>JAWZYV010018012.1:0-460772 GCA_038373885.1 Cheiracanthium punctorium
GTAGCTAGATCTTTTTTTATGAACTGTATTACTTATTTATATCAGAACTGAAATTCGAAAGAAATACAGTGTAACAATTGTTTCATGAGGGACAAATAGTATTTAACAGCTGTATTTCAAATATTAGGTAGTATCCCGGAAAGTAATGCCGTTTTTTGACATTTAATTCAAATAAATAAATTTTCAAGAAGTTTTTAATAAGTAGCCAGCTGATCCTAAACATAGAATTCATATTTGTTACATTTTAATGAAAAAATTTTATAGACATGCATTCTTTTTCTTTCAAGAAAGATATGGAAAGAGGGGGAGGATTGCCGTTACCCCTTTGGATGATAGAATTCAAAATGTCCTGAAATTGAGATTTATGTATTCGTGAGCGTTGCAATTTACAACAAGAATTTTATTAATAACTCTTTTTTAATATATATATGAGAGATATGTGAAAAGAACATGTTGGCCTCCTCTTTAGCAGTTTTGCCTCCGAAATATTGGCATACGGAAAAAAGACATTACTGTTCAGTTACCCTAATATGTTGTTCAGAAATAGAAAACGCAAGTTTTCAAATCTTGAACAGCTAAATTTGAAACTTCAATCTTCCAAATTTTGCTATACATCACTACTGACAGTTTAATGCAATTTTGTGGGTGGAGATTGTTAGTTGGAAGATTCACATACACATCCATTTTATGAAAGTAAAATAGAATCTTTTACATTAATTTCTTTTTCCTCGGGAGGGGAGGTAGCCTCTTTGCCCGATTTTAAATCTTTATTTATTAAAGATAAGCGGGCAATGTAAATTGAAAAAATGTTTAAAATAAGGTCGGAAATCAGACTCCGTTAAGAAAAAATTCCTTTCGTTAATTTTAAAAGTAATTTTTTTACACTCTAGCAATCAGTGTTTACGTTCAAATTCATGCATAGTCATTTTACGATGAAAGGTTGAAATTTTGTGTATCTCTTCATTAGTGTATGGAGCATATTTTACTAACTGGGAATGTTTTTGTACGGGGGTCGTATACTAATTTTAAAGTATTTTTTTGAAAACTAAAGAGGGGAATTTTTTCTTAGCGTAGTCTTACTTCCGACCTTATATTATGAACTTTTTTTCAATTTACACAGCCTACTTATCTCTAGCAGGTAAAGATTGAAAGCCCGTTACCATTTTTTAAAGACACCCTGTAAAAAAGCTGGCTCAACTTTTGTGCCCTATATATTTCTCTAAACCCAATTTTTTGGGGCTATTTTTGTTTAGGGAACAGACCCCGAGTGCCTGTAAGATAATCAAAGCCTACCCTTATCAGAGATCGATGCAGTCAAAATTTGGGTCTGTTTTGCGACCCCTTCACAAAAATACTATCGATTAAAACGAACCCTTTAAAAACACATAATCGATTAAACCGCCCCTTCACAAAAATAAAATCGATTAAAACACCCTTCATTGGCAATTTACCCTGTATTTTAATATGTTTTGTAGGTTATATTAACTAAAAAGTTACTTTTACAAAAATTGTATGAAAATTTACAAAAATTGATGTTGAAAAGAATCTCTCTATTCTAAAAAAAAGTAAAGGCCGCTGGCGCTGTCAAAGCTTCTGGACCTATCTCCTCCTAAACCGTAGGGATTTGAGTTTCGACTAAGGTACCCACAGATTCGAAAAATTCCGAGGAACCTGCTAAGCTGATTTAAATTTCGAAAATCGAATTATTTTAGAAGATATTAATAAAAAACTGAAAAAATAAACCGAATGGTTGCCAGATTTGGCATAAAATCATTCATTCCTTTGCAACAAAGCGTTTCCAAGCATCTAGAATCGCGTGAAATTTACAAAGTTAACACAAAAAGCCTAATAACTTCTTCACCGTTTGCACGATCCGCTTGAAAATTTTCATGATCATGTATAAAAATATAGAAAACAATCTGCGCTTCTTTAAAAATCTGAAAAATCTACCCGTTCCCTCCTTTTTAAGCGATTTTTTGCTATTTTCAGCACCATTTTATTTCCGAGAGTCAAAAAAGTCAATCATTTGCGTGACAAAATTACCCTTTTCAAGTGAATATGACGTCATACAATTGGGATTCAAATTCGTTTAAAAGAGATTTTCCAGATTACACAGTTTATTATCATTTTTTTTTCCACAAATAAATCGTTTGCATGGACATGAGAATAGCTGTGTACACAAAACGAAATCTTTCGATTGCGAAAAGATTCCGTGAGTTCCCAGAACAGTATGAAATTTAATTTGGGTATCTCTCTATTCTAAAAAAAAGTAAAGGCCGCTGTCGCCGCGGGCGCTGTCAAAGCTTGTTGGCCTATTTCCTCCTAAACCGTGGGGATTTAAGTTTCAACTAAGGTGCCCACAGATTCGAAAAATTCCGAGGAACCTGATGAGCTAAGTTAAATTTCGAAAATCGAATTATTTTAGAAGCTATTAATAAAAAACTGAAAAAATAAACAGAATGGCTGCCAGATTTGGCGTAAAATCATTCATTCCTTTGCAACAAAGCATTTCCAAGTATCTAGAATCGCGTGAAATTTACAAACATGAGTTAGAATTACGCTCATTTTACTCCAAAATAAAAACTATATGAAATAAGTAACTCAAAATGTGTTACACAAAGTTGACAATTTTCAAATAGTAAGTTCGCTAAAGGTGCTATCACACGAGAGCTCTACGCACTGCAAAATGCACGTACAACACTTTTGTACTGCAGTTTTGCCCTTCAGTCAGGCGAAAACCGTTGTGTGATAGTATTTCCCTTGACACCGGACTGTTTCGAACAATGTTGAAAAATGTTTGGTATGAATGGCGAAATCAGCCAATCAGAGCTCTAGACACTGTCCACACCTTCATTCAAGATGGCGACCTCCATGCCTGCAATGTGGACGGCGGAAATAGAAGCCGGTTTTATTTTCGAAGTGCAAATCAAAAACCATTATAAACTTTTTTACTGTATTTACTTTAAAATGAACCTTCGAATTCCACCGTCAATGTCAATGTTCGAATGCACGGGGCGCAACAGGACGAGTGATTTTTGTGACAAAAACAGCGATGACGTAATAACTGTTTTGTCACAAAACGAGCGATAACGTCACCAAATCGGCAACCCCGTGCCAATCCACCAGATCGTTTTCTTGCCTTGCAATACAACCCTATACCTTGCTTTTGACAAGAAAAATGAAAGCCGAAAGAGTTGTACGAGCATTTTGAAGGGCGAAAATGCGTCGTCTGATAACGGCTTTAGACAACAGGAGTTTAGAATTAGCGATTATTCGTTTTTCCAAAACAGGATAACTAATATCTTGAAAATGAAAAATAATTAAAATGCAGATTATTTTAAAGCCGGTTCTCGTCCAGCTGGATTATTTGCTACCAGTAGAAATATTTGGCGTTAACTATGCCATTATAGCAGTTATAGTACACTTTGGATATTTGCTAGCGCGACGAGATTGTATAATTCGTGGTGTTAAGTACGCCAATCTGCAAACGATTATGTAAATTAAAGTATGGATAACGGTTTTCCGGTAACCTTAAATGAACAGTAAATATAGGTTGTGAGTATGTGTAAATCGCCAAATAATGAAAAGTCGCCATTGGTGGCAGGCTATTCTATCTGTTCCGTAGCTTTTATTAACTTTACATGCACGCAAGTCGCCAAATAATGAAAAATCGCCATGGGTGGCAAATTCGCAAGGTGTCCAATAGGTTTTACATTATTAAAAATACAGCTGAAACATATGTTCTTACTTTATTACGCTTTAGCTCCTAATTAGTATAACCTTTGAATGGCAACATTAAATATCATTGTGTTTCTGAGGAGTACAAATAATTTTTCCAGCGATTATAAGCGGAGTCCGCACTCCAGGTGGAGTATAGCTCAGGACCCGTACAACACGGATTCCCATAACAAAATATCTTCCGTGTTATGAGGGGTAGGGGGTGTTCCGTGGTAGGGGGTCTACTGTAGTGTGAAGTTTAAATTTTTATGTACCAATGAAGATGCAAGAACTAAGCAATGTGTAGCTTAGCTCAGTAACATTCTATCTGATCCAATCTTCGGGTTTTCTCTGTTGAAATTATGTCTTTTTTACGAATAAGCCCGATTAGGGGCCGAATGCCTCATATGAAAAGCGAGCGTAGCGAGTCTGGGGGCCTTGGCCCCTAGTGTTGTTCACAAAAATAAACAGTTTAAAAAAAATAGCACCCTGGAAATTTTTTTTGGACCGACCACTGCTTATGTACAAAAAAAAAAAAAAAAAAAATCAATGGTATTATGCAACAGGACGTTTAGAAAGTATAAAATTAGCTTTATTATTCCTGGTCTGATTCAAATTTGACACTCTCACAAAAATTTAGTTTTGATTTCTGTAATCAGACAAGCAAGCAGAAAAAAAAAAAAAAAAAAACTACCCATGCCAAACAGAAAAAACAGAATTTCCCACAAAATGACTTATTATTTTTTTAACAGTTTCAAATTTCCCTCTTAGGTTATCCGCCCTGCCTTTATCGGTAGTTAAGTTTTTGGCTTCAAAAACGCGTGGATCCGTACGAAAAATGACATGGATAACTTTTTAATGTTATCGGGGGAGGGGGGGGGCGTGTTAGCAAGGATATTAGTCTTGGATATCATTTGTTATTAAAAAAGACCATTCAGCCAGTCTCTGCGAGATATATATGTATTTATTTTTATTTTATTTCTTTTATCTTTTTCCAAAAGACCCTTTCATTATAAAAAGCCGAGTTTGAAACATTTAAAATTCTAGGCTTGTGTTTTATTAGTCCACTTTTTTCTTTTCTAGTGCCTTTGGGAAAACTTTATATATATTTTAATATACCAGAGCCAACTGTGATCTACGGCATACAAAATTCACCAAGTACAAAAAAGAAAAACATATCCTCTTTTCACCCTAAGGAAATCTGTACAGTAACTGTGCCAGCAGTTCTACATCTCCTTCCTTAAATTAAAGACACGGCAATAACGATAAATTACAATTTCGGGAAAATAAGTTTTTTTTCTTTCTTTAGTGGGTATGTGGAGCAATTTAATCTAAAAACCTAATACATAAAAAGCCTAAGTACTGTACCGGAATGTTTATGCAAACTTTATTTGAACTAATGTAAAAATGAAAGTTGTTGCATATACGTATTTGCAAACCAGTAACTCTTTCTTAAATTAAGATTCAGAGAATTAAGAGACGAAATAAAGAAACCGAAGAAAAACGTGACAGAGTTTAATCTTTGTCTTTTATAAATAAGTTTATATTTGTAGAGTAGTATTGAATATATGAAGCTAATATGTTACAATGTTAATGCATCATGTTCTGAAAGAACTTCAATAACTGACTCAATTATTCATATTGCCTGATTAGAAGTATGAACGGTTTCTCACATTTATAAGTATTCGGAAACTTCACTAATATCAATTCTGCGTGTCCTACTGACTTTCACACCCAGGTAAAATATTTTCCAAGAGCATTTTGCGCACGCAATATGTCTCTAAATCCCGCGCATGCTCCCAATGTATTCGTTATAATCGAACAAATTATGAGCTCTCCAACATCGTTTTCGAAATTTTAAACAGGAAGCTGCCAAATAACGATTTCTATTGAAAGCCCAGAACAAAAGGTGATGAGACAAGCAAAGGCACAAAAGCGAAGAGGAAGATCGACTATTAATTTAGAGTGGGCCGAGACAATGCGAATGTAAAGCTAAACACTCGGACAAGAATAAGTAAATGGAGTTTACCAGAGTTAAAATTTGAAAGAGAGAGACTAGAATGAAGAGTTGCTTGGTGCATATTACACAATCGAAATGTTAATTTCTCGGCTGTGCTGTAATCATAAAATTAGTATTTTCTAAAATCTAATGAAATATTCTTTCCAGCCTTCTAAGCCTGGGTATTTCTTGTTAACACTTACGCGAAAATATTTCAACTTAAGAAGAACAAGACAACTGTATGAAAACGCATGTTTTGCAAATAAAAGATCTAAGAAATGGAACTAGTGCAAAACGATTGTACATTAAATAAAAATTAATTAAAACTATGTAGTTTATGAGTTTCTTATCAATGCAAAATATATAGCGATAAAATATTGGAAAGACTTTAAAGAATTAACAGATTTCCAGTAATACCCACCCCATCTTGAAAAAGAGAAAACATCTGATGTTTTCTTCCCTCGTAGTTTATTAATGTCTAGATTTTTTAAAATGTACAGCTGCAGGAAAAAAAAAAAAAAAAAAAAAAGCCTACTTGCTCTTTATTTGGCCGTCGTTCGTCGTACAGCAAAATTATATATATCATTCGTTTGCAAATAACGTACACTTTAATTTACTATTAGTTTAATTTGCATAAGGGGCCGTCTTCTCATATTTAATACTGCATCAACTTCGTTTTTCTCAATGGCAGCACTCTATTTTGACTTTATTAAACGAAGGAAAACCTTCAAATTACCTTAAATATAAATTTTCTGCGATAATTTCTGGAGATACTGCGATTTCTTTTTTGCGCGATTTTAAGGGAATTTCTGCAAATTGAAAAACGCTCTTTGTAGGTTCCGAACTTTTCTCCTTTCATTAGTTTCGCTCGCGAAAGTTTAAATAAATAAATATTATTTACAGGGAAAATATTTCTAGTCTTAAAGTGTTTTGTACTGAGATTATCAGGAGTAGAAACTGGAATATTTAGCCAGTGCCGGTGGTCCAAATGATTCGTGAATCCAAAACTTCCTTGATCCGTATACATGGATTTACAGAAAAAATGCAAAACGACTGCTTGCGATTTTGAAAATCTTTCTAATTTTGAAATTGATATTGAGTATTTGAAGGTTCTCTCAGACAGGTGAAATGTTGCCAGGAGGGAGAATCTGTTCTCTGCTCTTCTGACTACAAGCCTGAAAGTTACTCAGCTACGGTCGAGAAGAATGGTTTCATGACTGACAATTTGTTTAAATTCCATGTAAAAAACACAATTTTTTGCCGACCCAATATTATCACCGTGTTTGTTATTTTACTTTCTTCATTTAATATTATTATCTGCACTGGTGGTTCTTTGACGGAATTTTCACCAAATGTCGCGGCAGGAATATTTCCCTCCATCTTTTCTTTTTATGTGCCTGTTGGAAAACAAAAAACTGCCTTTGATGGCGAAGTTATGGCTATTTATGTGGCACTGGAGCAGCTTGTCCCCAGACACATTTACAATAAGGTTGTTATTCTGTCAGATTCCAAGGCTGCCATTCAGGCTATCGGATCTGGCAAAATACCCATCTTAAAGAATATCCTACACTGTCGCGCTCTTCTTGAGAGTCTGAAGAAAGAAGGGCGACATATAGTACTCCAATGGATACCAGGACACTGCGGTATATACGGCAACGAACAGGCCGATATGCTGGCTAAGAAGAGCACTCAAATCGTTCAGCAGCCATGTGCTTACAAGTTTTTCCATTCCACAAAACTTTACTCAAAAAATCTGGAGTGACTCCACTCGACTTTCCGAACACTTACGATTAAGATGATTACCAAGCATTTAAATAAATTTTAATCGATGAATAGTTCAGCAAAAATTCTTAGTTTTTTTCAATTTGAGCTCAATCGAATGTACCGTTTAAACGCTAGCGCACTTTCAAGAATTTCCCCCCATAGGCTATAATGTAAAAGAAATCTTTGTCGTAGCCCTGTAGTAAAACTATAAGTGCTATACACACCAAAATCAATACCGGTCGTAGGATGGTGGTTTATAACATATATACCCAATTTGAGCTCAATCGAATGCCCCGTTCAGGAGTTATCGTGTTAACTCACATACACACACACACATACATAGATCTCGTAAAAATAGCATAAATGAATTCAGAAGACCTCAAAACGTGTCAATACACCAAAATCTCGAAGTCGAATTCTTTCATGATTACAATACTTTCCTTACATGGTACATGTTCGGAAAGTAAAAATCTAATGAGACAAAACTGGAAGGCATTGCTCAATTCTCGCATGTGTTCAAGAAGTTGGAGGAGCAACTTGGAGCAGGGTGTTTCTGATAAACCTCGCGAAAAAGCTGTGGCAGAATTCAGACTTGCAGTGGGCCATGACTGCCTGGCTGCTCACGTGTATCGTATTGGAATTTTCATGAGTCCGAATTGCCCACTTCGTGGGAAGGACGAAATCACGGACAGGGGCCATTTGTTGGGATGCTCGGCTCTGCATGGGGACTCCGAGGTAACGAGATACTGGAGTGACATCTGCTGATGAGTATTGACTTTTTTCTCTTACTGTTTTCGAATTTAATGTTATTCACTTTTCTGTATTCTGTAAGAGTTTGTCTTTTTCTCTTGCCCTTGGCAAAAAAAAAAAAAAAAAAATATATATATATATATATATATTGCAATATTTTTATAAGACTTTTGGCGTTGTTTTAATTTATAGTCAGATGGAAATTTAGTCAGAAAAATGTGATGTTGAATGCTTGATAAAATAGGGGGAAGTCAAAAGACATGATGCTTCAGATATTAAAAAAGGTCAAATTCATGCCTGGAATGTTAATGATGTTAGTTTTTCAGAAGTAGGACGTTGTATTGGAAGACATGTACATCTATAGCATCTAATTCTATACTTGGAAAATATTTTATTTGGGGGAGGGGATAGTAGCGTGCGGAACAACAGACACTTTATAAGAATCATCATCAAACTGTACAAACCTACAATTTATTTGCTTCAAAATTTATTTTTTAATACCGCTAACTTTTACTATTTTTGAGCAAAAGAAATCTAATTTTACGCAATTAAAAAAAAATTGTCACTTAATAAATTTATATATGGTCCCTTAACTAATGAAAATAATATATCTTATTTAATATAAATTAACCCTCTCGTCACCCTGAACCTCATATGAGGCTCCTATTTCAAATAGCAATATTTAGAGAGAAAACAATTGAATTTAGTATTTTTTTCTTTCAGTGATATCAATATCATTAATTCATCTAGAAAGTATATGAGGCTCTTAACTAGATGCATAAATTGTGCCTAGATTGCAGTACTAGTCAATTTAGATCATTTTTTACAGTTTTCGCTTCACTGTTTCAGGAGAAAAATTAAGAAAATATTTACGCTGCCTTTTTACCGTTTTTTTTTTCTTTTTAAGGTAAGTATAGTTTTTTTCTTATTCCTCAACCTTTACCTAATATGTGCATCCTTTTAAATTAATTTTAGCATAACAAAATGCTTCGAAAATGCAGAAATTATTATTAGAAAAATTATTATTATCGACATTAGAAAAAAGTATTTTTGCATGATTTATAATAGTATTTCAGATGCATTAAATGCTAGACAGATTTGTTTTCTCTGATTTTTCATAATTCGGTGACGAGAGGGTTAAAATACTGAACGTAAAAATTTGAAATTTTGCACGACCATGTTATATTACTTTTTGCATCTATTTCCATCGAAATTTGGCTAGGTCGCTATTCATAGTTTTTTTAATATTAATTTATTAATTGATAATTCGTATTAATATTTTATTAAAATTTACAATAATAGTAAATTATGTTTGGGTCGTTTAGTTCTAATAGTACGAAAAAAAAAATCAGCTTCTTATGAATACAGTAGAATCTCGCTACAACGTTATCCTCTATAACGATAATTCTCTCTATTACGATATTTTTTCATAGTCCTGGCTGAATTCCCTTTAGATTAATGTAAAACAGTTCTCTTTATTACGATACCCTTTAAAACGATAATTCTCTCTACAACGATGGTAATAATTATCCCTTACATCACAATAATTCTCTCTACTACGATATACTTTTTTTTGTCTACGATGCATCAGATGCCCAACTCATGCACAGACATTGAAAGCTACACAAAGAAAGTCGAGGTAAAATGTGGTTGAAACGGGTTGGACCAAGCCTCTGCCAAATAACGTCTTCTAAGTTTCGTTTTGCTGATGTAACACTATGGTAATGAGAAAGTGCATTACTCGTAAGGTGGAAGAGCAGTTGGATGACACATCTTTGATTCCTATCCCCCTTTTAAAAAATGGTCAAGGATTCCTTTCACCAGAACTGATATAGAAAACTATACGTTCTTTTGTCTGAACTTGAGTAAGAATTTTAACCTCCGATAAATCCTATCGAGGTCGATTATTACACGAGTATATTTTAAATCATTTATGAGTTTTGTTTACTTTGAAGTTTGTTTAGTGAAAATCGAAAGCAAATGGCTAAAAGAAAACAAATATCTGTCGGAGTGAAATTCAACATCATAAAAGATTTTGATAAAGGCATGAAGCAAAATAAATAAGGATAAATAAATGGGTATGTATTTTCAATTAATATCTAATACATTTTTAAAAACGCTTTTGCGGCATTCAGGTATTATTTATTTAGACATTATATATTTGTTATTCAACTATGCTATAAATATTTATAAGCTACTAGCTGAAGTACCCGTTCTTCGCACGGGAATGAATGGACTTTTTGATATTACGATTTGTGGTGATTACTATTCATTATAATAAACAGATATAGCAAAATTGATATCGCGTTATATTGTGTTCAATAATCATGCATACCGAATTTCAAGGCAATCGTTTGTACGGTGCAGAAGGCGATGCGACGTAGCGCAATCTAGTGGCGAGTTTTAGCAAAACGGATACGGCGAAAATATTCTTCGCATTCAGATATCGATGTATACGAATTTTCATGACGATCGGCTGAATAGTCCTGAAGTTCATGTGTGGACGCAACATCGAGTGGCAAGTTATAGGAAAATGGATAGCGCCAAACTCATCCCCGTGTTCAAATATCTATGTATACCTATTTTCATAGCGATCAGTTACCATCTAGTGGTCAGTTAACCATCTAGTGTTTAATTAAAGTAATGATTTGCTACAGCGCCGTCAAGTGGCGAGTTGTAGCAAAATAGATAACGCCAAAATATTCTCATTGTTGAAATAGCTATGTATACTGATTTTCATAGCGACCGTTTGAATGGTCAGGAATTTGGCCTGCTGCAGGGTCATCTAGTGCCGAGTTAAAACAATAATGCATTGCAGTGCCATCTAATGGTGAGTAACATCAAAAGGAACACAGTTAGAATATATTCTTCGTGCTCAAATGTGTAAGTATAAAAAATTTTATGCCGATCAGTCGAACGGTATATAGAGGTTGATGCGTTGCAGTGCCATTTAGCGGCAAGTTACAGCAAAATGGATAGTGAAAAATATTCTCCGTGTTCTAATATCCGCGTGTACCAAATTTCATCGAAATGGGTTGGACGATATTCGCATAGTAAACGGCTAAACGGAATAGAATTCGACGTTCTGCTGCGCCACCTAGTGGCAAGTTAGAGGAAAACGGATAGCATAAAAACCTTCTCCGTGATAAAAGACTTAGGTGAACCAAATTTCATGGTGATCGGTGAAACGGTGCTGAGTTTTTCAACCTCCTACACACATACCAACATTCATTTTTATCTATCACCAGTCTTATTATATATACCAGTCTCAAGTAAAATCCAGTTTCAAATCTAAGCCTCGCCAAAGTGCCAGCATACGCCATTTTGCAAGAGTTTTTTCAGGGAATCATTCGAAGCATTGACTTAGCAGCAATCAAAATGGGAAATGGTTCGACCGCCAGGCATTTTTTTGAAAAGTGGAATCCCTTAATACAGCCTCATTTTTTAAATTATGAACTATAACATGTTTTATTCATCGTTACCTCGATGCACTAAATGCGAAGATTTCAATTTTCTGAAATTTGACGGATTTCCCCCAAGTTAAATCAATGTACTCAATTGGCGAGAATTCTGAAGCTACATCGCTTGAAATGCCCTAATAACTGCATTATTTCTGCACGGATAGTTAAAATTTAATGCTGTATTCTAAGAAAACCTATACACTTGTTTAAAAAAATGCTATTCCCTTAAGCTCTCAGTAAATTGCGCCAAAAAGCCTAAAACTGTGAAAACCGCTAGAACTCACTTTCTAAAAATCGGCCTATCAGCCATTTTATTTTTCGCCAAACTAAAAAAAATTTACATATTAGTCTCGGAAATCTTCGATCCTCATTGTTTTGCGTATAAAACATTTCATTCCAGCTCTCATTTCTTATGCGCACACGATATTATAATTAAATAACCTTACAAATATAAACTAAAAAAATCATTATTATTCTTTTATTTTCACTTTAAGAATTTAAAACATTTTATTCGGCAAAATCGCCACACATGGCAACCAAGATGCTTATTTCACACTTTCACTACAGGGGTTACAATTACAAAGAGCTTTCTGCGTGGAGAACATAAAAAATCTCTTAAATTCCGGGAACGGGTGGACTTTCAAAGTTTTAAAGTGGTTTATCATTTATTCTATATTATTTTACATATATCTGTGTAAATTCTCAGGCTGACAGGTCCATTTTTGTGGAATTGTATACTACCCAAATCAACAAATTGACAAACAGAATTTCATTTTTATTTATAAGATAACCTACGCTTGTTTTTAAAAATACCCTCTCATTAAATTGCGCCAAGCGCTAGAATCATAGAAAATCTGACACACTTTCAGATTTTTAAATACGCACTAAAGTGCTATATATAAAAAGAGTTATAATCCATAGGTCTTCCCTATTTTCGTTCCTTATTTTATTAAGTTGGAAAGTGTATCATTATTCATGAGTGTGATTAAACAAAATTAAAATTGATATTTCTAACATCCTATTTTCTGGATGTAATATATTAGAAATAGATGCAATAAAGCTGCTCAGAAAAATGCACAATTCCAACTGAATGAAAATTTCAAAAAATTATACGCAGGTGTATTCATAACCCAAATAGCAGACTATTAAATTACGATAAATAGCGCCAAGCGTTAGAATCCTCCTCAAAATCGCACATCAACCCCTTTTATTTTTCGCCCAATTAAAAAGTTGCACATTTATTTTCGGAAAATTTCCAAATTCTATTTTTCTTTTGAGTATAAATCATTTTATTCCCGCTCTGATTTCACATGCACACGATATTTTAATTTAAAAACAACCTTACAAATAATCTAGTCAAAATAAAAAAAATCGTTATTCTTTAATTTTTACTTCAAGAGTCTGAATCATTTAATGAACTGCCGAATGTGGCAACCTAGATAAGCTTAATTGTCGCTTAATGCACTGTGGGGTTACAATTACGAAATGGCGGAAAGCAAAAATTAGCCTTTTGCGATACGTTTTTATCGATATTTCCTAAAATAGTTCGAATTTTGAAAAAATCGCTTCGAGGTGTGTCGGGACCTGTCATGGAGAATTTTCGTTCAAAAATTGGTAGGTCTACGATCACCCGTTTGCGAGCTACGCGAGACACAGACAAACAAACAGTTTACACACATTGTTTTATTAATATAGATAGATACCAGTCTCAAATAAAATCCAGTTTCAAATCTAAGCCTCGCCAACGTGCCAATATACGCTATTTTGCAAGAGTTTTTTCAGGGAATCATTCGAAGCATTGACTTAACAGCAATCAAAATGGGAAATGGTTCGACCGCCAGGCATTTTTTTGAAAAGTGGAATCCCTTAATACAGCCTCATTTTTTAAATTATCAACTATAACATGTTTTATTCATCGTTACTCCGATGTACTATATGCGAAGATTTCAATTATCTGAAATTTGGCGGAATTCCCCCAACTAAAATCAATGCACTCAATTGGCGAGAATGCTGAAGATAGATCGCTTGAAATCCCTTAATAACTGCATTTTTTCCGCACGGATCATTAAAATTTAAAGCTGTATTCTAATAAAACCTTTGCACTTGTTTTCAAAAATCCGTTTCCTTAAGCTCTCAGTAAATTGCGCCAAGCCGGAAACAGTGCAAACCGCTAGAACTCACTTTCTCGGCATTTGAGCCATTTTATTTTTTCGCCAAACTAAAAAATTTTAACATATTAGCCTCGGAAATCTTCAATTCTTATTGTTTTGCGTATAAAACATTTCATTCCTGCTCCGATTTCCCATGCACACGATATTATAATTTAAAAAAAATAACCTTACGAATATAAACTAACAAAAAAAAATCATTATTATTCTTTTATTTTTACTTTGAGAATTTAAAACATTTTATTCGGCAAAATCGCCACACATGGCAACCACGATCCTTATTTCACACTTTTTTCACTACAGGGGTTACAATTACGGAAAGCTTTTTGCGTGGAGAACATAAAAAATCTCTTAAATTCCGGGAACGGGTGGACTTTCAAAGTTTTAAAGTGGACTATTATTTATTCTATATTATTTTACATATCTGTGCAAAATTTCAGGCTGATAGGTCCATTTTTGTGGATTTGTATACGAATCAAATCCACAAACAAACAAACAAACAAACAGAATTTCATTTTTATTTATAAGGATATCTCCGCTAGAATCCCTGGCGAGGCGGCAAGGGTATTTAACTAAACTTTGTAAGTGTTGTGAAAATTACTGAAAACTATAAACATGTTTTTCTCCTTTTTTTTATTATATATTACTTGCGAGGGTGTGCTGAATGAAAACAGAATACTTTCTGGTGATACCGCAGAGTATGGGATATATGAAGAACAAAAATCAAAAATCTTTTCGTTCCCATATCGATTCTCCCTATAACGATAATTCTCTTTACAACGATATATTATTTCGACCCCCAAAATATCGTTATAGAGGGATTTTACTGTATTATATAAGATATGAATTAAAAGTATGAAAAAATATTTTAACATAGGGGGAGGGTGATTTTTGAAGCTCATAACTCACTCGTTTTCAGGTGAAATTTATTAGAAATTGGTATCTGAGGTTAAAATGAGCTGAATTTTTGAAATATGAAGTGAAATATAGGGGTTGCTATTGGGGAAAAAAAAGTTAGTTCAAATTTTAATATGGAGATAGCCCTTATGCAATTTTTATGTATAGCAAAATAAAGTATGTCAATCGTGAACGATTGGTATATATGTAACTTAGCTGTACTACGAACGACAGTCGAATAAAGTCAAGTGGAAGTGTTTTTTTTTTTTTTTTCCCGCAGCTGTACATTTAATATTAATTCTTAAAATTTTCAATGGAAAAAACATTGCACTGAAAAGTTATTTAAATTTTGTTTGTAATTTTAGTGTTGTTTGGCTTTCTTTTGTATTTCCTTTATTGGCAAGTTTCGACAACAAATTTTAATATAAAATTTTGTATCTAAAAGTTTAAATGGTAAAAATAATTTAAAAAAAAAAGTTATTTACACACTAAGCTAACTACAGACATTGGAAGAGAAAGAAATTACAGACAAAAAATTGAAAACAGACAGAAAATTTCAAACGGTTTTGCTCACTAAAAATTTTCTCTTGTTGTACAAGGTTCACAACTTGGTTTTAAATTACCCACAGCATATCGAACAAGACTTGGGGTGGGGGTGAAGAAAACTTATCTATTTTTCATGAGATGTATCTATATACTGGACTATCTAATAAATTCTTTATTTAATAATTCTACAGCGTAAATATACCAACTAAATTTTTAATGTACACAATTATTTTTATAACTCAGTCGGGAAACAGTATACCGGCAGTATCGACATTTCAAGTGATGTGTTTTTCATGTTCTCTAATAGATAATTCAGTCAACTTCCTTAAATTGAATAGTTACATATCCCAAGTTCCTTGTGACTGAGTAGTAAATGGTGAACAACATAGCATATCTCTCATTTGCATATCCATGTTGGGAAAACTGCTTACTTGGAGAGTTTATTCTGGAGAAAATTAAGTCATGTTGACGCCAGATATCAACTTAATAGTTATGCAGCGATACTTATAATACCCTGCCGTAAACACGGTAATCTTTCTCATTTATCGACCAGAAGAGCCCACAATAACCATTCGCGAGTATAGCATTTCCCAGTGTAGCAAATGAATGTAGTCCTGAGCCAGCAAGTGCATTGTTAAAGTTTTAACATTAAGAATGCATCATTTTGCGTTTTACTTAAGCCTGGATAAGACTTAAGAAAATTTTGTGTGGATATACCAAAATTATTCATTTAAATAGCATCAACCATGTTTTTGTCGAATTCAATTACTTTTTTTTTTTCATGTGGCAATTGAAAGTAACTATGAACTAAATACGAACGCAGTCAGAAAATTCACAGCAACAAGAAAATTGCTAATGAATCTCATTTCTAATATATTTTTAGAAATAACAGGTAGTTTCTTAAAATTCTTTGATAAAATATTTTTTTTTTATAGTATTTCGAAAAATACCTTGCCAATCTATATTATATATTTTTTTAAAAGAAAAATACTTTTCACCAATAGGGATACTCTTGTAACATTTCCTCCATTTATAAACAGGAATTTAAATAACCGTTAAATAAAAAAATTTCACAATAATTTATTTATAAAATTAAACATTCATTTAGTTTGATATTGGTATCCAGAGGTGTTTTGAAATACATTCGCACACTTTTAAGATCAATTAAGATCAACTCAGATTTTACAAATAAATTCAGAGCTTGATGAGAGTTTATGAAATTACTCGAGTGAGGAAAATGCATATATTTTTTCCAGACCCTATCTGATTACAACTGATCTGCAATTTTTTTCAAATCACTGATACCATTGCGGCCGGTTCTTTTGAAAAATGGCTCCTGAATCTAAATATGACCCCCATTTCGCTCCAGCACCCATCCTTTTCTAGACAACCCCTCCAAATGTTCACTATCCGATACTATTATGACCATGAATTTGATTTGGAGGGTCGGGAAGATGATATCTGGCGTCGATCCAGTAATTTTTTCCAGGGTCTCATTTTTATGAAAATTGGTTATTTTTGTGAATTTCAATACTTAATTTTGCGAATTTCAGCACTTACTTTTGTGATTTTTCATACGAATTTTTAATAAAAGTAACTTTTCTAGCTAAAATAATTGATAAAACGGATTAAAATATGCAGTAAAATGCCAATGAAGGGCCGTTTTAATCGATTGTAATTTTGCGAAGGGCTCGTTGTAATCGATTGTAATTTTGCGAAGGGCCCGTTTTAATCGATAGCAATTTTATGAAGGGCCCGTTTTAATCGATAGTAATTTTGTGAAGGGGCCGCAGAACAGACCCAATTTTCCTCTGCATCGACATCTCAGGATGCTCACCAATGTCAGGAGGCAAAAATAATATCATTAGTAGACTCACCGACGTAAAAAAAGTCGCTACTTTAGTAGCCATTTTCTTTATTTTAGTTGCCAAAATAGTAGCATTTTTAAATAATTTTGTAGTTAAAAAATAAACACAGGCCATTTAGTTTCTTTAAGAAGGAATGAATAAAATGATAAATTAAAAAACGTCATGCGTTGTACAACAGAGCATAAAGTACACTTATTTTATAGCACAATTTAAAAAATAGATTAGAATGTTTGATGAACGACCAATGCAGCTTTGAAAAGAAAAGAGAATTGGCAAAAACCGAAATCTGTTTTTCAAATTAGTTGCCTGGACTAAGGTAAAGTAGTCAAAATCTTGAATATCGTATGAAAATGACGTTTTTAGATTTTAAAAAAAAGTCGCCCAAGTCGCCTAATCGTTAAATTAGGAGCAAAAGTCGCCGAGGGACACCCGAGAGGCTGCATAGGAGAAAGGTTGTAGAACAAGAAAATTTATGGCAAGGGAAATTTGGAGGGATTTATTACTTTAAATAAATTTTAAAAAATCAATGAAAATGATTGTTTATTTATGTATTTAGTATTATTAATAATTTGCAGTTTTTCCATTTATTTTCTACATATTACAGCTTCCAGATTTTAAGCGACATGTAACACCGCATAACCTTGTACACTACCGCTGACCGCAATTTATCGACACAGTACACAGTCACAATTTTTCTGTGTTACCCAAAAAGTTCACAGACGTTTCTAAATTCAAGCCGCGTTTTTTAGTTTCAGATTCAAGTGTTTCATCAATGTCGAATCGTTAAAAAGTTATCTAATCTAAGGGTCCTCGAAAATTTTTTTTGTCCGCACAAAAACTGTATATCAGAGATTTTTTTTTTCCCCCATAGCAGTGTTACCAAGGCGAAAATTACCAAAATCGAGCCACTCAACAAATTTTCTTAAGCAGAAACTTAGAAAGTACGTCTATAAAAGTACCTAGAGAAACGTTAAAACATTGCAAGGCAACATATCCGTGGTAGTAAGCGTTGAATACCAGAACATGCAAAACTGAAAAGGAATTCTTTTAGAAAATTACGATGAAAAAATTAAAACACGCGCATTCCACAACAAGAACTTTTCGAAAAGAATTCAATTTATAAAACAGAAACTTATAATTAAATAATCTTCATTTTTGTTTCACATACGAAATTTTAAAATTCACAGCAGCATGGAATAGTTTTAAGGAAAGTTCATAACTTAACGTCACTGAGTCAAGATTTACAATGTTTTTGAACTTTTAATATTTACTCCACGAAAATTTTTCCCGACTGCGCTCATTCTTCACTTTTCGGTGCTTCTGCCCAACTCCATACTCCACAGTGTGACTTGGAGGGGCGGAAAAAGAAGTCTTTAAACATTCTGCAAACGAGAACGATAAATGGGAAATGAAAACCACGAGTTCCACTCTAACAGAATCGGGCAGAACGCCAAGTTAATCAGGACAAAAGATTAATTCCCATCCCCATTTCATTTTATTCCAGTCGCCGTACCCAAAAATCTATTATGAAAGAATTCATGACCATTTTACGAGAAATGAATACTTTCTTGTTTTGTTTTTTTTAATAAATAAAAATAAAAAAATAAGTTTTAAATAAATCCCACCTTGTACTTTATTGTTTCGCAGCTGTGAATTCTTTTTTCCCCAGTTTCAGTTCACTAAACAGAAGAATTCGAAATAAGACGGGAGATATAATACCGTAATTTTAATTCTCCCTTGCATATATATATGCGTGACAGACGTAAATTACATAGGACACGAACTACGAAGAAAGATAAAGATACCCAGGAAGTTGGAAGCATCCGTTAATGAATTATGATGGAAGGAGAAGCGGTAGCTTACTTTCAGTCGCTGTACAGAAAGCGCAGAGAGAAGAAAGAAGACGAGGCTGAGGGCTGGCGAAGAGTGTTCGTCCATCACAAAACGGTATTGGATAATGTTTCGCTTTGTGGACATACTAATGGAAACATGAAAAAAATTGCCCTGATTAACATACACATTGTTAAAATGTTTTGTCTGTATATAACGTTCTGTCTGTTGTTTGCATTGATGCAAACGAGTTTCGCGTTCTCGTACACATTATAAAAAGGTATTTTATGAAAGTATTCAATAATAAGGATTTTATGATCAAAATGAAATTGCAGGGACAATGCAGGGATTTTTTTTTTCTTTTCTTGAGAGAAAAAACAACTATGCATTTACACTTCAGCTTCCTTATTACCTTATATACCTTCTAACTTACTTAATTGATAAATCTGAAGGATCCGGAATAAAAAGTAATACTGTTGTAACGCGAGGAATTTCTATCATATTTAATTTTGCACTGCATTAGAGTGCGTTTGTTCTTCACATAGTCGTAAAATCGAAAGGATTTTGTGAATTCTCGAATTCCGATTAGCTGGGAATGCCTCCCATGTTTTTCTAATTCTTCACCAATTTTATGCAAGCAATAACATGCAATAACATGCAATACAAACGAAATATAAATAGCGGTGGGGAAAAATTCGAATCGGTTCGAGAAACCCAACATAGAACTTGGCCATTGAATCTGTACTGGGACCGTGCATCAAAAGATAATGGGATGATGCAAGGCCAAAATAATAAATGACGACAAGAATATTTAGCAACAGAAACCTAACACTAGACTGGGGAACAAGCTCCTCTGAGTACTCAATTTCTAAGGGGTGCCCACAGGACTCCAGCCTTGGACCCTTACTCTGGAACAACCACATCCACGCAAATCCGCTCCTTCAGTTAAATCTACCAGAAAACGCCTTTATTCAAGGCTACGCAGATGATCTAATCCTTGTAGCCGCGGGAAAACGCCGCAGAGACCTCGAGAACACAGCGAAAACAGCGCTCTCCATTCTGAACTACAAGCTGCAAACGCTTCACCTAGAAATTTCACACAGCAAGCCCTACCCTAGTAGCAAACGGTCATCGGTTCCTGAAACGCCGATGATCGGACAGGGAGGAAGCGCAGCGCGCGCCATGCAAGGTTCTTCATCGCGTCGGGGGCTCTTATCTCGGATTTTTCTCGGGCATGTCCTCTCCCGAATAGTAGGGTTCGATCATCGGCAAGGGGGGAAAATTGGGCGTAGAGCCGTTGTAAAGCCGATGCGATTGGGGTTATATTCATCTCGAAAGAGCAAACACCTTGCAACTTAGGATGTGAAGCCAATGACCATTGATAAAAGTTTTAAACTGAACAATCGATAAAAATTGGGGTATATCCCAGCTAGATAAAATTTTTTAAAAGTAAAAAAATTGAAAAAAAAAAAAAACAAATTCGAACTTCTTCCCCTTCTCTTTGAATTTTAATGCTGCCATCTGAACTTCATTTCTCAAGCTTCCGAGACTTGGTTTCGAACTGGAGACCTAACGCTTGGTAACCGGGTATTCTAACCACTAGACGGGGGGGGGGGGGGGGGTCTGACACGTTATCGGAGAGACTAAAATTGGAAGTGATTGTTGTTTCAAGTTCGGAATTGGAACATTTAAGTTTCTATTTAAATAAAACTAGACTTTTCCTGTACACTACTCAAAATTAAAAAGATTTTGCGATTTCTATCCGTTTATAGCATTTGGGACCTGTGTACGGCCGTAAAAAAAAAAAAAAAAAAAAAAAAAAAAAGTTTGTCTGTCTGTCGTTTTGTCTTTTCTTATTCGCACATCACGTAAAATTGACTGAAGCGAATTAAATAAAGTTTGTTGACATGATAGGTGGTCACTTAACTTAAAGTATAGGCTTCGAATTTTTAAAAATATTCATTATAATGAATATTTTAAAAATCTCTCTATAGATTTTGAGATTTTTCGAAGATTGTTTCAAACTGCGTAAATTTTTATTCGCACATCACGTAAAAGTGACTAAAGCGAAAGGAATGAAATTTACTGACATGATAGGCAATCACTCACCTTAAGCTATAATCGTCGGATTAAAAAAAAAAAAAAAAAAAAAAAGATTAGAGTTTGAGATTTTTTCTGAAAATCGTTTCAAACTGCGTAAATTTTTGTCGGGGCATCACATATGACTTAAGTGAATAAAGCAAAATTTAGTGACACGATAGGTGGTCGTACAATTTAAACTATGCCCCTAAAGTGTCTTAAAATTTGGATTAGATTTTGAGATTTTGCGAAAATTGTTCAAACTGCTTCCGCGTAATAGCTTAGCCAATCAGCAACCTTAAAACAAATATATGGTGTGCATATGATGCTCTTTGCACATTAATGAAGGAACGGAGATATCGAGCCGTTCAGCTACTTGGGAGAAAGACCGATATAAACCTGTTTGCTCGCTTTACCCTTCGCAATCTTGAAAGCGCCTATCAGACCTCAGTGTAAAGATTCGATCATCGGGAAAAGATGAACATACGAAAAATTAAGGATGACCAGTAATGATCAGGCGATGAATAGCCGATGCACCGATCATAGGCCTGGTAAAGCCCGAGCAAAGATTGCTGCTAGGGTAGGTACTCATCCTTAATAAACCCAAGACTCTCTATAGAAAACCCACTATTAGACTAGGCAAAAACAGAATAAGGCAAGTTAAAAGCCTAAAACTATTGGGTCTGGTTCTGGACAAAAACCTTTCCTGAGTGACGCACATAAGCCACCTCAACATAAAAACACAGAAACATGAGCTCCTGTACAAGAGTAGCAGCAAAAGCTTGGGGTGTCAGCACCAACACACGCAGGCAGTGGTATCAGGCCGTGAGATACAGCCAGTACACCTATGCAGCAGGAGTCTGGGAACTTTAACTGAAAAAACAAGCTCAGAAGACTACTGTCCGCCCAGAGAATACCTTTACAGGCAATCACAAGAGCATACGTAACGGTATCAACAGACGCCCTCTGGGTCATAGCAGGAGTGCCCCCGTTGACGCTAGCCCTCAACGCAGAGGCAATCTGAGCACTGACTTGCCAGATAGTGCCAGAAGAGGATCACCATCCCAAGCATAGCACGGTATGCAAAACGCTGGACTCTCCATCCCTCTGAACAGCCGGCCACAACAAGAATAAACATATGCACAACCAAAACAGTATCCCTGAAAGGCATTTCATCTATACTGATGGCTCCCGCATGGAGAACTCCTCGGCAGCAGCCTTTTGCGTCTTCTGTGATGATGAAGAAATTCATGCACACCCAGTCCGACTGCATGACTGTTGTTCAATTTATCAGCAGGCAGAGCTGCTGGCGCTCCAAAACTCCTTGGAATGGGCATCTGTGTTGTGTCCACCATCGCACATACATTCACTGTGTATGTCGACTATTATAAACAAGAAACTTTGACATTTGCTTCAAGTCCCCCAGGAAAAATAAACAAAGGGCATTACGCTACAAACTTTAACAGCAGGTATAATGTTATTAATAAGTTACTACCGTTTACAAAGTCTCCGAAGGACACGTTCTATGTTTAAAATAATAAATGGGAAAACGAGAAAAAGTGTGGACGCCTTCATAACAGCCTACAAATACCAAAGCATAATTGCTACAAATATCAAAAAGAAACGAGAACCTTAATATCATTCCCCCCAAAAGAAAGCTATTTAAAAGCAGAAAAAGAAGTGTTAGGAAAAGTCTGAATAGCAACGAGCAATGAAGTACTTACTCATGAAAACAATATTACTTTAAAAAAAAAAGACTGAATCAAAATTTATTAAAAAGAAAATTTCCCGCAGGGTAAGAACTGTCGGAAACATTTACGCCATTCAATTACTGCGAATCCGGAGTGTACCTAATTAGGAAATTCCCTCCCCCCCCCCCCCGCAATACTCCCAAAAAGATGAGTGCTCTGTGCAGGGCGGGGAACGATTTCAGCCCTTCTGCAATCGCTGCGGGCGGCGGGGGCTCATTTTTCGAGACAGGAGTGGGTAAAGAGCTTTTGAATAACTATTGCGGGGACTGGATAGTTTTAATCGTGAAACACAGAAGCAGACTGGAAAGCTCTCTTCAGCAGCAATTGGGAGCGAATGGCAATAAGAGGATGTTCCATTCAAAGAAACGATAATTAAGTGCTCCGAGGAATAAAAACAAAATTAAAAAAGTTTTATCGTGTAAAAGTTAACAGATTCATACGCAATGAACAGATTTCATTGTCACAAACATTCCAGAATAATTTTAATTATTCGTAGGATAGTTGGTTCCTATGGAAGGACTAACTACTCCAGAATTGTTCAAGTTTTTCTGGTCTTAAGAATATATATATCAAGCTGTACCACTAATGAATGCACTTTTGCGAGGTTCTGTAAAAGAACTTAAGTATTATTTCTATTCTTAAAATGAAGAGTACGCTACTACAAACGCTTACATAAATAAGCAGAAAAAAAAAAAACAACCTATAAGAGCACAAATACAAAAATATAAAATAGCAGACCGCTGTCAGCACGTATGACATGCCGCCGTCAGTGGTAGAATGAAAATGTCAAAAAATGCCAATTAAAACATAATTTTAAACGTCTAATTTTTTTTTAATGTATTGTAACTACTGAACCGATTCTAAAACTTTTTTTTTTTTTACTGATAGAAAGCTACACTATTCCTGAGTGTTATAGGCCATCTCTGATGCATATATCACAAATAGTTCTTTTATAGGGACACTCTTCAAGAATTAGATTATGCTCCAAGGGCATCTCTAAAAAAAATTGACTAATAGAAATATACACTATTTCTGAGGATTATAGGCTAAAATTTATGGATGTCGCATAAATATTTTTTTTTTTTTTACAGGAATACTCAAAATAGTTCGCAAATATTGACGTAACTGTATTCGCCAAATGCATAAGGGAAAAAAAATCTAAATTGAGTAACTCTACATATACCATGTATTCATTTAAAATAAATAATATTTAAATATAGTCATTTTTCTCTATAGCGCAAGTGTCAAATCACAGTTGAACCTCGATTTAACGAATTGATTCGGACCCACAAATCCGTTCGTTAAATCGAAGCAATTCGCTAAATCGAATATCAATTTTTGTAAAGAGTATGGTATAAAAATATCAATACAAAATACCCTTAAATATAGATATGAAAAAAAGTATGATTATTGTTTACTATGAGCTTAAAAATTATGAGTTATACTTTAGGCGATCAACTTTAAAATCATCTAAATTCTTTAATGTTACTTGCTCTTAAAATTTAAATACATAATACATACATAGTTATTGGTATTTTGGAAAGAAATCCCTGATGGTGCTTTGTTTTGACTTTCCAAAGTTCTTTGTCGATATTTTCTAACTTCGTATGAACAATAGGGTGGAGTGAAAATGGCCAAAAAAATTTTTTTTTTGATTTTAATATTGCCTGACTCAACAAATGGTGCTGTATGGCAAAAAAGTCACGGAAAAAAATTCTAGTCCATTTACTGATTGTCTTCAGGTTCCACACTGGGCTCAAAGAAAGGAATGTTAATGTAAAAAATAAAAATATGAATTTTTTAAAATTTAATTTTAACGTTTACAATAACTTTATTTTCTGACTCAAAAACAGTTCTAACTACTAAAAAAAAAAAAAAAAACATTACGGCAATGTTTTATTGGCGTTAACAAACAAAAAAAAAAAAAAGTCACTAACTTGCAACCAAGCGTCATAAGTTTTGGGGTATAATTTGAATACATAGTTATTAAATATTTACATATTACTTCATTTTTAGAGACAATTAATATTTAGAAAGCACACTAATACAGAAAAGGAAATGATACCAAATTTACCTTTAGAGTATTATTGACTAATAAAACACTTTACTTTAATCAGTCTTAATTTTGGAGTCCACATGCCGGGCAAAATAATGAACTTTGGTAGTTCCTTTCGTGATTTGATTCCACAACGAATGTATCCATCTCTGGCTTTTGCTCCGCATGTTACCAATGATGCTAACGTTAGTAGTCTTACACGCCTTTCTACTGCTTGATAAGGGCAAGGGAGCTTCTCTATTTCAAATTCTGAACCGTTACTGATCATACTTGCTACGTCTTCGTCACTGAGGTTCATGGTAACTGGTGGTTCCAAAGGTTTGTCCCAGTGAATCATCTGAAAATACTACTCTGCTTCGAAATTTATATTTAGAAGATCAAATTGGCATATTTTTCCCTTCCAATCAGTTTTTCTTGCTTTCAATATTCTTCTTACGTCAAATTCTCGAATATGTGATCATTCATCAAACAGCATTGCCAACAGAAAATTTCCAGAAAGAGCAAAATAACAGAATAACTTCAAATAACTCTGAATAACTTCATGAATGATTCACTTAAAATCTTCTGGGACTTCTTTTCATCATTCCGTGCTCCATGAGTAGCTCCTGGGATTTTCTTTATTTCAAATCAGGATGGCACGTACACTTTCATCGTCTACTATGAGTTTAAAGCATTCTGTTGATTCGGCAGTCGACACGTACAGGCGCAGTATTCAGTTGGCTGTAGTGAGTCATCTTGAATGAGACATCCTTTCTGGACTTCTGTTTCCCAAATCTGGATGGCACTGTCCCGAGCATACTGCCCTAGAAATATCGAAGAGGTACTTTTGGTCTATACTGAGGTCTTTTTTTTATCAATTTCAGTCAGAGCTACAGGAATAGAAAGAAAATTTGTCACATCAAACGTTTCATACGTTTCCAGAAATTTTCCTATTGTTCCAGAAAACTGGTGTGGCCCAGATGTCTTTCCGTCAATCTTATGGAAAAGGTGGCGAAGAGGTAGTTCATTAGTATGCAATAAGCATGCAAACAAGTGCAATTTATGGCCAACAAAGATTTCAAGTGTCTAACTACGCCATTTTTCTTCCCATTGTTGACTTTCGGTGCATCTCACCCAATGGCAACAAGATCCTAAAGTGCAATCTCTTTCTGTGTAACAAAGTTGATGATGCTGCAGGTGATATCAGTACTAGAGCCTGAATGTGGAGTCACATGTCCTATGTGAACAGAACCAGGTTCTGACAACATAACAATACAGATACAGTAGTATATAAAGAGCTTCACTTCTTACATAATAGTTGTGTCCTTTCTTCCATCGAAGTATATGATGTACAAAGACTGTGCTACTTGTACAGAATTAAGTAGTGATCGTATCTTTCATTATAATTTTTAATAAGGGGAATTACTTCTTGGTGACTTACCACAGGCAAGGAGGCTTTCTTCCAAATTCTTTCAACGTCCAAAGAAATAATTTTGATGATCTCTTTTACTAAAGGATCCTTTTTGTTCCCCTTATTCCACAGTATATCATTTTTTTGTGATTAAGAAATGCTTCATTAAATCAGAATACGTTGGTGGTAACACTGTCTCTTTCAATAGTACTGGAATTCCGAAAACACTACAAAACGTTTCACTTCTAGTTGTGGTCACATTTAAATTCAAAACTCTGTATTATTTTTTTGTCATATATAAATCAAAATTAATAAAACGTATTGCTTCAATCTTACAAAGGAGAAACAAGTGGTTGAAACAAAGGCAATCACAAAAACGAATCATTCCACACAATAAAAGTGACGTGCCTTATTAAGTTATGATATAATAGTTAGATTAGAACACGCGCTGCCATCTAGTAGATTTTAGAGTATAATTTGCTTTTTTAAGTACAAAAAGCCATTTCTGGATCTGATATCTGACAGTAACATTTCAATAAAACAATTTATTAATGAGAAAGTAATTCATTAATATTATTTTATAAATTAATGAATTATTTAGTAAAATATTAAATTTAAAAAATAATTTTTACATAAAAATCATTAAAAACTTGAATAAAAGCCAATATAAGCATTCACTTGAAGTGTGGAACCTCAAGATGTCAACATTTTAAGCTGAAATTTGGAGACAATTGGTTTCAGCTAGTTTGGCACCATATAATGACTCAGGCAATGTGAATTTTGAAAAAAAGTTTGTTCGATCCACCCTAATGAGCAATAGCATCAATCTCGTGTGGAAACAAAAAAAAAAAAAAAAAAAAAAAAAAAAAAAAAAAAAAATTAAAGCATTCAAGCTGCAAACTGCTTCTTGGAATGTCACCTTTTTTTAAATTCAATTTCCGTTTCTTCGTCATCTCTTCGCTGCTTTCAGAATCCTCATTCTCTTTCTGTTCACTATCGCAGGTACTTAGCTGTACATCGCAAGACACATATCCTGTAAAATTTCCATTACTAGGAAAATCTTCCCATCCAGGCATTTGATCATCGTTATCCACGGCGTAATTGTAAATGAGTGTTTCTGTATCGCTGTCTTCGTAGTCACTTGCTTCGTTTGGAGAAATGAGAAAAAAATTATTGTATTACACACTTGGATAAGGGTGTGAAAGATTAAAATTTTGCTTGCGAAAAATTCAAAGTTTTAGTTTTATGTGAGAATTTTATTTCAGCGATTGTTGTTCGTTAGATCAAAGGTAAAAATTCGTTAAATCAGAGCATTTTGAGCCGTTTTTGTCGGGACCAATATATATATATATTCGTTAAACCGGAGAATTCGTTAAATCAAAGTATATTAAATCGAGGTTCGACTGTAGTTCTTTTTTGTTATTCACATATGCTTCATGTCTCTCTGGACATAATTCTAAAGGCAAAGCGGACGAAATCGCGGGTAGAAGCTAGTTCTAAATGTATTTTAAATGATATTTTTGGTAAAATGAGAATACAAGCATACATTTTGACGACGTGCTTCAATAGGGTGATTTCGATTGACCACACAATACAGAGGCGGATCCAGAAAACTGGAGGGGACACACATTTTTTTTTTTTGTTTCCCTCTTTCTCAGACATAGATTTGAATTTATAAAGCAGTTCAATCTTTTACAGTCTAAACGTAGTTCGTCTGTAGGGAGACACATACCCCTCTCCCCTCCCAACTCTAGATCCGTAAATGACAATCAGGGGCGTAGCCAGAAATTTTTCATGGGGGGGGGTAGTTACGACTATTGCAACTCAACTCACATATATGCATACATGTGTGTGATAAGGGAGTGAATAATATACATTTTGTATGGCAAAAAATTCCTCGGGGGGGGGGCTTATGACCACCCTAAAAGTTAGTCCTGAGAAATAACTTGGTAGTAAACAAATTTTTAAATTTCTGAATTTTTTAACAGGCATTTTCAAAGAACTAATAGTAACAAACGCCTGTTATTGCTTTTCTGTTATTGAAGTAGAAGTTTGGTCTACTCATGTTAAGCGAACATTATGCCCATGTCTTTGGCAGTGGAAACTCTGTTAGCAGAACTCAGGTAAGTATTCCGGCTGACCAAATATTACTATGTACACAAGTGCGCGTAACGTGCACGTTAAATCTGTGGGATCGCATGTCCTTTCAATGGGTAGGCTAGTAGAAAGGTTCGGAACCGGATATGATCTCCTTTGCGGTGATACTCTAAATTGTAGGGTCTTTCCGCGGTAAACCTTAATGGTCTTTACCGCGGATAACAAAACAACCCCCTTCCGTGGATAACAAAAACAACAACAAATATGCCTACAATTTGGACTTGGACTTTTTAGAAAGGTATTCCAAGAAATTTTCCTCCTTGGCAACGTCTCCTTGCTGAATAACGTGCGTTTTTTACATTATTAAAATTCTCTTCAACATTTTATTCTGTTAGTTACCAACCCACATGCCGCGATAAAACCGCAGGCGAGGACAGACGCATCGGGAAGAAGCAGAAAGAAAACAGGCCTTGAACGTAACACGCAGAGGAAATGTGTGCACTACGTGGTATGCGACAATGAAGCAGAATGCTAACTGCAGATAAAAAGGCACATTAGCGAGGCCCGTATCCGGAATTAAAATGAGTTAAATGGTTAGGAAGAAGAAAATTTTATCATGGCACTTTATTTTGCAGTCGTTTTTTCTGTAGCACGACTGTGGACAGCTACACGTAAAAATAAAAGTTACATTTTGAATTTCATACAAGTGTGCAAATGCATCAGAAATTTCTTGTCTAAGCTTATCATGTTTCAAATGCAGTGAGTCTGGAGTTACATTTTAGCGTCAAGATTTGCAAATTTCACCAAACACTAGTTTCGAATAGCAAAGTTTGAGGCAAAATTTAAACCATGAGAAAAAAAATAATTAAATAAATAAATAAGTAAAAATAGCATTTTTGGGATATTTCACAATTTATGGAAGGAATAAATCTTACACGCACTATTTTCTCCGTTATATAGCGGGACTCTTATGGAATCTGAAAAGTGAACAATTCGGCACTATCACAAAGTTTGGATAATCTGATAAACATAAATCGATAAATACAGTAAAAATAATCAAAACATCACAATTTTAAAGGGCTTCGACGCAATTTCTGCCAGAAATAAATTCTGACTTATTTGTAAAAGAGAGAGACTGCAATGTTACAACTAGAAGGCGTTTGATCTCCAGCTCGAAGTTTTAATTACAGTGGAACAAGTCTAGGCTATAACGCGTTTTACTAAATCAATACAGTCTAATCCCGTTTATACGAAGTCCAAGAGACGAGAGAAATCATTTCGCACTACCGATATTAGATTGTATCTCCATATTGTAATGTGATTTAGGATTACCAAATCTTCGCTATAGTGAGATTTTCGCTGTAAGGACTCTGCTAAAACGGGATTCAACTGCATATCGCACACCTATAGCATATACAAAAAGAGAGAAAACTAACTCCAATCCAGCTTCATTTCAATCTTGTAACCATATTGTAATCATGCTTCCAATAAAAATCTTATAAGCATAGCTGTTAATTAACTTCTCACTGATGAAGAGAGAAAACATTTTCTATCTCTTATGTATGTACAGTTTTTATTACTATTTTGTGTGTTTTACACAATGCTAATTAATTTCAACTAGTCTCCAACATCGCTTTTTATTTATTTGCTAAATAATGTACTTTGTTTGTTAACAAACGTAAAGTATAAGTATATTACAAGAAGCCTTTGCCGGGAAAAATCAAGCTTCATGTCTCAGCTTTTTAATCTCTGTTTTAAACATTATTTTTTCCACTTGTTCCATACTATTATTGTTGTGGTGGTGAAAACTGGTAGTGCACAAACGGTAGCAAATACGGAAACGAATTTTTGAGATCCAAAGTACACGAGATTCAGGATCCAGTAGGAGAGATTTTTTTTTTCTTTTTTACTTTCTTCGAATTTTCATTGACCATAAATTGGTATAACGATTGCCCGAACGAAATCATAGAATCATGTGTATTACAAAATAAATGCTCCAACTTTGCATAGTAATCGACTACTCCGCCAGACGGCAGCACTAGTGAAGTAAGCCCACCTCCAATGCGGGTAAAGTAACTCGTGCTTGTTATTTTTCATAGACTAAAATTCTTTATTCCTCCCTCTCCTTGATTTGCCCTGAATTTCCGGTCTGTTAAAATTCTAAAAATCATTTTAAATTAACCTAAACATCTAACCTAAGCACTAATCTGTATTGAAGTCGCTTTGCTACCACAGTACTAATAAATCTTAATTTTTCAAAGCCTGCTTCGATTGAATTTTACTTCTTCAAAACGATATTCTTTGCTTGAAACCGTCTGAAAAAAAAAAAAAAAAAAAAAAAAAGCGGTTATCACGCAAGAAAGGAAGATCATGTGAGAAAGTCCCTTCTTAGAAGAAAAAAAAAAAAAAAAAAAAAAAAAAAAGAAAAAAATCAATTAAGAAATATCTTTTCGCCAATTTTCGAGAAACAGTGGAGGGCAAAGGGGGAAAAAAAAACGTATATTATAAATGACTTTCTATTTTTGCACAAATCAATTTCGAATTTTTCGATTTCTTTTTCCTACAAAGAACCCCCTTTTTTAATCTCCAGTCCAATATTTTTCTAAGTTTTCCTCCATTCTGAAGAGATTAAAATGGACAAAAGGCGGGAAAAAAAAAACTTATGTACTAAGCAGAAACCCAGCGACTGTGAACTGGTATGATGAACCGAGCTGTGTCTTTAACTGAAGTCGTCATCTTCAGTGGAATATTTTGTTAATAAGAAAACAGTCAAATCACGGTAGATAGATAGTCACAATGAGAGAGATTGATCAGTGATAAAGGTAGATTGAGGTCGTTTGGCTCAAGCTTCCCCGAAACTCTACATGGATATGTGAAGTTTTGAATGTTTTATTTCGCAGAACAAATTGGTAGACTCATTATAGAAATAAATGGAAAACTGACGCAGCTTGGCACTTTGCGCTAAAATGGCACGTGCTGCAGAAACTCTACTGAACAGTCGAGTTCGTACGTTTGAAAGTTCAATGTGTGTAAAAAAATTCCTGTAATCAGTCGACAAAACATAAATTTTATTAGTTCTAGAAACTCTGAGAACAATCTTCAATAAGAGTTCGCACGAATTCACAAGCAGTAATTCAAAATACAACTATTAAAATGTTTTTCGAAATATTTTTTTCGTGTCATTTGGCGATTTACCTCCAAAAGTCGCCAAGGTTGGCGACATTTGGCGCAATTTTGGAGGAAGATACATGACCATTAGCTAACCATATAGTAGGATGGTATTGTGATTTAAATGGATGTTTCTAAAACTACTATTAACAGTAATGCATGGGATTTCTTTTGAGTGCGCCAGTAGAAAAACTATAAATGATAGAAGCATTGTTTTTGATGTACAGCTCAATCTTGTAATCCTTAATAACATATATATCAATTTTATTTCGTCTGAAAGACACTAATATTTTCTAAATTAAGATTTAAAGAATAACTGTCCATAGAGCGTAATGTATTAGTATTCATTTGAGTATTCCTGTAAAAGATCTATAAACGCTACCTACGCCATTTTCAATAGGGTACTTGAAAACTCGAAAACAATACATATAAATTCTGTAGTAATCGATACATAATTACGGCAGTTAGAGCATGGACAGCGGGCAATACGAAAACAAACATTTTTGAACGTTGTTAATATTGTTGGCCATGTTCAGTTACGACGACTATCATTTTCTGCGTAACACAGCGTGTTCCTAAAATAGTGATTGATTACAAAACATCAGTACACTCAGTACTGAGAAATTGTGAGAACGATTTATGATCTTCATTTCCATCAGCTGTACTGACCTGTATTCTTTTCCAAATTCAGTCACAAACGTCTATAAATACCGAATGGCTCTGCTTTCCACTTGAGACAAGCGCTCGTGCTTACGCATACAAGGTTATACCACAAAAGTGTCGAGTCAGCATAATACAGTGTGTTATTTTAGAAAGTATTAGTGGGTGGTGGATACTGCTAAGAAGTAACAGAAATGAACTAAATGCTACTTAGTAGTTTAAAAAAATTACGCTGATATACATTTACAAATCTAAAAAAAAATTTAGTACATCAAGTAGTGTACATGCTAGGTTCCTATTTCGGGGAGGGGTGGGGGATCCGGTATTTTAAACCTTATTGTTACTAGAGTTAATATAAATGTTTTAAAATAGCTGCTTTTAATAATTGCTTTGCATTTGCGGAGGAGGCCCGCCTCTCCCCTTTAATACGCCCCTAAGTACATTTCCCATTTGCAAAAGAAATCAATGGGAGAGATTTTTCTACGTATACTGAACAACATGTTACATTCTAAGACAAGAATTTCATATATAACTGGGTTTTTTTTTTCTTTGAAGAAAAATGTAAAAAAGGGAAGTGAGCTCGCCCACCTTCCATAGAAGACGTGTTTCAGAATGTTCTGAAATTGATCTTTAGGCATTCCTTACGCATGTTATTTTACAGCAAGATATTTACGGATACCTCTTTTTCTTTGAGGTAAGAGAGGAATAAGTGAAAAGATCATTTTGGCACACTATCATCCCCCATAACTTATCAATTTTGGAAAATCATCTCCTATCGAACACGCTGTGTTTACAAACCCCCCCACACACGTCAAGTTTGGTAGCTTCAATGGTTTCCGCCAGGCGAAATATTGACAAACGAAAAGATAGTCGGAAATGGGAAGGACACTAGAAAAATTTCTCATCAGCTAATAAACTGAGAATAATCAATACGATTGGAAGACAAACACACAAAGCACAAAACGCCGAACATATAAATATGACACGCTGCTTCCTATTTCCTTCGATTCGAGGGAGCATGTTCAAAAGACTGCCTAACAAAAAAACCCACGCTTTTTTCATTTTTGTACGATTTCAATTTTTCCAGTAAATTCTGGGACAGAAGCAGCAGGATTCGAAAATTTTTGTCATTCATCACGTATCATCCCCTCGAAGGGAATTTCTGTAAGAACTTCAGAACTCCATTCCTTGCTCCCCAGGCGCTGAAGGAAAACCATCTCTCCATCCAACATCAGTATATAGACGAGGTTTTCCCCGATCTTTTCAAATGCGGGTTCAATTAATCATCCCAGGTCACGCTCCTGGTTTGTAGCGCCACCTGTCGAATTCCGGTAACCGGCATGCGTTTAACCAATCGATCGATACCTCCCCTAAACGTGGTCAGCGATAGGGTTCAGCTTCTGAACAGTGTCGCATCGGTCTTAAAGCACTTTTGTACACGATGGTTGTTTGAGCTTACACTGCTGTTAGCCTGTTCGCTCCCATCGTTGCACAGAGCAAACGGCAGTGATTCTCCGACTGGGCCCATCGTTGGTTCCCGGCATGGACCTTTTAACCATAACATTGCATTCAAAGACGCCTGCAGGGAAGCAACGGTGGGCACAGACAAGAGGTCTTTGCAACGGTGAGAACGAACAGATTAAAGCCATAAATGCTTCATTAAGACGTTTTTTTAAAATTTTTACCTTTTTTTTTTTACATTTTAAAACAGCGGTTCCCAACCTGAGGTACGCGTACAATTGAGAATATGGCAAAGGCTGTCGGTAATGGTAGAAATCATAAAAAATGTTCCAAATGAAAATGCGTAAGGAAAATTGTATAGTTTTAGATTATAAAAATGGCCGCCCAGGTAGTCTAGTGGCTTAAGAACTATTCTATCACGTCTTGGGTCCGGGTTCGAATCCCGGTTCATACTAACTAAGCAAAGATCCAAGCAAGAAGTATGTGAAAGAAAACATGTAGGAAACTGCTGCTGTAAAAGAACCATATACTTCGTGACTTTTCTTGCCAGTGTTGTTGTAAATAATTTCCAGAGCTTTTTTATCACAGTTAGAGCCGATTGAGTATCCAAGACACAAATAAGCTTTAAAGTAGGAGATGGTGATAATTATTGTAAAATGAATTTTCTGCTCACGCAAAACACTTAATGCCGCAATTTTTTTTAGCTTATTTGCATCAAAAAGTATATATATGCGCTCAATGTTCCTTGTCATCAAGAATGCATATATACGATGAAATTTCCTGGTCACTGCCACTAGAAATGCATACGCTTAACTTTGTTGGTCCGATACCTATGAATGTGGTGGTAAAGGCTATCTTTTTATACTCTCTAAAATACACAGGGTGTTCTAAAACGGTGATAGCACGTTTGATTCTTTAATTAGAGATAAAGTAACTTGAAAAAATGAAGGTAGGAAAAAAGGCTACGTTAAGTAAAGTTCCCTCTCGTAAATTTTCAAAAAGTTACACTTTTTAAATTTGTACACGACCCACGTAGAGAGAGATTCCCATACAGTAAAATGTACCCCATAGATTTATTAGATGATGTACAAATTTTCAGCCTTTCATCATAAATCTCAGAGATATCTCATAACAAAGATGGTATGACATATATGAACTTGAATGTAAACGTTTATTGTTAGAGAGCAAAAGGGTATTTTCTTTCGTAATTTGTGTAATACTCCTGAAACAAAAATTGTCCGATTGGGGTGTTTCCCTTTCGAGAACGATTGAAAAGTGGCTTAAGTCAGCATATATTTATTTTCATATCTCTGGCACTTTTAAAGATATAGTTTTTAAATTTTGTACATTACCTCATTAGGGAGCAGGGCACATTTTAAAAACTGGAAATTTTTTTGTACGGGGGTCGTATACAAATTTAAAAAGTATAACTTTACGTTTAAAAATAAAATTCGGTTTTTTTTTAGTCTTTTTTCATCCTTACTTTGAACAGTTTTTCAACTTGCATTGCATTTCTAATAGATAAAGAATTAAATAGTATTACCACCTTTCTGGGACACTCTGTATAACGAATAGCTCTGAAAAGGACACTTGGAAAAATTAATCGAACTTACAAGATCAAGGAATAGAAAAAAAAAAAAAAAAAAAAATTATATTCTGATTTGGCTGATCAAGTATGAAAATTCTAACACATCCAAACTTTGATTTTCCACTAGCCCCAAACGCCCTCAAAATTTTTATTGCAGAAAAAAAAAAAAAAAAAAAACACTTCCATTTTTTATAGCACTAAAGGTAATATCACATTATGTTTTTGTTATTTCATAATGTTGGATTACAAATCATGTTTTGTTTATTTTATAATGTCCGAGGCTTCTACACTTGAAATAGACAAATCCAGGTAAATGCTCTTTCGCTACGATTCATAATTGTAGTTGTGTATCTATTCCGGAAGTCTCGTCGACATCAGTGTTAGGGTACTCCCGATTTGATCTTGAGGGTGTTGTGGTGTACGGATATCTGCCTAAGGAAGGGGGGTGTCTCGGCCGGATGACTTTTTAAGGAGTTTAGCGCGTATTCACATTACATCTGGAGAAAATCGACCAAAACTCCGGATCGTTGGATCGACAGCCGCGAGGTAGGCCAGAACACTGAACTTTCGTACTTAAGCTCACCCGGAGTTGCGCTTATAGTCAAGAATTTTCTGGCCCTATTCGTTAGGCTTTATTATTTTAATCAAGAAATAGAACTATTACGAAAACATCATAAATAAATTACTTTGCTTGATCTGCCAGCGATCAAAACGAAAATTAAAGAAATTTAAAATATCTGGACTTTTATTCTAAATAATTGTATCATTAAGTATATATTTGGAGTTAAATTTTCTGAAAATTTTAAAACCGTCTAAATGTTTGTACTAGTTTTATTAATTGCGAAAATAAAAGAAATACTGGAAATAAATAAATAACTTTACAGGAAAAAAATGTGGATTTTTTGTGCAGGCTGTTTCAGTGGAAGACAAATACAAATTTTTACTAACTATCTGTATCATTAATAAAATCATATTTTCCTTTAAATCCATTTAACTTACTGTTATTACTTGTTTGTGATCCAAACCAGTTAGAAAATCTGATTTACGAAATGTATTTGACCAAATTTAAATTCGTGCATTATTTTCCTTCGTGGAACTCGCATTTTCTGATCTGAACCTTACAGGAAAAGTCGCGAAGTAGTCACGCTACATATATAACTTTGAATAGGGTACATGAGATAGTACATATCAATGACATGTATAGTTTTAGCAGCCATCCATACATATTTACAGCAGTTATAACACAGACTGACGGACAATCATATAAGCATTGATCAACTTTTGAAAAGTCATTCTACAAATTTAGAAATGTCAATTGAATGTGTGCTATTGAAGTTGGACATAAAATGCATCATATTGGAAGCAAAATCAAATTGACATTTGAATAAATCTCTACATGAACGTTCCTGTATACCTTTATGGAAAAATAAGCATCTTGTATAACCAAACTTTCAAGAATCAATAAAAATCAAACAATAAATATATATATACTAGCTGCGTACCCGTTCTCCGCACGGTAGGGAACGAAACTTTTTCTTACATGTATAGTTCGAATTGATTCCAGTGATTTGGGATCAAAAAATAAGCAAAATGATTTGACTCGTGGCGTAAAGTTACTCATTAGTTATTTGTAAAGTTACTATAAGTACTGACCTGAGACCATTGTTAATATTATGACGCAAAAAACTATGTCGGTGTCATTAGCAATTAGAAAAGAAAAGCGTGACGGTTCGCAGTGAAAATTCCTAATATTCAAAATGTCTCATTTCTGCATTATACTCTTTTTTAGATTTAAGTTATGTCATTAATACCTTAGATACTACATGATGTGGAGAACCGTTTTATTTTATAATTAAATAGTTGTGTACCCGCTCTTCGCAAGGCAAGAAGAGAACATTTTCCTAAAAAATGTGATCATAACTCTTGTGAGAAAACAGAATCTCCAAGAAAAAAGAAAGTTCTTTTACAGTCTTTTCTGTTGAAACTACCGCGGGATATATTAACGCGACGTAGACTTACTTACTATTTTGTTAGCTGTGATGTAAGACGGTTGTTGAAGAATGAATAGAAGGCTTAGTTTCACGAAATATTTATTAATGTGGTATATTGTGCTTTGATCAATATTGCCTTAGCATATCTACTTACTATTAATTATACTATCTTTTACTAATACCAATACAATATATTGTCGTTTTGCAACCGTTAATGCTTCATTTAAAGAAACGGTTTAGATATTTGCCACGAATGTAGGGTTTTACTCTTTGGTGATTCTTTGCAATTTATGCATTAGCATAAACGATAATCATTTCACTTTATGGTTGCCATTAAATCAGCTCGCCATAATTTTTTACGCATAATTCTTGTCAGATTGGTGTATTTAGCACCAGGGCCCTATTATCGCACGGGCAAATCGGGATTTTGCCATGGGGCCTCCGGCTCAAAATGGCCCCCAATTTCAAATGTTGTCCTTTTTCTACAAAAAAAAATTATGAAAAATAAAACAAATTTCATACATGGGGGCCGCCAAAATTCATCAATGCCCGGGGCCCCCTGTTGGTCATAATCAGGCCCTGTTTAATACCGCAATATATTTCCTGCTATTCGAAAACGTGACCCGTTTAAAATCTCAATCGAAAATAAAGCTGGATAATTCACTGGTGAAAAAACAGCATTCAATTATTTATCTGGCAACGTAAAGTAAAATATAGAATTACTAGCTGAAGTACCCGTCCTTGACGGGTTAGTGAATGCAAATTTCCAAAAAGCAAGAACTTTCGTCAGCATTGTAGGAGTACACAGAATGGATGGAGTATGTTGTCAAAGTAAAGAAAGCGAAGTTATAATTTGTATGTATTGTTAAAATATTACAGGTTAAGAGAGTCACTAAGTAATATCATTTCATTCGCTTTAGTCGTAATTATGTGATGCGCGAACGAATATTCACGAATATAGAAATAATTTTCGCAAAATCTCAAAATCTAATCAACATCTTTGAAAAATTGGAAGCCTAGAATTTAAGTTGAGTGACAACCTATCCTGTCACCCAATTTCATTTCATTCCCTGCAGTCTTTATTTCGTGATGCTGGAACAAAATTTCAGCATTTTAAAACGATTTTCGCAAAATCTTCAAATGTAATCAATATATTTTAAAAATTCAACGCCTATAAATTAAGATTAGGAACTACCTATCATATCACTCAATTTCGTATCATTCGTATTAGTTGTTATTACGTGATGTTTGAAGAAATATAAACGTATTTTGAGAGAATTTTCACAAAATCTCAAAAATCTAATGAAAATGTTTAAAAAATTGGATACCTATAGTTTATGTTGAGCAGCCATCTATCATGTGACCCAATTTCATATCATTCGCTTTAGTCGTTATTACGTAATGCGGGAACAAAGATTCACTCAGTTTTAAACGATTTTCGCAAAATCTCGAAATCGGATCGATTTTTTAAAATTAGATGCTTATAGGTTAAGGTGAGTGACCACCTATCATTTCATCAAATATCATTTTTTCACCTTTGCAGTTATTACGTGATGTGCGAACGCAAATTTTCGCAGTTAGAAATAATTTTCGCAAAATTTCAAAATCTAATCAAGATTTTTTAAAAATTCGACGACAATGTTTTAAGTTGAGTGACCACCTATCATGACACCCAAATTCATATCATTCGCTTCAGTCGTTTTTACGTGATGCATGAACATAAATTTACGCAGTTTGAAAGGATTTTCGCAAAATCTCAAAATCCAATCAGGATTTTTTTAAAATTGGACGCCTATGTTTTAAGTTGAGTGACTACCTATCATGACACCCAATTTAATATCATTCGCTTCAGTCGTTTTTACGTGATGCATGAACATAAATTTACGCAGTTTGAAACGATTTTCGCAAAATCTGAAAATCTAATCAAGATTTTTTAAAAATTCGACGCCTATGTTTTAAGTAGAGTGACCACCTATCATGACACCCAATTTCATGCCATTCGCTTCAGTCGTTTTTACGTGATGCTTAAACAAAAAAAGCGTCACGGACAGAATGACAGACAGACAAATTTTTTTTTGAGGGTCGCATCGGATTCCCGGGTGCTTGAAACGGATAGAAATCGCAAATTTTTTGAATTCCAAGAAATGTACAGACAAAAGTCTAATTTTATTTATATAGATTTCATGCGTGGCGTATGTTTTGCTTGCGAGTCCGTTATTCTGATTGAGTTTCGAAAGAGGTTTTAAACGTATGAGATTAAAATCACGCACTTTCCACATGTGAAAACTCAGTTATTTTAAAGAATTTTATTTATTTTTTTTCAACTGGCAATTTTAATCATTGTTACTGTCTCCAAAACAACCAAAACGCAAGATATGATACCGAAAAGTTTAAGCTGCTGTTATTGAAATGAAAATAATTCTTTACTTAAAAATTCGTAAAAAATCTCCTAATCTATATTTTCCACTGGTTTTTCTTTTAAAAGAGGGCGAAATGTATGCTCCGTCATTTGACAAAATATAAAAAAGTTATGACGGATAGAATTCAAGATGCAGCAATTTTAAAAATATTTTTCGAAAGTCAGCGTCAAATTTAATTTTATTTGAAAAATTCCCAAAAAATCTGAAAATTATGTTACACAGTCCGAACAAATAGTTTTTAAAAGAAAATTTTCTCCTCTATCCGATGATGTAAATTTCGTTTTCTTGCGAGTGTAATTACCGGCGTTATTACGTATTATGCGAGAAAAATCGCTAAAAATCGGACAAAACATAAAATAAAACATTTTCTAATTGGAATTTCGAAAAAATCACTCCGAGGCATGTTAGGATTTGTCCTAGTGAAGCCGTATGCAAAATTCGGTAGGTTCGGTACGTCTCGGCGCAATGCGAGCGAGAGACGCGCGCAAGAAGAACGGTGGTCACAAACCTACCTACATAGTTACAAACAATGTTTACTATCGGATTTTATTATATACTAGCTGAAGTACCCATTCTTCGCACGGGAATGAATGGACTTTTTGATATTACGATTTGTGGTGATTACTATTCATTGTAATAAAGAGATATAGCAAAATGGATATCGCATTATATTGTGTTCAATAACCAAGCATACCGAATTTCAAGGCAATCGTTTGTACGGCGCAGAAGGCCATGCGGCGTAGCGCAATCTAGTGGCGAGTTTTAGCAAAACGGATACGGCGAAAATATTCTTCGCATTCAGATATCGATGAATACGAAATTTCAGGGCGATCGGCTGGACAGCCCTGAAGTTCATGTGTTGATGCGACATCTAACGCGAAACTCTTCCCCGTGTACAAACATCTATGTATACCTATTTTCATAGCGATCAGTTGCACAGTCAAGAAGTGATACACTGCAGCGCCATCTAGTGGTTAATTAAAGTAGTGATTTGCTACAGTACCGTCAAATGGCGAGTTATAGCAAAATGGATAACGCCAAAATATTTTCATTGTTCAAATAGCTATGTATACTGATTTTCATAGCGACCGTTTGAATGGTCAAGAATTTGTCCGGCTGCAGCGTCATCTAGTGGCGAGTTAAACTAATAATGCATTGCAGTGCCATCTAGTGGTGAGTAACATCAAAAGGAACGCAGTTAGAATATATTCTTCGTGCTGAAATGTGTAAGTATAAGAAATTTTATGCCGATCGGTATAGAAGTTGATGCGTTGCAGCGCCATTTAGCGGTAAGTTACAGCAAAATGGATACTGAAAAATATTCTCCGTGCTCTAATATCCGGGTGTACCAAATTTCATCGAAATCGGTTGGTCGATATTCGCATAGTAAACGGCTAAACGGAATAGAATTTGACGTTCTGCTACGCCACCTGGTGACAAGTTAGAGGAAAACGGATAGCATAAAAAGCTTCTCCATGATAAAAGACATAGGTGAACCAAATTTCATGGTGCAACGGTGCTCAACGGTGCTGGAGTTTTTCAACCTCATACACACATACCAACATTCATTTTTATCTATAACCAGTGTCATTATATATCCCAGTCTCAAATAAAATCCAGTTTCAAATCTAAGCCTCGCCAAAGTGCCAACATACGCCATTTTGCAAGAGTTTTTTCAGGAAATCATTCGAAGCATTGACTTAGCAGCAATCAATATGGGAAATGGTTCGGCCGCCAAAAAGTAAAGCACACATTTATTTGAAAAGGGGAATCCCTTAATACAACCAAATTTTTTTAAATTATCAACTATAACGTGTTTTATTCATCGTTACTCCGATGTACTAAATGAGAAGATTTCAATTTTCTGAAATTTGGCGGAATTCCCCCAACTTAAATCAATGTACTCATTTGGCGAGAATTCTGGAGATAGATCGCTTGCAATCCCTTAACAACTGCATTATTTCTTCACGGATCATTAAAATTTAACGCTGTATTCTAATAAAACCTTTGCACTTGTTTTCAAAAATCTATTTCCTTAAGCTCTCAATAAATTGCGCCAAGCCGAAATCGTGCAAACCGCTAGAACTCACTTTCTCAAAATCGGCATTTGAGCCATTTTATTTTTTCGCCAAACTAAAAAAATTTACCTATTAGCCTCGGAAATCTTCAATTCTTATTGTTTTGCGTATAAAACATTTCATTCCTGCTCCGATTTCCCATGCACACGATATTATAACTTTTAAAAAAAAATCTGGAGTGACTCCACTCGACTTTCCGAACACTTACGATTAAGATCATTACCAAGCACTTAAATAAATTTTAATCGATGAATAATTCAAACATATTTACCAAATTGAAACTGAATCGAATGCACCGTTTAAACGCTTGCGCACTTTCAAGAATTTCTCCCCATATGCCATTATGCCATAACATAAAAGAAAGTTTTGTCGTAGCCCTGTAGGAGAACTATAAGTCCTATACACACCAAAATCAATACCGGTCTTAGGATGGTGGTTTATAACATGTATACCGAATTTGAGCTCAATCGAATATATCGTTTAAACGCTAACGCACTTTCAATAAATTGCCCCCATAGGCCATAATGTAAAAGAAATCTTTGTCGTAGCCCTGTAGAAAAACTATAAGTCCTATACACACCAAAATCAATACCGGTCTTGCGACGGTGGTTTATGACATATATATCCAATTTGAGCTCAATCGAATGCTCCGTTCAGGAGCTATCGTGTTCACTCACATACACACGAACACACATACACACACACACACACACATACATCTCGTAAAAATAGCATAAATGGATTCAGAAGCCCTCAAAACGTGTAAAAACACCAAAATCTCGAAGTCCAATTTTTTCATGATTACAATACTTTCCTTACATGGTACATGTTCGGAAAGTAAAAATAACCTTACGAATATAAACTAACAAAAAAAAAAAAAAAAAAAAAAAAAAAAAAAAAAAAAAAATCATTATTATTCTTTTATTTTTACTTTGAGAATTTAAAACATTTTATTCGACAAAATCGCCACACATGGCAACCACGATCCTTATTTCACACTTTTTTCACTACAGGGGTTACAATTACGGAAAGCTTTTTGCATGGAGAGCATAAAAAAATCTCTTAAATTCCGGGAACGGGTGGACTTTCAAAGTTTTAAAGTGGACTACGATTTATTCTATATTATTTTACATATCTGTGCTAAATTTCAGGCCGATAGGTCCATTTTTGTGGATTAGTATACGAATCAAATCCACAAACAAACAAACAGAATTTCATTTTTATTTATAAGATTAAATAGTTGTGTATCCGCTCTTCGCAAGGCAAGAAGAGAACATTTTCCTAAAATGCGATCATAACTACTTGTGACAAAACAGAATCTCCAAGAAAAAAGTTGTGTTACAGTCTTTTCTGTTGAAACTACCGCGGGATATATTAACGCGACATAGAATTACTTAATGTTTTGTTAGCTGTGATGTAATACGGCTGTTGAAAAATTAATAGAATACAGTTTCACGAAATATTTATTAATGCGGTATATTGTGCTTTGATCAATTTTGCCTTATCATATCTAATTACTATTACCTATACTATCTTTTACTGATACCAATACAATATATTGTCGTTTTGCAACCGTTAATGCTTCATTTAAAAGAAACGGTTTAGATATTTGCCACGAATGTAGGGTTTTACTCTTTGGTGATTCTTTGCAATTTATGCATTAGCATAAACGATAATCATTTCACTTTATGGTTGCCATTAAATCAGCTCGCCATAATTTTTTACGCATAATTCTTGTCAGATTGGTGTATTTAGCACCAGGGCCCTATTATCGCACGGGCAAATCGGGATTTTGCCCTGGGGCCTCCGGCTCGAAATGGCCCCCAATTTCATGTTCTTTGTTGTCCTTTTTCTACAAAAAAAAATTATGAAAAATAAAACAAATTTCAATGCCCGGGGCCCCCTGTTGGTCAGGGGGCCCCGGGACCAACAAAGCCAGTGAATTATCCAGCATCGAAAATAATGCTGGATAATTCACTGGTGAAAAAACAGCATTCAATTATTTATCTGGCAACGTAAAGTAAAATATAGAATTATTTCATGCGTGACGTATGTTTTGCTTGTGAGTCCGTTATTCTGATTGAGTTTCGAAAGAGGTTTTAAACGTATGACATCAAAATTACGCACTTTCCACATGTGAAAACTCAGTTATTTTAAAGAATTTTATTTATTTTTTTTCAACTGGCAATTTTAATCATTGTTACTGTCTCCAAGACAACCAAAACGCAAGATATCATACCGAAAATTTTAAGCTGCTGTTATTGAAATGAAAATAATTCTTTACTTAAAAATTCGTAAAAAATCTCCTAATTTATATTTTCCCTCCGTTCTTCTTTTAAAAGAGGGCGAAATGTATGCTCCGTCATTTGACAAAATATAAAAAAGTTATGACGGTTAAAGTTATGAGACCAAATTTCATATCATTCGCTTTAGTCGTTATTACGTAATGCGGGAACAAAGATTCACTCAGTTTTAAACGATTTTCACAAAATCTCGAAATCAGATCGATTTTTTTTTAATTAGATGCTTATACTTTAAGGTGAGTGACCACCTATCATTTCACCAAATATCATTTTTTCACATTTGCAGTTATTACGTGATGTGCGAACACAAATTTACGCAGTTTGAAATGATTTTCACAAAATTTCAAAATCTAATCAAGATTTTTTTTTAATTCGACGCCTATGTTTTAAGTTGAGTGACCACCTATCATATCACTCAATTTCATATCATTCGCTTCAGTCGTTTTTACGTGATGCTTGAACACAAATTTACGCAGTTTGAAACTATTTTCGCAAAATCTGAAAATCTAATCCAGATTTTTTAAAAATTCGACGCCTATGTTTTAAGTTGAGTGACCACCTATCATGACACCCAATTTCATATCATTCGCTTCAGTCGTTTTTACGTGATGCTTAAACAAAAAAAGCGTCACGGACAGAATTACAGAACGAAAGAATGACAGACAGACAAACTTTTTTTTGAGGGTCGCATCGGATTCCCGGGTGCTTGAAACGGATAGAAATCGCAAAATTTTTGAATTCCAAGAAATGTACAGACAAAAGTCTAATTTTATTTATATACATCTATTAGATCTAGTTACTCTTTTGCTGCACAACAGTTGTTGGATAATGTGAGTTATGCATCGAAACGGATTTTCATACACTCCCCCCCACCACCACTCTTAATATGTTCATTATGTACGAAAACACTATGACAGTACGATTGGTCTTAAAGAGATGAACAATATCATATGAATAACTCAAAATCTTCAAAAGTGGATAATGTGTTTTGCTTTGACACCATCGAAATAACTATTTTGGAATGATAATGCACTTCACTTAGTTTCATTTTTGAGCTTTTAATATTCTTTAATGAAGAACATGAAGATTTCATCGAGAACAGAATGAAATAATAACAGAAAATAAATGTATGAACAATGTAAAATAGTAAATGTACCAAAGATCGATATTAATAAAGTGCTTAACCCTTTCGCGACGGGAAGCGCAAACGCGCGCTTATCGCTGACGCCGGCAGTCTTTCGCAAATGTCTGTCCAGGGCCGGAGAGTTTTTCGCGATTAAGCCTAAATCCATGAACAGAACAATCAGAATATATTATAGTGTCACTATCACTACTATCCGAATCTGCTTCAGAATCAATATCTCATAATTTCAAATAATTTGCGCCATTTCTGCTATTTCAAGCTCTAACACTTTCGAAGCTTCGACATTCTAACTGTAAAATGAGAAAAAACCCTCGTCTACTAGATCTAATTATCCACTAAAAACTGGACTGCAAACCGTAATACCCAACGTTGTAGCGAAAATAAAACTCCCTGCTTACTATAAAGAAATACCACGTACGAATTTATAGAGCCGTCATAAAGTATACCATTCAGAAACATTCCTTTCAACTTATGTTTATATTATCAAAAACCACGTGTATGTGAGTCATGCTACTCCCATTCTGAGTAGAAGGTCAAATCTACATGTATCTGTAACCGCATGGACATACAATGCCATCTTGTGCCAAAAGTTATAGTTTTTAAAACGTTCCAGGACACTGGCACAACTGTGTGACGGCCGGGGTGAACGAGGAAACGCTCTGGCACGCCAGCGTGTCGGCCGGGAACTGAGTGCGTTTCTTACTGGCACGTATACGTGACAGTCGGCGCGAAAAGGTTAATCATAAAACGGGAACTTGTACATTGAAAAACAGGAAAAAACAAACGGACTCGCGGACTTAAAGAAAGGGGGAGAGGACTACAGCCAAATAGCAGTGAGATATCACAAGAAAAGGAAGACACTGAATTCATGCTCATATAAACCTAGCTTACAGATTTCTAGGACGAACCTACAAGCACCAGAAACTTTTTTCTTCATTCAGATAGATCTAAATTATATTGAACGCTTTTTCCTCTTGCTTTAATTATCTCAAGTGTTACACTTCATGCTTTGGGGTGTCTGTTTTCCACCCTCACACTCAGAAAGTAGTCAGGATTGAAGGAACCCATTTCGGAAAGTTCACCTCTCTACTGCTTTTGTGTAGTTATGACCAGACAACCCATACAGAGTAAACAAGCATTTTTCATATTAGAGTTTGAATAAATAAGAATTCTTGCGTCACTTTGGGCCTGTAGTTAAATTTAAATTTTAATGTTAGAAAGTGTCGGCTTCTACTGAACTCGCTTTACCTGTGCAGGCGGAATGCTAGTGATTTTATTCAACATCAAGAAATATTTAAAAAGAAAGAAACTATTATTGCTGAAAAATAATAAAAAAGTACTGCAGAATAAAACGAGCACAGCTACCATTCTTCGCGAATTTTGATGACATAAGCGAATGCAAGGAAGACACCCACTGCCCCCCCCCCCACGACACAATGTGACCCAAGAAAGAAGTGACTACTCCGTTAAAGGAAAAACTGCAAGTCCAGCATTAAGAATAAAAAAATATATATATAAATCGATGATATCTTTTCATTTCTAAAGATCGTAAAATATGGAGGAAAAAGAAAAAAAAGAGCATAATATTCAGCTTTTAGGTTACGGACGAGGTCAGATGTATTCCAAAAATCGTTAAAGCGTAATTTAACAGTATTATGGTAAGCCCGATTTCTGCAATAAACTGGATTACAGAGAAAATCGTTTTGAAGAGATTGAAAAGAAATAAGGAAATTCCCAAGCAGCATTGAAAATGTCTGCCCTGAATCTGCCAGATTTTATTAAATGAGTTTCATTTACTGAATGATTCTATTTCACAATTTGATCAGATATAAAGTAATAAGGCGGAAAACACTAGGAGTAGAAATGTCATATCAGTAACAATATGGCAGTATTAGCGTAACCGTAAAGATAGCAACATAATTTGTGCGTGTGTGTGTGTGTGGTGGTTGGGGGGCGGGGTAAAATATAGATTAAACAGAAGTGGAGAGATTACTGGAGGGGGCTCGTGCCCCATAGGCCCGGATAACTTGTAAATAGTGGAGACAAGTAATTATGTTATGTAAAATAAAATAATACATTTGAATTATACATAAATTACAATTAAAGTTTACCGAAAATAAGACATTCTTATATTTTTCTGTAGAATGATTAGTAAAAACAGTATTTTACAAAGTTACGTTATTTTAGTTAATTAAGTTTAGAATTAATTTTACCTTTTTAACATCAGTTTTCTTTTCTTTAAAATAGATCATATTTAAAATCATGCAAATCTTTGTAATAGATACCTATATTTTTGATAATACTATTATAGTACATAAATTATAAGTATCTGATTATAAGTATGGTGCTATGGGTATTAATTTAATTTTGTAAAAAAAAAAAAAAAAAATGTATCGTCACTGACATCAAAAATGTTTAACATAACAGTAACGTAGATCTAACCTTTCTGAACATCCAAACATAAGTTTCAAGAATAAAAAATTACAATTCACCTTCAAAATCACGTGAAAGAGTTTTTAAGAACCCCTTCGGTTTACAAAGACATTTTTCATGTTTCTTAAATCTTTAGAACCATTAAATTATAACCAGGGACGTCTTAGAATTTAAGATAATCTTGATGAGACTTGATCCTTTTCGAGTTGATCAGTATTTAAAAGGAAGTACAACACACACAAAATAAAAGATAAAATTTTCACCAATTTATTTAATGTATTTCTAAACTAATATTCATATGCTTCCGTTTCAAACACATTTCTTCGCATTTAAAAAGACAAAGCGCAGCGAAGATTTCTTTACTTTCAAGGAAACGGGACGGTCTAAAAAAATTCCAAAACACATTGATCAACAAGATAAAAAATTAATCTACATAAATCCCAAACTTTCGATCAGTTGCACATTTGGTGTTGTACTTATTAGCTCAAATATGGTATGACATTTGTTCAACCTAATACCTCTGTAGAAACTCTAATCTTTAAATCTGCTTTGTTTCGATGAAAATTGTCCAATTAAACTAGCAGCATCTCCGCTAGTGATGAAGCTAGTGATGAGAAAAATCCGCTAGTGAAAATCTCCGCTGTATTGCATTTTCCAAAGCTACAGTAATGTTAGTCATGCTAGTTTAAAGACAGCATTATTAATTGCTCATTTTCGATATGGGAGACAGTTAACTCATTTAATGACATCCACAGCTATAGCCCGAGGAAATCAAAAACAATCCGCAGACTGCTCCTGACTTTAATTGGAATGGCATGAGTTTACAGCAAACATTTTGAACATGCGCCCCTAAGTAGATTTCGCAATTGCACGAAATAGCTGTTAATGGGGAGAAGGAAGGCATTGTTCGTGGTTCTCAAACGTTTAAATTCCTATTACGATAGTCAAGGACTGTTTACAGTTTAAGTTTTAGTAATAAACTGACTAGCAAACTGGTTAGCAAAATTAGTCGCTTAATATGATCAAATCGTCAGGAACGGTAAGAAATTTAACAAAAACCAGTAAAAATCGCAGCTTAATAAATTAAAACCGCCGAAAAATGTTAAGGTTCTTCTGTTGAAACTATCGCAAGATATTAAAGTAGGATTGTGCGGTCTTATAAGCTTCCCGTTTATTTAGTTGTAAGGCTCCCGTTGAAAAATGAGGATTTCAACAAACATTTCAAATTTAATATTCACGAAACATTTATTAACACGGTATATTGTGCTTTAATGCAAACCCTCGTAACAGTTTTCTATTTTGAAAATTCACAATCTAATGTTGCCATAACATAACTGTTATGGCAACCGTTTTTTTTTGACGCAGCTGGCTGGCACAGCCAGCTGTCGTCTAAAAAGGGTCTCTAGATCTGTGGCACGCGATGAACGTTTCGATCGTCCGTCATCTTGCTGGTAGTTAAGTCGAGCGATGCCCTTTTTTCAGCATTGGGAAAGGGTTGCGCCTGAAAGGGTTAATGGAAATCAAATTTAATCTTCGTGAATCAAAACAGTCCAAATGTCAGAATTTTGTGTCCTCACGGCGCGTTCAAGGATTATAATCATCTCTCCCTCCCCGAGATACCCCGTTTTTCCCTGGGTAGTAGACGCCACGGCGTAAGATTTCATTTGACTCCGGTCCCCCAAAGAGGTTCTTATTCCTACTAAATGTCACGCGTTCCGATGCCGGTGTGCATTTGGGCATCCGCCAAAGACGCGAGTCGGCTCTACAAAATCCATTGTTTTCCCAGACCGAATGTGTTGGTCCTCTTAATTTCTAAATTCAAAAGGAAATTAAATAGCTTTTCAAATTTATTTATTTTATTTTATGGCAATCTACACAGATTTTAACATTTTTCTTAGACGTTTTTATTATTACTGTTATATATTTATATACTTTTTGAGCCATTTATATCCCTCTAATATAGGCTGAAATGAAATGCAAGTACACTGAAATACGTATAGTAAAATGCATCCATAAGTCAAACTTATTTCAATAATAATGTAATCCCGAGACGAGAAATGGCAGTGGCGAAATGAACTCTTAGCAGGTTCAATTTATTACGTTAAAAAAAAAAAAAAAAAAAAAAGGCAATTTGTTTTAATAGCAATGATTAAAGTAGAAAGTTAATACATTTCATGGATAGGTAGAAAAAATTAAAAGCGTTGTAGAAAAATATTTTTAGAGCCATCGCCGAAACTAGTATAAACAAGTATAAAACACAGAAAATAAAGAAAATTTCTGCAAATTCAGAGTACTTTCATATTTAAAAGTAAATATATTTCATATTTAAAAGTAAAAATAGCGGGAAATTATTTTCCTCACATACTTTTCAATGTACCCATACCTCCAATGTACTGCCTATAATCACTCTGTATAAAACAAAAATTTTCTAAAATTTGAATATTTTTCCTAGCCATTTTTTTTAATAATTATTCAGTTTAAATTTGAAAAAAAAACAGTTCTGCAATCATTAAATGGATGTTTAAAATATTACTACCAGATAAAAAAAATCAAGCTTTCAGATAAGTCACATTTCACGCATTGCTCGACAGCAAGTTAGTGGTAAAAAGAAAATAAATGGGGGAAATACATACAAATGAAGAATGTGAATACAATACAGTCGCGACTTCGCAGATTGGTATCGACACGGAGATATTAAACCGTTACAAAAGTACCACAACTAGTACGTTTCGGACGATACGCCAGATTAACCCTTCTTCACACCAAAGCAAAAAAACACCAACACAGTTCTCACTTCCTAATCTGAGTGAGGATCTGTGTTTTTTGGAGATGAAAAGGATAGACCTTTTGCCCATCCGAAAACTACGTAGCTTGTTAATATTGTTGTATGTGTGTTTTTAACAGAGTAATTTATTTTTATTATGATCGTAACATTGGGATTCTGGGTTGTTTTTAATATATCGCACCTTAACACAAAGCAATGATGCGTTAAGGTTTTTAATTTAAAACTCAATTTGTATTTTTAATCTTTAAAATTCCTAAATTACCATATCAACTACTTTCAAATCACTTAAAGTTCTTAAAGCTATTTTTTGAAGAACTTGTCCAACAAAATTATCATAAAAAGATACGTAAAAATAATAATTTACATTCTATGACTAATCCATAACAATGACACAACAAAATCAGTTTAAATTTTTTGTTTCTGGTACTTTGTCGTTATAAATCCCCACCCCCCTCCCCTCCAAATAACACACAAGGCAATTGGAGGCACTCGCTTAGGACCCATAGATTGCAGGGTCCGAAATACTGTGTAGGGCAGATTTGGATCAGTTGTAACAGTTTGTACATTTTGATCAACATTTGAGTAACTTAACTGAAGAACTCAATGCAAATTTGAGATAGACATTACAGAATCTTAGCAAACATTACATGCAATTTTGGAATGACAGTTGATACACGAGTAAAATTTTACATAGTCTTACAATTGTTCCCAGTCCTGGGTCAATCGCAAGAGTTTAATAAGGCAATCGTAACATAAAAGCTTTAATTACTGAAAGTGCAAATATATTTGGCATAGCTTTTCTAATCGTATATCTAGAACCTAGAATGCTGCAGAAAAATTATATCATTCAATGAGTTACACTAAGAGAGACAATACCAAATAATACATAGGATTTATTATGGCATATATTTAAATGTCCTTAAACTGAAAATTAATAAAACAAAACAAAATTCATAGTTAAGCAAAACATTTAAAATTACTAACATTATTCAGCAAAGCTACCCAGAAAAAAATTTGAGCATTCATATTTGAATCACAATTATCTCTGAAAAGGTGAATGCTAAGTGAAAAACTTCAAAATTTAATTATGCAAATTTTGAAATAAGGAGCCAAATGATCAGAAGAGATTTTATTTACATATGCAATAAACAATAAATTTATAGTTGAAATTATTGAGAAAGAGCATGCTATAATTTTCATTAACCCATTAAGCGCCAAGGCTCCCGTTACGGTAACATCTATTATATATATTTTTTTCTTAAAATATTTTAACGCAATTTACTAAATACACATTTTATATAAACATTTACACCATAGAGTGTATTATATAGTGTAAATGTTTATATAAAATGTGTTCGTAAATTGTGTTAAAATATTTTAAGAAAAAAAATACATAATAGATGTTCCCGTTAACTAATAAACCTTTCACAAACATATAGAGATATTTTAGGTAGATTTGATCTTGAAAATAACTTTAACTCTTCCAAAAATTGTAAGCGTATTTTAATACCATAAATTTGTGTAAAATTAGAAACAAATAAAAAATAGGCGTGCACTTTCTATCCTACTGCAATAAACAGGGGAATGCTTAGCCATTTCCAAGAGCGAAGAAAAAAAGATAGAAATTCTCGAGCATAATTTTTTGTGCAATTTAACTGATGAAATTTTAACTTAAAAAAGCGGTTTTAACCAAGCAAACAAGCGCGAAAGTAAATGTTCCAAACACAATAACAACAACAAGCGGATTTTTTGCGTTTTCGGGGAAATAAGGAAGATTCATTTTCCGGACAGAGGTATTATTCTCCAGACGATTTCCGAAAAATGTAGAAAAGTTTGAGGGTAAGCAAGAGGGAGAAAGAAAGCATTTGATATAAATTTTTGAAAACTCGCAAGGGTAATTAAAAAAAAAAAGAATCCGGGGTAGACACTGAAAACAATCAGGCTTGACCTTTTGTACAATTCGCAAAGGCCCATTTTTTACCGGTGACACAAGTGTTAAAATCGTCCTCATGATCTCGTTGCAATTGTCACTTTGATGACATTCTGAAGTTATCAATCATTTACACTGATATGTGTTGTAGTAAACTTGAGGCTTTTCACTGTAAAATAATGATAAATATGTGAGATGTTGATAAGTCGCTTAAGTCAGCGGTTCTCAACCTTTTTAACGTCGTGCCCCCCCCCCCTTGCAAACGCTGTATGCCCCCTAGGGGGTCGCGCCCCACAGGTTGAGAAACGCTGGCTTAAGTAATTATGCCCTATCTGTTACGTGAAAAAACTTAACGGAACACCTCTTTACTCTGGAGGAAAGAAACACGTTACCCATCATAGCATGAAGATATCTATACTGATTTCTTTGCAGTTTCTGACTTTGAACAATTAAAGGGTCCTGTAACGTACAGCCATATTTTAACTGTTGAAAGAACTATATCACGCACTGAATATGATAAGCTACAATTGAATAGTGTTACTTTTAATCCCAGTCTCCCCTACTAGGAAATTTTGTATTGTTTATACATGAAAATAAATGAAACTTTAGTGAAAAATATTTTGATTCAAAAGACTTGAAAAAAGACTTGAAATTCAATTTTTATGCTGTCACTATCCACAATACTGCGAAAAATTATTTTTATACAAATATTTTAAACAATTTTATCATAGTTGTGCAGAGATTTTTGTTAATTGCAAGAAAGAAAATCTTGTTCAAGTGTACAAAAATCTGGGGCTCTCTGACCACCCAGGTCACATTGCGACCTCACCCTGGGAGGACATATCGATGGAGCAGTGACTACACATCTTCAGCAAAGCAACCACGCGTGACTAAATTGTGAGGTCACTTAGCGGTCGCTTTCTGGCCACGGTGTTATTTCTTAATATTTAACATTTGAAAATGCAGTATCTTTTATTTGCGTACAAGTACCGAAAACAGCCTAAATGTGTAACATTGTTTTCTTGCAACGTCCCGCAGAAAATTAATGACCTGTTTACAAGGGCCCAAAAATTTCTATATACCCTGGCCCCAACATGGCGATGATGATTGGAGCCCTGCATACAGAAAGAGAAAACAGAAAAGAAAAAATTGTGAGTGTACAGTTTGAAAAAGAAAGCGTAATGCACAAAATTAAAAACTACAAAAAGGAGTTATGCTATATATAACAAAAGGATAAGAAACAGAAAAAAAAAAAAAAAAACTAAAGGGCATGATTACCTAAATCCAATTGATAGTAAAATCGTGCGTCTCAGTGAATTCTGCACCAATGCGTGCGAAAACGAACACTTGGAACATTAAGCTGACACGGAATCTTTTAGCGAACAAGAATATAGAACAAGGGAATTTGATTATGCTTAGTTTCTGGAACGACCACATTAAAATTTCTATATCCAACAAACACGAGAATGGATATCAATTCTCCATGAAACTCAGCACTTTAATTTTTTTCACTGAGAAAGGAATATAAAGAATCGTCGGAAAGAAATTAGAAGGCTCTTTAATTACAATCTACTTACCCAAGCAAAAGAAAATAAATCAATAATATTTTTATCGGCATCATCTAGACAGTTTTTTTTTTTTTTTTTTTTTTTTTTTTTAAAGAAAATTTGCAGTAATTCCAAACGTTTTCTTACCTGAAAGAAAAGAATTTAAAAATTAGAACCAGTAGTAGTTTAAAAAGGATTAAGAATAAAAATTTAAAACATTTTAGGTTAAAAAAAAAACTTTAGAAAATAGTTTACATGCGGTTTTCGCTAGGTTTCATTAAATTATTTTTATTTTACAGAAATTGTATTTCTTTAGGGAAACGGAGGAAGGGGTGACGATTTGGTTAACAGAATGTTTATACACGTACCACAACTTGCGAGTTTGAAATCCAGTCTGGATAACTCGGGCACACCCTGACAGGGAAAAAAGAAAAAAAAATGCGCACAGTCCTGTTCACGCTCCCGCATTTCACAGACCAATTAGAGGCGCTGTCGCCCCGCTTAAAAAATTCAAGAAAATTAGGTATCACCTTCATGAAAATATTTTGTACAATAGGAAACATTATGCCCCCCCCCCCTCAATCCTCACTCACAATGCGGCATTTCATTGACTCGTGTGACCATTGGCATTGATGAAGCAGCAAAAAGCATAGTTAGAATAGCGTGTAAAGCATAGTGTAGAAGAAAACTAGACATTGAGCATTTCTTTTTTAGGAAGTTGCCAGTTTTTGCTGAGTAAATAAATTTGTTTTCTGCTTTAATTATATCTCGCAACCAGTTTAGCCATGATTGCATTTCTGCCCAGACTCCCACCAAAAAGGGGGCCCCAAATAGACATCTAAGTTTAAAAATTTGGCAAATTTTGATTTTAATTTAAAATCAGACACAGAAACTAATTTTTTGAAAAATAATAGTAATAATAATGCTACTAGTTCAAAGCGCTAGCATTATATATAGTATACCCTTTTTTCAGCTAAATGTTATAGTCTCAGGCGATTATTCAGAACAAACTTATTTACGCGTGGTCTATGTAGTGATGTATGCTAATCGCGCAGAAACTACAGAGGTGATTTTCAATCTGAACAAATTAAAGGAAATGGCTTCCTAAGTGGAGTGAAGTGCTATCCCATTATAAATAAATGCTCTGGTATAAACGTTAGGAAAATAAAGTGCAAAGACTGAAAATTAAATAATATAATTGAAATATTATTATCCTACATAATATTATTATAAATATTATCAAACTATTGCATTTCACTTTGCATCTTGATAAAATAATCATTTTTGTGATGTTAACATTCTGCTTTATATGGTGCGATTATGAAAGATGCTTTGTAAGAGAAAGTTACTATATATAATTTGTATAAGAAAGTTTTTGTAAGAGCACCGCACTCCCAATGAAACTTTTGCAATTGATTTCCCATCTCTGCAAAACGGTTACCGATAATTGGGATTTACATGGAAGGCTGAATGGTTTACATGGGTTTTATACGGGGTTTTCACATGTTCCGCGGGCCAGATCAAAAGCCATGGCCGACCGTATGTTGCCCATATGTGGGCTAGGGGAAAAAAAAAAAAAAAAAAAAAAAAGGTTTAAATCAGCTGCATTCAGACTGCGTTAAAAAATGCCACCTTAAGCTGCGGCCTACTCAGGCTTATTAAGAAATAATTCCCTTGTCACTCGACAGTATGTTTCGTACAATAAGGTTGCAGCAGTACTATGCAATAAAGCCAATGTTAGTAAAAATCTGTCGCAAATTAGAAAAAAAAATTTTTTTGGCATTTCCCTTGTTACAGATATTCAAACTTTTTTGCTTCACTTTCAGATTCTTTTAATGTTACACACAATTTTTAATCAGAATTTAATCTTTCTCAATTCTTAAAATTATGTGCAATTTTTTAAAAATTCCTTTTTAAATTTATGTGTTGATATAAGATTACACAACATAATTTTTAAGTAAATTGTAATTAGTAAACTCCAAAGAAGACTTATATAATATTAAAATTTAATGTTCCGAAAGGTGTGGCCGAAATGAATTGCTTTGCCGTCTAATGTTGTAAAGATGACGCTGATTTTTCGTAATTTAAGCCCATACCATTGAAGCAAGCACATTATTGGTAAGATACGCTCAAAACGGCCATTGCAATATAGTCAAAATTAAATAACAAATTTAGCACACATAAGAATGAGATACGCTTTCGCATTAAAACTATTTGCTTTTCCTAACTTTGTGCAAGTAAATGAAATATTTAGCTTCGGACGGGGTGGGGGATTCTTTATTAAGTTTTAAACGCATGCAAATTTTATTTTACTCTTTAAAAGATACGAAAATTAGTTACATGCAAAATTGTTACCTTCCTAGTTTTTTTTTTTTTTTTCCTATGTTATGTGAAAGGACTAGAGAATACTTAACCCTCTTGTCACCCTGAACCTCATATGAGGCTCCTGCAATATTTAGAGAGAAAACAATTAAATTTAGTATTTTTTTCTTTCAGTGATTTCAATATCATTAATTCATGTAGAAAGTATATGAGGCTCTTAACTAGATGCATAAATCGTGCCTAGATTGCAGTACTAGTCAATTTAGGTCATTTTTTACAGTTTTCGCTTATTGTTACAGGGGGAAAATTAAGAAAATATTTACGCTGCTTTTTTACCATTTTTTTTTCTTTTTAAGGTAAGTATAGTTTTTTTTTTTTTTTTTTTTGTTATTCCTCAACCTTTACCTAATATGTGCATCCTTTTAAATTAATTTTAGCATAACAAAATGCTTCGAAAATGCAGAAATTAATATTAGAAAAATCTAATATTAATCGACATTAGAAAAAAAAATATTTTTGCAGGATTTATAATAGTATTTCAGATGCATTAAATGCTAGACAGATTTATTTTCTCTGATTTTTCATAATTCGGTGACGAGAGGGTTAATTAACTGTTTATCATAAAATCAAACTTCTGTTTTCGCTTTCTTATTTTTTAAAAATTTTTTTCTTTGTCCTATTTTATAATTATTAGAGAAAAAAAATGTCAAGAGCAGTTAGTTCTGTAAAAAGACCTGGATATGGACATCTACATTTGGGAGCCAGAAAGCGTAAACATCCGTTTCTTTATACCACTGACCTTTGTGGAACCAAAATTTATTCTTCTGATTCTCCATACATTTTTCAAAAGAATAGAAATAACCTTGTTATGTGTCTGAAATTATGTCATGACCTTATTCTGAGTAAATGACTTTTTTCAGCAGAAAGTTCGTTTAAAAAAACCTTGCTCAACTTTTAATCAGTAAAAATCACAGTAGAAATAGTTAATTGGACTTTAATCAGTATTAAAAAGCACAGTAGAAATAGTTCACAGATCAAGATAATTAACCCCGAATGCGAAACTACTCGGATTATTATAGTTCAGATTACTAAACACTATTCTAGTTAGAGTTTCAACTACAATGATTCAATTTACGGATATAATTTTTTGAAAACCACACACAAGAGAGAAAACGCGAAAAGAAAAACTCTAATCCCAGGCTCTGGATCGCACCGCAACTCTTTTATAATATCGATGATTGAACAGTAAACGTCTTCAGCGGGACAGAAAATCGAAGTGTTAATTCTCATTTAGATGAGCGCACCTGGGGATGATCCCTTTTTAAAATTAATTGAATCAGAAAGATTGAGCGCTTTCGTCCCACACATTCAAGTCAAGCATGGAGGACCAATAACAATGAACGCCGAGTAAATCAGAACAAGGTATTCCGAAAGCAATTTCTTAATCTCGGAGACGCGGAAGGCGGCCTGTCAACAAACAATGAATGCATCTGAGAGAGAGGTAGAGAGAGAGAGAGAAGCGTCAAATTCCGCACTGCACCGTTGCCGTACGGCGAGTTTAATGATTTTCGATTGAGAAATAGAGATTTGATACGCAGCCTCAGTGTAAAGCACCGCTGAAGTATCGGCCGAAACAGCTATTTGTTCTCGCCAAAACGATGCATATTTATGAGAAAGCAGTTACATCGTGTGTTGACAATTTAATATTCCCGTTATTAATTTTCTCCTGGAATATATGCAGAACTTCAGATTAAATAAAAAGGATTTGATGACTAAAAATTGATATAGCTTTAAGTATGCAAATGAGGATAAACACATGTAAATTCATTTAAAAAATAAAGAAGATCGTACAACGTAACGTATTAGTTCTGACATCCCTTCCTTCTAAAGAATTGAAGCATCATGGGAACATTATCCTAGGAACGCTTAGGGAATGTTCAATGGTACTTCACTTTGACTTCCAGGGTGTGGGTTGAGGTGTTTACAACTCATGAAGGACTGTACCTGAATTGATGAAGGGGGAAATTTCGTACCATCCGCGAAAGTACGCACTGATTTATTAGTAAGTATGTTACGTTTATTATGTTCTCAACACCAGCTCTTCTGAGTGCTTTTTAGACCTCGGGTCTTTGCGATTGCTTCAATATTTGAAGGCACTTTAGCTTGTATGGCAATGAAATTTTGTTGGTATAAATTATTTTGTTTAGTCAGTAGAAATATGATTTCAAAAATTGCCTTCCCGTCCCAAATTATTTAATTATCATGGTGAAATATAATACTTAAAGAGAAAGTTATCAGATCAACACATCCTAAGTAGTTTTTAAATATTCTAGAAAAGCAACACAGTCAAATCTGAAAGAATTAAAAAAAAATTAAAAAATGAACAAATGTATATATGTATCGCCCTAAAAAAAAAAAAAAAAAAAAAAAAAAGGCTACATTAAAAATCTGAAAATCCATCCGTTCCCAATTTTTTTAGCATTTCTCGCTTTATTCAGCGCGAGAAAGCTTGTTAGATAATCGAGAGTAAAAAAGTTAACCAACTGATTGATAAAGTTAGGTATCGTGAGTGAGGCTGGTGTCATTTTTATGTCACGAGTTAAAAAATGCTTCACAAATCCAATTATGGCTGCAAGTAGTGACATAAAACTTTTGACACAGGTGAACTGATTGCGTATATTCTCATTTTAAATCTGCCGTAGTTGTTCAGTGAAAATAAAAGTTTTAAGAATAGTTATTCCCTTCTCAGTTCAAAATATCGTCTACTAAAAATGAAATACTAAAAATTCCAAGCTTGTGGGAGACACAGGCAGCAAAACAGGAAGAATTGCATTCAAAATCTACGTACTTTTAAAGCGCCTGTAAGTTAATTTTCTATTCTTTAATAATTAAGTATTTTTATTTTTCCAGTCTAAGAACGCTAAAAATGACTTTCATTCGATAAGCTGAAGAGTTCTGATAAGGAATTTGTTTTAGCTGAAAAGTTCCGTTGGAGTTAAATTCAACAATTTAGGGGGAATCAAGCAATTCTAATACTATGGCAACTATAAATGTTAAAAATAGAATATAAAATTAATTATTTATTTTAGGCAGAGGAGTATTAAATGTTTTGGATGTACTTTTCATTAATACAAACAAGACTTATATCGTACCAGAAGATTACTTTTTACATGAACAGATCGTAAAAATCCCTAGCAGAGTAAAAGCGCCTGATGTCGGTTAAATTGAAACCATTTTTACTCTTTTTTTCTATTATGAATTTTACTCCATGCAACAACTACAGAAGCAAACTACTACAAAGTAAAGTGGAATTTATTCTTTTTAAGTTTAGGTTAGCTATTCTGATGCAATGTAAACGTCAGGAGTGAAACAATCTGGCTGCTTCGATCAGATAATTTCATTGGATAAGATGAAGCAATAACGAGTTTTAGAAAAATGACTGCTTCCTCTCGTACGAAGAACGAGTACTTCATCTAGTATTTCATAAGAGAAAAGGGAAAACAATAACGGAGAAAAGGTAGGGCAGAACCTGCTATCTTCAGATTCAAAAGCAAATACTCTACCTTGTCGCAAGGTCGCGAAAATTTTCATATTTAAAATTAATGTTGAATTTCCCAATAAAAAATAAAAAGAAAAACTGAGATACATTGGCATGAACTACTTTACCATGATAATTACGGGTATCAACTCTACAATCTATAATATTACCAAAATCAGTGTTAGTAAAACTTGATGGCCCTCTTGTTAGTAAAAAATAACCACTTTATAATAATGAAAAAATATCTCAAGCCGTACGTATAGAAAATTTCTGAGAATGTATCTGTTGAAAATACATTGGAGCGATGAAGTAGCACTAATTTGAAACATCTTACTGTCGACATAACTGTTCAGAGTAGTTTTCTTCGAATTTAAAATTTTAAAATATCTACAAAAACGCACATATATGTTTAGCTACTTCACTCCCTCATAAGAGTTCTGGGTCGGGTCTAAAACTATTCTGCTGATTCGTCGGTTTTACCAAGATTCGTGTAGTACTCTTAAAATCAACTTGCACTGTTTTTTGATAAGAAAACCGGGTTAATAAGTAGAAAATAAATTTAGAAACTAAGCGTTTTTCTAAATAATTTTTTTTCGATGTTCAATATGGAAAAATAAATAATTTAGGGATGGAAGCGCGACGACATTTTGCGAGACGAGACAGAGATTTACAGCTTTATTGCGAGACAAGACAAACATTTTTAACATAATATAGGGATTTTTGCGAGACGAGACAAAGCTTTTCGGCTGTTTTGCGAGACGTGAGACGCCTATTTTTCACCTCGCGTCCATCCCTAAAATAAATGGCTGGGATTAGAGAGATAGAGGTAGCTATAGTTACAAGAATGTAACTATTCACTATTTTAATTACAGTACGAATTTGCAACCTAAAATGAACGCTTAATCAAACTGCATCTCTTGTAACGAGATTGTGTTACAATTAGTGATCTCTACTTATTACCTAAAAGCAAAAATTCTTACCATTTTTTAAACATGGTGAAAAAGGGGACTGGGGAAGCCGAACCCAATTTATTTTTCAATTACATTTTGAAGTAATAAGATGCAGTTATTAAGAAACTATTATCGACTTTCAACGAATCTTTCAACGGCAGGCAAACAGAAAGGAAACGCACTTGCGGCAATCACATGACATACATTAAAAAAGAGAAGACTAATAAAGGTTTAAAATGTGGCGATCAAACTGTTTGACTGTTTGAATCATGAAAAGTTATAATCAAAAGCTGGAAAAGACGTTTGAATAATACAACCGTCTTATATTAATTGAATTTAAAGAAGTTACTTCAAATCTTTCTAAACAAATAAATAAATTCGAATTTCATAGATAGCAGACTGAATAAATATACTGTAAACGAAATCCCTAGGAACGATTCAACATGGGTTACCGTTAAAAAACAAGAATATTTTGAACTGGGAATGGATCTAGTACTTGCATTTATTTTTTTACATTGAATATTCATATTCTGAAAAAATAAACCATACATTAATAATTGAAAGGTATGAATTTAAGTTTTTATAGTTGTTTTGAAGTATTATGATTAGTTTAAATAAATTTGTTTCATGACTCGGTTTAGCTCAGTAAACATCTCAATCTGCAGATTACAAAATCCACCCCTCAGCGCGTATCCCTAGCTATAGAATAAAAGCAGGCTCCTCGCAAACAATTTCCTTGCATATCAAATTAAAAATTAGCGAGAATTTTTTTTTCCTTTCTTGAAAAGAAATAAATTCTGCACAAAAATTTTCTACACTTTTTTTTGCAAAAGCTGATATTTCCCCAGTGGTGGCCTATCACAATCTTAATTGTCCATTTACGTCACCAAATACGCTTTTTCACTGATTAATTTTTAGGGCGCATTTAATATTCATTTTAAAAAGAAATACATTAAATTACGAGTTTTAAAAATTATTATTTCACAATAATTGTTTTCGTTTAGCACTTCAAACATACGGAAAAGATTGCTGAGCATTTGCAGGCACGAAAAATAATGTTCGAAATTTTTCAAACTTCCAATACATCCAATGTAGTTCTTGAATTTTTAAACTGCAATAACGTATGAATTCCTTTATTGAATAATGAGCAGGGGTCGGGAAAAGTTGCGAAATCTTAGGAGCAAGCAAAAACTTTTAGGAGTCACATATATATATATTATATATATACATATATATTAAATTATATTAATGAAAAAAAAGAAAGAAAGGCTAGTCGCCAAGGCATATTTTTTAGTCGCCTGGACGACTGGGTTTTTTCGAACCCTGATAATGAGGAGAATTCTAAAAAGCTGCAAATATTATCTTTTTTAGATAAAGAAAATACTTTTCTTGTGCAGAATTCTGATCGTTCAAATGTTGCTCAGTTTTCCAAGGCAATAACCGATTAATATTTGAAGTTTTGCTCATTAAATCTGATTTTTAAGGTATACAAATACCATTTCAAAGGCTTGCATATTTGGATTATTAAGTCTTGAAAATGTAAAAAAAGCAACAGGAAATTTTAATGTTAAACCTGCAGACTGGGCCAAATCACTATGGTCTAGGAGTCTCTAGAAAAAAAGCAAATTTGGCACGTATGAAATTGTGCTTTCCAATGGCAAATTAAACACTGGATGTTTGCATGTGTTATTGGTCCAAATTTTCTTCTAGTGGATGACAAAGCTCCTTCACACTGAAAATTTCAAATTTCAGAGTATTTGAAATAAAAAATATCACTCTTTCCACATGGGCTTGATTTATGAGGCAGCCGAGGAGTTAACTGCCGACAAGGATCCTTCAAGATCTGTAATGTGCACTTTAATCGCATTAAACTAATAATTCGCTTGTGAAATAAAGACGTGAAGTTCACTGTAATATGCATATCCTATAAAAGAAAGATTTATTTTTATTTATAAGGATATTAAGGCCGGAGAAATAATTTTCCATTATTTTCATGTTTCTAAAAATTTGACTTTATATCCAATATTTTGAGATTATCAGCAGGAAGCAGGGGTTAAATATTTAGTTTTGTAAAAAAAATTCGATCTCAGTGAGTATCAGTTCAATTTTAATTCCGTTTTACTGTTTTAAATTTCGTAAATGCACTCCTGTAATACCCTTAGATTTGTCATATAATGAGTTTAAATTTCATGTTAAGGCCAGTTTTTGAAAAGTATCAGGTGGGTTCGTGTATTCCAGAGGCGTAGCCAGAAATTTTTCATGGGGGGGGGGGATTACGACTACTGCAACTCACATATATGCATATATGTGTGTGATAAGGGAGTAAAGAATATACATTTTGTATGGCAAAAAATTCCTCATGGGGGGGGGGTATGACCCCCCTAACCCCCCCCCTTGGCTACGCCCCTGGTGTATTCTCATCTTATGAATTTCAATTTACGTACAGCAAATTGTCTGTATTTGTATTTCGTAGGGTTTTTTTCTCCGCCCCTATAAGGAATACATCTTTTCCAGTTTCACGTTTGGCAACAGGATAGACAAATCTTTTGCCACAGATCTCAAGGTAGAATGCAAGCGATTTGCTCGTCATTATAACTAAAACGCTTCTCATTAATTACAAACAACTATCGCAATAAATCATAATAACTAATCAGAAAGCTATTTTCCCTAATTTTAAGGCACATTTTCACACAAGTTGATGCGCACAGAAAGGGAATCTGTGCCTCCGCGTTTATGCGCTGCCGGAAATGAATAGGTTAAGTATTCGTTAAGTACACGTCCAAACATGACTGAGTAAGAAAGAGTTTTATAATCGATGCATTCGGCACGATTTAATTTTCTTGCTTCAATTTAAATTAGATTTTTGCTTTCTCAGATCTGAGAAGTTTTGCGGACGCTACTGTGCCCTTCGTGAATGCGGGTTTTTATTCTTGCGAGATGCAAGATCTGCACAAACGCTACGGAGCGGCCCCGATAATTTTGCCAAATGTATTCGTTCCACAAAGGGCCAAAAGAGCGCCGGAAAATGCGCCTGGAAAAGGGTAACGAAGGCAGAGAGAAATCAATCTGCAGCAAGAACCGACGAGTCCGGTGGGAATGTATTAGACACTTTGCGGGATGCGCGCTTCACTGAGCGTAGCTTTCGATTGAGAAACCATCCTGCGATTAAGACATAACGGTTGACATGGCGATGAGGCAGTTAGGGAGAGAAAAGATTTTTAATGCGCTTAAAACAATCTCTGCTGGGAAATAGTGGGAGTACAAGCTGAATAAAAGTTGGCGTAATCAAAAATTGTCTGTCTGCCTTTAGTGATTTTGAAAAAAGATTATCCTAATTGAAATTTCCCAGCATGCTTCCGCATGAATGCTGGACCGGACCTCGGCCTAAGGCGAGCACAACGACCAGACCATTCAAAAGCTAAAGCTTGGAAGCAACGCTGGTCACAGTGCTCACAGCTGAGTCTTTCCAACGATGAAAACGAGCATGTTAAGAATGTGCTTAGCATTAAAAATGAATGAGGGAAAAGAAAGAAAGAGTAATGCATCTTCTGGCAAAATTTTTCTCTGCTTATCGCCCGCCCTCCATTGAAATTTTCTAGATCCACCACTACCTTCTATAGGTATGGGCATGGACTTAACCCTTTAAGGCGCGGTGTTTTCGCGCCGTGTGGACACAAAACTTTGACGTTCTGACTGTTGCCAGTCACGAAGAATAAATTTGATTTCTATAAAATACTTGAGGGTGACATAATTAAACGAGAATCTTTGACTTTTTAGCACGTCATTTCCCGTAAAAATTGTCGATTACTTGTAAAATTGTCAGGTTTATTTTTAACAGCCCTGGCATCTGCTAAAAAATGGAGAATACGATGGAAATACATTGACGTAGGAGAACAACTGGATAAACTTCCCAATGCTGAAAACAGGGCAGACGTAGCCATAGCTCGATTTAATTACCAGAAAGATGGCGGTCGATCGATCGTCCATCGCGTGCCACAGATCTAGAGACCATTTTTGACACAGCTGGGAGCACGATCAACCGCCATGTTGCTGGTAGTTAAATCGAGCGATGGCAACGACTGCCCTTTTTTCACAGCATTGAGAAATGGTTGCGCTCGAAAGGGTTAATGGGGCGTTAGCCTCGTTTCGGTGACGACAGTCTAACCGTGGATCGAACAACAATCCAAACACTGTCCACTTCCCCTCCAAAATAGAAAAGAGGATGCGTAAAGTTTTGACAAAACCTCACGCTCCTTCTGAATGCATTTTGCGGGATAAAATCGATAGTCGCAGGAAATAATCGTAAAGCATATCGATGCGGAAGCTCGTAAGCGACTTTTTATAATGGGGAAGAGACAATATTTACTCTCGGAAACGGATGAAATCGGAAACTTCCTGAATTGCATTGTGCATATTAATTCAACGGCATTTTCTGAAGGGATGGAGAAGGAAAAAACAAATTCGGGAGTAACGAGTGCGATCGAGTAAAGGCAGTTTAGGTTATGAGAAATTTAGCTCTTCATGCGGATTGAAGAACGGGGTTTGTGTTACTTCAACTTTCATGGCAAAAATGCAGTACCGTAAATAAGTAACGTAAGGCATTTTTGCCAGAAGTTGAATAACTTTCTGATCGGATTTTTTCCCCCGGAAGATGGTAATTTTTAATACAACCAATTAAAACAACTGACTTGATTTTGGTTGTAAAACCAGTTTAAGATATTAATACAACAGAGCGGTTTCTCGACATAGTCTCACAAGTCATGGTCAGTGCAAGTTAGCATGTATCGTCAGAATAACTTGGAACTATTTACTGGTGAGCAATAAGCCAAGTTTGGCATTATAAGAAATGCCAGTTTCAGCAGAATATTACTAGCTATTACGAATTCACAGTGCACTACAACAAGGAAGATCTCGTAGGGAAGCGTTTGATCAAAGGAGCATTCTTAAAGTATAAGTAAGATTTTAGAAGCTGCAACACTTACGTGTACCCATGTGCAAAAATCACACAGGGCGAATAAAATAGAACAACCAATCCCTCCTATTTTTCCACACAAAACAAAAAATAATGTCTATTAAAAACTTCCACATCAACACTATGCACGCTCCCTTTTCCAAAATAATAAAATTCTTATCTCATGACAAAATATTAAAAAGAAACAATGTATTAAAAATAACCATGTCTAGATGCTAAAACAAAAAGTAACCAAAAACAGTAACTGCTTGATCGAGACTTCCTGTAGATAATGTAATTATGTTCATTATTCAAAAAATGTTACCGTTTAAGGATCCGTTAAAAAATCCTAAAAGCGCATACGCTGGCAAGTGTACTATTATACGACTCAACAATAATTTTTCATGAGCTGCTTCTCAGATTCTTCTTTAGTCCATTTCCTGAGACTGTCAGCAAAAGAGCTCTAGATAGACATCCCTTCTTTAGGGGTTGCAGCAGGCAGATCTCAATTCTTACGGAACATTTTGTGAACTTTTAAATACTTGACACCACCCCTCTTTTGTAATTTTTATCGTTTCATTTAAATTTCAAAGTCATTTTCCAATATCACCACCATATCCTACTGCATGTTGGTTAGCACAACACTCCGAGATCAAAGGCTCGGGTTCGATTCTGATTTGGGGCTGGCTGTTAATTCGTCAGTCCCTTCATAGGGGTAACTTTTAACATGCTTATTTCTTATTTGAATCGTAATTTAAGTAAATTCTCAGTATAAAGAACTTCAAACCGAAAATTCGTCTAATTAGTGATTCTGAAAAATTCGTTATTTTGAAATTTTCGTAAAAGTGAAATTTGTTGTAACTAGATTTTACTAATGATGTTTTTCTTTTACAATTTAATGGAAGTTAGCGAATTTTGATCAATGTCGTTATCTTCCACCCTAAAAAATCCTGAGTAATGTCCTGTATACCTTGCGTCTCGCCACTAGACAGGTGAATTGGACTGCAGCCTTCCAGCACTTGTATGTTGGAAACCCCTGCTCTGTATAGTGTACAGGATGGTAATAAAATAACATGAGGTGTTCACAGCCCTCTAAGGAGTACAGTTTTGAATAATACAGAACCAAACTTCATGAGCGTACATAGTGGACTATGGGATTTTGATTTAAAAAAAAAAAAAAGTACCAAAAGCATCCAGTAGGGGAAATGATGGAGCTGTTTATCGAATAAAAAACGTTAACTTTCATAACTACCCTGTATAAGCAGAACTTTATCAAAATAATATGCTTGCTGCAAACTTACCATTTAAAATGCGTTGCCATCTCTAGAAAAATTTTCTGTTTGTTTCAAAATTAAAAGGAAAAAGTTCTGTCAATTTAGATATTGGTTGGTAGTTGGTTTATATTGTTTTTTACAAAGAATTGTGGTATTTCTTCAAATTGTTTTGAAATGACTTCTGTTTTGAGTTTTTTTTTTTTTTTTTTTTTAAGGAAAAAAAAAATTAGACAATTTCCCATGCAACTCCGGTTTAGTCACCCGAGGTATAAAATACCAAATCAATAAAACCGGTATTGTAATTAATATATAATGCTTCTGTCTATTCTAAAAAAAAAAAGTAACGGCCGCTGTCAAAAGCTTGTTCTGCTATCTGCTACGAAACCGTGGGGGACATGAGTTTCGAAGCAGGTGTCCACAGGTTTCGGAAAATTCCGAGGAAGCCTGTAAGCTGACTTAAATTTCGAAATTCCAATTATTTTCGAAGATATTAATGAAAAACTGAAAAAAATAAGTATAATGGCTGCCAGGCAATTTTCGCTGCCATAAAATCATTCATGCCTTTGCAACAAAGCAATTCTGAGTGAAATTAAGAACATGAAGTAAAATTACACCATTTTTACGCCAAATTAAAAAGTAAGTGTAATAAATAAGTCAAAGTGTTACACTAATTTAAAAAGTGCCATTTAGGCATCAGATACGATCTGGGAAAACGAAATCTCAAGCAGGGTGAATCTAAATACTACGTGTGCTTTAAAATGTTAGCACCCAGTATTTTGAAAATGAAAAATAATTCAAATGCATATTATAGAAATGCCGGTTAGGTTCAGCTTGAGTATTTGCCACCCGTAGATATATTTCGCGGCGTTAATTATTCATTATAGCAAGTATAGCTTGGATATTTGCTAGAGGCGAGATGCCATATTTCGCGGTGCTAAATAAAACTGTTTTCACGGCAACCTTACACGAACAATGATTATTGGTTATGAGCATGTGTAAATCACCAAATAATGAAAAGTTGCCATTAGTAGGAAGATATAGCTGTTCCGTAGTTTTTATCAAAGAAAACATACGAAGCACTGTTTTCTTAGAAATAATTATTAACTACACGTATACATAAGTCGCCAAATTATGAAAATTCGCCATGGATGGCAAATACGCAAGGTGTTCCATAGGTTTTACACAATTAAAAATAGTGTGAAGTTGTTCCAAGCAACATGCAAGAACCAAGGAGTGTGTAGCTCGGTAACATTCTATCAGATCCAAACTTTGGTTTTTGTCAATTATGCCTTTTTTACGAATAAGCCTTGTTAGGGGCCGAATGCCTCATACGAAAAGCGAGCGTAGCGAGTCCAGGGGCTTTGGCCCCTAGTAATTAAAAAAAAAAAAAAAAGAAGGAAAATATTTGAAGATTACATAGATGATATACGATCAGATAGCAGTTAAAGAAGCTGAGAACTTTTCATTATCAAAAGCAATTACAACAATCATTAAATAAATTTCAAGCAACGGAGAAAAGTACGCCTAATCCTCGCTAGCGAATTAGTTCATTAATTTTAATTTCCAATCACATGCAGCATGGTACAGGGAAATTAAAAATTCTTGCAGAACACCGATTTTAAAAGATCAACACGATTTTTAGATAGATACAGAATTTTAATTAAAATAGTTAAATGCCGTTTAAATTTTATGTCATGTTACTCTAGTTAAATTCTCAAGTTAGCTCTTCTAAAAATGAAATCCTATACTGAATTGAGTGCAGAGATGTAGCGGTTTGTGTTTGTGTGTGTGTGTGGAGGGAAGGGGGAGGGATTCTCGGAATAGTTAGCATACGCATAAGCTTTATATCACGGAGAAATCCCGTTTATTTATTCATGACTTAATTCATATTTCCCACTAGAAAATTTTCCTCTTTACGCTCCTGATAAAAAGCGAAACAAATTTATGAAATCACTGAACTATCGATGAGGTCTGAGCTAGTTCGAGCATAACAATTTACTATTAAATACAGTTTAAAAGAAAAAAAGTCTGCTTAATCTTTTCTACTAATTTATTCTTTTAAAAAAGGGGGGAGGGGGGGGAGAAGGAGAAATTATCCTGATTTCGAGTTAGGAAATGCATTGAACTAAAATGTAAAAATTAAGCAAATAAAATAAATGGTAAATGTCTAACGTTTCAATACTGCATCACCTATTTCAATTTTCTCCTGAGGACAAATAGTATTTTCAAACGCTGCACTAGTCTATACTTTTTTCTTTTAGGTGCAGGGGAGAAACGAGACAAATCAGCAACATGCAAATGTGCCTATAAAACAGAAGCGTGCGAAATTTATTACTCAAAAACATAAAACCTGCCTGTGGTCATTTTATGTTTGTCGTAAAGCGCGCAAAACCGTCCAAAACTGGAGATTGAAATTCTAATTCTAGCTCCTTGTAGTGAACATGTACACTTGTAGACAGTAAAAAAAAAATTGCAAGAGGGAAAAGAGTGTCAAAATAATGTTCAATATATATCCACCTCACACACTGGCGAACTTAATAGAAATGACATCGTTACCATTTTATATTCAAGAATAAACATTCAATTTTTAATTTGATTTTGTGCTTAAGGCTAAGATACACGTGGGCCATCTGCCTAAGGGAGGAATGCCTTGAGCAGTGGAATTCTAGGGGGTTCTAACGCGTATTCACGATACATCTGGAGAAAACCGCCCCTAACTCCAGACTATTAGATCGACGGCCGCGAGATAGACCCGAGCCCTGGACGTCCACATTTCGGTAATCTACCATGTTCAGTGCCTTAAACACTTGGCTATGGTCGGCCCTCAACTGTTAATAATCAATGGCATGATTTGAATTGAATAAAATTTTATGTTTAAAAGAATGTGAAACGAGTATAAGGGACGCAGTACAGAACGTACCTATAACATGCACACAAGTATTTATTACTGAAACGTGCAGATTAAAAAAATTAAGGTAATAATTTGCTAATTTTAAAAAAAATTAATAGCAGTCTTAAATTTTTAGTTAAAATCGTGTTTTAACCAGTCAAAATGTGTGTTCCAAGTTAGAACAATCAAAGGCAAAATATAAACGATTTTTCTCTTTTCTAGCTAATATTTTAATTAATCTAACATAAAATTATCATGTTCAAATAAAACTAATTTAACTCTTTCGAAAATTTACATACATAATGTTTTGAAAAAATAAGTAAAATATAGTACAGTTCCGAACAGGATTCGTGTATAGTACAAATTTATTAGTTATAGCAGAAAGCTTTTAAGTTAATTACAACTTTTATCAGCACATTATTTTTAATAAAATGTCTTGATTCCAGATTTTACAGATACTAAATTTTAGCAGTTCCAAGGAGTAGGATTTTTATTTTCTCTTGGGCAAAGCTACAAATCACTTACCTCAAGAAGGTGAAAAATTCGCCTCAAAAGTACAAACATGTTGCATACTATGATGATGGTTCCTCTTACTTAAGTAATTTGTAAAATAAAGCTTAAAAAAATATTAAATATTAATTTAATGAAATTACAAATGAAACAACGTTAAATAATGCTTCAATAATTGTGTTTTTCTGGGAATGAGCGTGAATGAAACAAAAAATTGATAATATAACTACAACTTATAAGAACTAATAATTTTTTTTTAATTTAATATTGGTTTTAGGAGAATTTGTGATAAATAAAAAATCACTGATAAAATAGGAATAGGGAAATACTTAAAGCTCCAGCAAATTTAAGTATTTCTCTATTTATATTTCGCAAGTTTAAAGGCCGGAAGTACCTGAGGATATTTCAGAAATAGTCAATCTTAGTTAACAATCGAAACTGAAAAAATAAATTACGGATTTTAAAACGGCCTATTAAGTATATTTTCGAAGAATAATCGGAATGTTTTCAGTGATATGAGCGAAAAATACAAATAAAGTATGCACTTTTTCTTCTTTACAAATAAAGTATGCACTTTTGATGGATTTTCTTAAGGTACGGCAATGCAAACTACTAAAACTATCTACATTTGCTAACTAGTCCATACATCAACACAGAGGCACTTATGTCTTAACGATTTCGTGAAACGTGACAGACTCCTTCTCTCCAGGCCTATTGAAAGATTATTTTAAAAGATGAATAACAGTTCGCTCCCACTTTAGGAGCTGCCGCCGCAATGTGCTTTAATAATGCATTTCTCTCATTCTCACTCATACATCGAAATGAATAAAAAGGAATAAATAATCCCGAGATGGCTGGAGCACGCTAAAAAACATTTTAATTCCGTCATATCGAGTCTCCAAAAATGTCTCGAAAAAGGAAGCTTGTTAAGACTGGAAATGGGGAAAAGGTTTCAATGAAACACTCGTGGGTAATTCTGGTAAAAATTGATTTGGTTGCAGTGCAATTTATACTCACATCAAGAAAGGTTTTTGAAACGGCTATTCTGATCTCTTGAAACGGTAAAAAGGAGAACTATTAATTCACTCCAAAGCTGGCAAGCAAATTATTAATTAACTTTATCTTCTGATCATTACTTTCAGCGTTGTAGAATAAGTTACTGCAGCGTATAAGGGCACATCTGGTTAAAAGGATTCCTTTTAACAAGGGAGACAATTTTTATTTCAATACTCTCTCTCTCTATTCACCAGAATGTGGCTCATGTTTGCGAATCTTTATTTTAGTTGTTTGTTTTTTGAAAATGCAATATCTGAATCTTTTAAAATAACTGCTATTTACCAGTTTTAAGTAGTACGAAGCAAAGGACACTTTGATATTTACATGTTAACATACTTGACGCTCTCGAGTGCAACTCTTCCCTCCTTCGCCACCAGGAAGATTATTAGTAGGATACGTGTTTCTTCTAAATTTTCTATTGTTATAAAGGAAATATTTTGAGAGTAAAAGATAATGCATTTTCCTCAACACCATGAAAGTCAACAGGTTAAATGATACATTTTCCTTTTTTCTGCAAATTCACATTTAATTCTATAGTACAGAGTGAAAGTTTCAAATCCAGTCAAAGACATGCAATTTTTTAACCCTCTCTAACTATCTATTCAAACCCGTTAAGGCTGTTCTTTTGGAAAATCATGCAACTTTTGAACAGCTTTTTAAAAATTTCAATAGCGATAGACTTGAAAATATTTATGATCTCCCTTTACACGTTATACTATGAAAGATTATAAACTATAGAGTCACCAAAAACTCGGGGGAAAATGCTAAACATACGGAATTTTGCAATATTTACCTAAACAGGTTATACTTCGGGCCATTTTTGAAGGAAGTTTTTGCGCTTAATGAATTTTTTCTGAAAGTTGCACGAGACATATAGATTGACTGTTAATACAAGTTTTAACTACAGTTAGTGAAAAAGCATTATTAATTTTGTCGAGTGGTTAACATCACTAATTTGTTTTTTAAAGCTAATTAAAAGTATGTTTTGTGATGCTGATCACTTTTCAAAAGGAACACTCTTACGTATGACGTATGTACGGGTTGTTGGGCAGCAAGATTTTTGTTAAAAAGGGTCAATCCCCTTCCTTTGTCGGAAATCGGTTTGGATAACGATAAAGTCCAATTTCCGATGACCCGTTTACTGACAACTTTTCCAACTGGTTAATGTTTTACGAGAACGTTTTCCCTCCAGTAATGTGAGCACCATTTTGTCATGTCTGTAACTGCAAATCTGCTTTCAAATAAATTGCTAATTCTATCCTTAGATAAGAGTGCTGAGGTTTTTTTTTTAAGGATTCTGACGAATTGATAACGTCAGTGGCGTACGCAAGGGAAGGTTGTTGGAGGTCGACCCACTCCCCTTGCCGAAAATTTTTCAACATAAAGCCCGTATAGTTTTCATTTCTTACAGAAAGATTATGCCTTTTAACATAAAGATTACATCTATAACCCAACACCCCTCTGAAGGAAGTCAGTTTAACAACGATATAGGCGTGTAATTAATTATTGCCATTCGGAGTTTATCCGACCACGGGACGGAGGTCGGTGTTTTAAATCATTATTTTAAAATAGGCCTGGCTTGAAAATTTCAGTCAAGTGCAGATCTCTAGTACCTTGTATTGTCTTGGCATAAATTACTATACCGCATACAAATGTATTTCTGTTCACAAATTAAACACGGATCATTCTAACAGTGCGTGTAACTACCGCATAACAAAAGAAATACATATTATGATATAGAGCTTTTATGCAAAGTGCATTATTATTTCTTTTTGTACTGAAAAACTTCTCAAGTGTTTCTTAAAAAAACCTACCAGCGTCACGAGATTTTTGAATTACCAGAGTTCTTTTCTATTAAGGTTGTTAAATACAAAATTTTGTCTCGTTATATTTGCCATAGGAATCGCATAACAGCAGAACATCAAACTAAAAATTTAGTGAAAAATTAAAATTTTATCAATATTGACTTGAAATAATTAGCAGAAATAGTTCAAAGATGACTTGATTTTTTGACATAGCAGTTGCATTTCTATCATTTGTGGGAAATTGGACAAAAAATCATAAAAACAGCCATTTTCATAAATTTTTACAGAGCTATCTTGATACACCCTCTCCCTCTTAAAACTTAATTCATAGCTTTACTTAAATTTATATACAAATAAATTTTTCATTAATTCTTAATATTCCACTTATTTAAACTCTCAATCACTACATTTCATTTTTGAAACTAATGAAAAATTATAGTCAGAAACGACCCATGCTTCCAACTGGGAACACAATGGAAATTGTATACAATATATATATTCCATTTAAATGACTAATATCCTTTAACTGACACATTAGAAGACAAAATATGGAAAAAAAAAAAAAAAAAAAAAAAAAAAAAAAAAGACAATTTAAAATATGCCTGGATCTGAATTCGGTCATTAAAAGTTTAATGTGCTGTTAGCACAAAGACATTAGTATGCAAAAGGTCATCTCAATTATAAATTTGGAAAGTTAACGAAACACTGATTACAAAATTTGACCCAGTTATAGGAGTTAACCCTTTAACGCGGATGTCATCGGTGTGAGAACACAAAACTCTGACCTTTTAAGAAAAGCTATTCAAGCATTAGCCAATTTTCCAAGTTTTGATTCACAAAGAATAAATTTCATTTCAATAAGATACTGGGTGACATAGTTGAGAACTTTACTTTTTTTTTTTTTTTTTTTTGAAAGTTTCCAATATTTCCAGTAACAGTTATCAATTACTTGTAAAATTGATGTCAGAATAATTTTCCCCAGTACTGGCATCTGCTGAAAACTGGAGAATGTGATGAAAATGCATGAATAGAAAAAAACTGGATATACGACCTAACGGCCATTCTTCGATTTCTATAGCTCTGTGAACGTGATTGGTGAGCCCATTGACCGCCATGTTGCAGGAAGCTTAATCAAGTGATGGCAATGGCTGCACTTTTTCAGCGTTGGGCAGAATACCCAGTTATTCTTCTATATCGACGTGAAAACCATAGCACTTTAAAGGGTTACATAAAAGCGTTTAAAAAGCATACGATTATTTTTCTGCTGTAGAAGGCTCAATTATGTTAAATGGTTCTCTTGTACCTACTTCCACCCAAACAAGCCCTCGTGCTCAATTTCAGGCGCCTTTTTACAATTTATTGAGAGGGAAATAAAAGGGGTAGGAAGCACAAACAGCATCCCCTATTTCATAAAAAAAAAAAAAAGTAAAGCGCATTTCAAGCTTCTTTTTTTATAAATTATAAATTACTTTTTCCTCTTCCTTACTCGATGGATACAACAAACAGATGTTTGAAACAAACAAAAAACAATATACCAAAAGTTCTTAAAAGTGAAACGGAACATTCGCATCATCTTAAAAAAAGAGGGAAGGGGCGGCTTTATATTCACTTTCCGTCCTAGCCTAGCGGGCGAAAAGACCTTAAAATATAAAGCACGGCGATTTATTACCAAAAACCCGAGTCAAAAGTGCGAAATTTCTTCTTCCGATGTCATTCGCCCACACTCAAAAACTTTCTGTAAACTATTTTAATGGCCAGAGAAACAAATATTACACAGGAGGACAGGGTGGTGGGTGGACGGGGCGATACAAGACTTTTTAGCGATCGTTCTTCTTCATATAAAAAAAGGAGGGGGGGGGGGTGAGGGAAAAAGAGAGAAACACTCCTTTCTTAACATCTCCACGGTGGCAACAAACTTATGGATTAAAATAAACAAAAGTTAGCTTTTTTTTTTTCTACTTCAAAAGCGGAATAAGATCAGCGTCATCCTGGACAGTGGAGCGGCTAGGTTTCACTCCCTATACCTGCCGCTCTCTTTACACACACACACAGAGGTATAAGGACTTCCCCAAAAGCACGAAGGCAGGGGGGCAGCATTTTTATTCTTTCTTTTTAACAGAGAGCGATGCAAGTCAAGAGAAATGCGAAATCTGCAAAAATTCTTCTTTAGCCGATGTCCTTCCTCCCCCTGTACTCACGAAAGCTCTTTGCACGGGGAGCGTATAATTTCAAAAGAAAAATCGATACAGGCGCCTTGCCTCCATCGACTCGCGGCGCTTTCTTGGCAAGAATTTCGGCCAAGCCGTAACAGAAAACACGCTCCTTAGCTCCCCCCCCCCCGAAACTCACGCACACTGTATGCCGAAGAAGTGGGGGGGGGGGGGGCTAGGTGGAGCACATTTTTGCCTTCTTAAAAGGTAATTTCAATAAATGAAGCTCAGGGGAAGAGGATTTTTTAAGTGAACTTTTTCTCCGGCAGCTACACTTTTAATGCTTACATTCATATCTATATAAGCTGAGGATGGATGCATAAATAGCCTGCAGCTCCTGAGACAATTAAATCGGCAGTGAGCAACAAGAAATCCAGCACGTTTTAAAAATCATTTACCTGCGCTGCCGCTGGTCACACCCAGAAAATGCATTATGCTATGAATATCAAACCTTGGACAAGAGATCGAACAAGATGCTTTATAGGGTCTTATTTTATTTGTCAAGTGAGAACGATCATAGAGATAAAAATATCCATCTCGGGTGATTGACTTAACGACAGAGGAGTATGTCAAAGGTAAGATGTTACAGCCGTCAGAATTTATACGATCAACAGTATAAATGTGTAAGTAGCTCCACCTATCGATTTTCGCCCTTGCTTTCCTGTGTAATTATGGTCCCTAACGATATTGTCTACCTACCTTCAATCCAAGTTTGTACACAAAGTTCCGGGACACCCTGAATATCCATACTATGTTTACTCGAAATCATTCTTTCTCAAGAAATTCCACTACTGTGCTGGCATGATGTTCAGATACCCAGGGCTCGAAATTAACGGTGGTCTGGTCGTCAGAGACCACACTAAATTTATAAAAGACCAGCAGGACAGAAAATTTGTTCGTCGGACGACAAGTAACGTTTTATTTACATATTTTGCTTGAAAACTTTCCTCATTTAGTTCCACAATACATGACATCTAATTTTACCAATATATGTCATATAATTTGATCTAAATAATATTTTTACAATAGGTATTTACATTTTTTAAATTCAGCTCCTAACGGAAATCAGTATGTATATTGCTCATATAATTTCTTTTTGTTTTGCAGTTTTTTTTTTTTGTTTTTTTTTTAAATCATGTATAAGGACCAGGGAAGCTATGGAGTCATTGGTCCTTTGAACAACTAAATATTCTAATTTCTACCCCGCAGATATCATTATCCCTTGACCTGGAATCTATAAAAACTTTCATGCTTACGTGTAATAGTGACATATTGAGTCACTATTTTAACTACAATTGAATATAAAATGGTACTTACGGTATATTTTGGTTTTCAATTCATAGTAAGCACTAAAGTTTGTGTGATAGAATGGAAAGCATTATTCATGAGCATTTTCATGGATAATGCGTTCTATTTCCTTATGAGCATTTATAAGGACATGACCATTTTCTTCAGGAGTTAAATGACACAATCTATTTCCAGAATAACGAATATTTTGTTTCCTCTTCTACAGAAAAAAAAAAAACTATTTTTAAATAAAAACTTTTTTTAGTTTTATTCTCTTTTTTAATATACCATTTTTTTAAAACGAATTTATTGTTTAAACGGTTTTTACTTCTTTTAAGCTTATCGAATGCACACACATTAATATTAGTTATTAATTACACATTTATTATGAAAACTTATTTTTATCATATTATAAAATGCTAAAACTCCACGTAAAAAATTCCAAAAATTTACTTAGCTATTAATAAATTAAATTTAGAAATAGAAGTTTTGCCTCCCCCCCCCAATCCACAAAAGTTTATAATACTTAAACACAACTGCTTTTAGAGCTCAGTTCTTCTACTTAATCATGCTGTTAAAAAAATTACACAATTCTGAGAAAACCCACGATTAATTCGTAAACACTTTCAGTCTACTTAAAAGAAGAGAATCTTCAGCAGGAGATTTCCGGCCTGCGAGAACACAAACCGAAAAGTCAAGGACTACAGGTCAATTCAGCAAGGCAATTTTGCGGTTTTGAAAACTTTTAACTATAGCGTGGGTAGAAGATATATTGTTATCGTTAATTAAGTAAATGTCTAATTATTGTTTACTTCCCTTGGTTTAGTTCAAAATTTTTAATCTAACGAATAATTACTTGATAGAGAGCTAAACAAGTTTTATTCAAGAGATTTTCTCCATCCACTCCCAATAAAAAAATTAAGCATTTAAAGAGATACCATTTTTATAATGTAGTGTTTAGCTGCGTTCGGATTAGGAATAAAAAGAATACTTACGGGTTTGGTCGAACATCGAAAATTCCGCATCTGGATATCAGTTTACTGTGAAAAAATTGCTTTTCGTTTGTAAATAAAATGCTTTTTTTTTCAAATTTGAAATAAAAAATTTATTCCTCTTATGTTTAAAAACAACTTAACAATTTGGTATATTTTCTGAAATACATTTTAAACATCTTGAAGCCATTATTTTTACAAAGTCACATCAACGCAAATTTACTTAAGCTATCTTTGTGATTTATATTACATGTCATAAAAATTATATATAAGTATCTTTCGTAAGTCGCGGGAGTATTTCGAAAAAGTCTCACTCAAAAATAGGATTAACAAAATAGTACATTCATTAAAAGGAAGACTAAGTATGTTTAGAGACAGATTTCCCAATATAATCAAGTATAATTCTACTCAGTCTTCAAGTATATTTATTCTATTCTTCATTAAGCCTCCACTTGAAAATCATGCAAATTTTGAACAGCATTAAAAAAAAAAAAAATTAATTGCGCTGGAGATTCTGAAAATTGTAGAATGTCTTTCTACAAGTTGTACTGTGAACTTGTAACATACAATGAACTGATAAGAGACACAAACTTTTAAGAAAAAAAAAAAAAAATGCTAATTCTACACAATTTCATGATACAGTGGAACCCCGATCTATCGTTCTCGCATTCATCGTTTTCCCGTATTGATCTTTTTATTCCTATGGTCCCTGCACAAACTGTATTCAAATAACGTTAACAAAACCCGCATGTATCGTTCGTCAAAAATTCGCTTTCCCGCATTCATCGTTGTAAAATATTTCTTCTGACCGAATGAAATTGAAGATCAAGTGGATCAATATGGCATACAAATCGAATTACTTCCTGGTATAATATCTTAGATTGATGATGGTACAGGTGAAGAATTCTTACATCTAGCAGGATTAAGTATAGTATAAAATGTGATTATATTTCCATTGATTTAGAAGTAGCAACGTGCGGTATCCTAAAAATGGAAGAAATGTGACGCAAAAAATGAAAATAATCGCGAAGAAGCTGAGAATAATATTCATGTCGATGAGACAGAGCCAACACTAGTGCCTAGTTTATCCTACGCAATAACGGTATTTGAAATTGTATGACTTTTATATACAAACATGAATACACATAAAAAGACAAAAAAAAAATCATTGTAAATCTTGAAAATTTCGTTTAATTAAAAGATTAATGAAAAACCCAGTGTAAAGTTACTAATTTTGTAAAAATAAGTATCACTTAATTTCTACAGAACTTCAATTTGTTTCTTTTACAGTTTGGTAACAAATTTAGTATTTTTGGTATACTGCATACATTGTGTGTATTCATAAATACTGTTTTCTTCTTATTTTGACTTTAACCCGGATTCGTCGTTTTCCCGCATGCACCGTTTTTTACTACACACCCCTTGAAAAACGATAGATCGAGGTTCTACTGTTTTTCCAAAAACGGGTAACTCTTCAGCCCATTTTTGAAGGCAACTTTTGTGCTTATGAATTTTTTGAGAAATTTGCAAGAAACACACAGCTTCACTGTCAGTTTTGGCCCATAGAACTGCATCGGGTGAAGAAATAAAAATAAATAAATAAAATATAAATAAATAAAAAAAGGCTGTACCAAAAATATTTGAACGTTTGGATTATATTGCATATTTAAATTCGAATTTTAAATCAATTCTTTAGAATTATCTTTGAAATCCTATCAGGCATAACTAGTGTTTGGAGAAGGTGTTGCTGTAATGAGAACGAGCTCCACTCTTGTTGCTTTAATTCCGAAATAGTCGAGACCTGGCGACTGCAGGGATACAGCTCTCGTGCAAAATATTCCCAACAGGTCTTTAATGATTCAGGTCTGGGCTGATGAGTGGCCAGATTCTATAACAGTCAAGTGATTCGACGTAAACCAAGCTCTTGTTGAATAGATGCAATCGACAGATTGCCTTGTTGAATTTTCCAGTTGCCTCCTTTTAAGATGTTTCCAATTACGAGTAGATGGCTTTTGAGAACATTTTGACAGTCTTTTGAGCACTTTCGACTATTACGGAAAAAAGCATATTCGTCGTTCTGTTGAAACAAGAACACTCCTTACACCATGTGATAACCCCCTTGCTGTCTAATGAACTCGCGACGTTCTCGTCGTAGATCACGCCAATAGTACGTCCAAAGATCAGAGCTAATCAAATTGTTTTTTTTTTTTATGTGTGTTTGTTACTGAAGAAAGCATTCAATCATTTATCCGTGAAAAGCTATAGAAGACGTGCCTTTCTATCTCTATAAAATAGCTTTCTTGTATATTTGTCTGTTTGCTTGGTATAGGCGCCTAGACTATTTGTCAAATTAGAGACCAAGATTTGTCACACTGACTAAATAGGACAAGAGAAAGCTCTTGCTGAGAAAAAAAATCAATCCGATTTTAAGTTTTTAGTTATTTAATGTTTTATATTTTATGCCATTTGCGCGTTATCGGGAGCAAAACTTTCGTCCAAAAACTACATTTCTTATATCATCGGAAAGTCAAGAGAATGCTTTTGTTTAATAAGCTATTAAGAACATCATGCCTAAATTTGTTTTTTAATGAATTTTTAAAAATCAAGGTAAAAAAAGTCTTTTTCAGCGTGTTGTTTTGACCCTATAAGTCAGCGGGGAAATTATTTATGAAAATATCGTTTAAAAACTTGATAACAATTCGAAGTCAGCAATTTCCTCGATATTACAAAAAATAATTGAGAAAGAATAAAAACTTATTCTTTAAAAAATTAAAAATAAATTATCTTCTGAAATATGTAACTGATTTTCCCCATTGGGTCATTCATTTACGGTCACTTGGGGGAGGTTTCCCCTCTCCAAAGGGTTTCGCCAAAACTATTATAAGGATATTATACAGTGAGTTCTATAAGAAAACTGCAGCCTAGAATACTTTTTTTTATAATCTGTGAGTTGTAGTTTATGTTTTTTTTATGCAAGATTCTGTACATGACGTAATTTAATAAAGACGATTAATTTTGAAACTTTTATATACTAAGGATAGGTTTTGACCGGTTTGTAAAATGTAACGGTTTCTTTTTAGAAGTTGGCAAAACTGTTGAATATATTTGAACAGTTCTTTGAACTGAGCGGCGTAATTAAACGTGATAATTTCTCCTTGATTAAGGTTATTCTGTAATTGTTAATATGCAAACTAATTTTTTAAATTCATATTCACTTTATGCATTAAAAGATTTTGAAAATAAGCTACGAGACTAGATTAGTTAACATTAGGGGGGAAAAAATTATCCCACCAAGTTATGCCCTAATACCTAAAGCCCCCAGGCTACGCAGCTATATTGATGCAAAATCAGCATTCAGTGTTCCACTCCACACATTCTGCGATGGTGAACAGATCTCAAAATAGAAACTGCTAAAGTCCTCGAAATTTCACGAAAACTTCTTATCGCAAAATCTATCTTGTCGCTGCGATGTCTTTGATAGACCTGAACATTATTTTTTTTTTCTTTGTAAATGCATAGTCACATTTCGATAGAATTTCATGAATTCCACATTTGCTGCAAATAATTTATTTAGAAATGTCAGAAACTTTTGAGCAATTAAACATTTTGAGCTTTAAATACTAAATGCTAGCTATACCAGCTGCAGAGAATGAATGTTGGGGTGGCATTTATTTATCAGACATCGCAAACTGAAGAACGAGCTGTAATTTTATGTTTCGAAGTGGCTACGTCACATGCACAGAACATGGAATGGGCAAACTTTTTTTGATACGATGGTTAGAAAAGCAAATCCGTTCATTGTTCCCCATATTTATGGAACATCTTATTTTGGCTTTGATTACTTTTTTCAAAATCTGTGAAATAAGCATGATTTATGCATCGTAATGCATTTCCTTATGCTAATTGTTTTTCTAAGACTATTGCGTCTTTTTTCTTCAACTGTTATTTCAAACTGCTCATCTAATTTTAAAACACTTTATTAGACATTCGTAAAAACTATTTTGGGTATTTCTTCTTTTTTGTCACTAACTTTCACAGGAATGAAAATGATAAGCTAAAGACATTCACAATTAACTTACAGATACTTCATTTCGTTATTCAAAAGTTTATTTACAATTATAGCATTCATTCAGAATATTTGTTTTAGTACCTGCCACGATTACTTCCCAGAAAACACGAGAAATGTTTTATGTGAATTCAACACACAGGGTTAAAAAAACAAGAATTTTTGTTGTACTTTGATCTTCTATAATACTGCGTAAAAATTTTTAACTTAATATTTGCATCTTCATAAATGGATTAAAAAAAATACAATTTAAACATTAAAAAGTGCATGTCAAATGGGCATACTTCAATACTGATCATAAACATATACAATAAATTACAATGTTACGTGAAAAAATTACAGAATTTAGTGGTATGTATAAAGTTTTCAAGAGGTTCAATCTAAATAAATACAAAATTTAAATTCTTATACATCCCCCGTACAAAATAAATAAATAAATCCGAACTATTAAAATGTGCCCCATACATTTAAGAAATGATATACAAAATTTGAGCATTTTATCCTGAAAAGTATAGGAGATGTGAAAATAAATATATGTGGACTTAAATCACTTTTCAATGGTTCTTGAAGTGAAAAAATCACGTCAAATGATTGCATTTCAGTGGTCCTACACAAATTTCGGGAAAAAAAATTATTGAATAAATAATAAGAACACTTAATATAGAGTCTTGACTTATGCGCGGGATGCGTCATTCCAAACCCTTAGCGTAAGTGAAAATTTCGAGTTGTGAAATAGGGTATATTGTAAGACTTTTTGAGATACAAAAAGTTGCTTTGGACAATTATAAACACTTCTCAAACAGTTTTAAACTATCCCTAACTATATATTACCGTTTCCCACGTAACGTAAAGTGTTGCGCAGGCGATTCAGAGTATACGAGATAAATTCAGAGTATACGGAGAGATTTCCAATTTTAACTGCAAACTGAGAGTCTCGCGACACTCAGTTTGCAGTTAAAAAAAATTATTAGTATTTAAAAAAAATTGATGCGGATCCGCATAATTTATTTTTAATACATCCAGCACATTACTAACTACTTCAGACCATTGAAATACGATCGGACAAAGTAGACCCTAAAGAAGTAGGTAACATTAAAATCTATTAATTTTACTATTAATACATGGTTTCCTTCGATTTTCATTTTCCCCCTTCACATTATAAGTCTATGAAAGAAAAGTAAGAAATGGGGGAAAAAACTATCTTACTAATGGAACGAACGGTTAAAGAAAATGAGCACCTCCATGTAACATCAGTTTAATAAAAAATGGGGTGTTTTAGAAAATGAAATTCAGAAGAGAATGTCTTTTTAGTTTGATTGTAGATTAAGAATTTATATATATATATATATATATATATATATATATATATATATATACGAATCAGGGACGGATCCAGAAATTACTCAAGGAGGGCCGATTTTGTACCTGAAACAGGAGGGTAGAATGCGCAAAATCATTTTATAATTAATTAATATAATCAATTATACCAATTAATGTAATTAATTATTTTATTGATAAAATCTATATATGAGCGATGATTAAAAAAGACAGGGAGTAGTATCCGCAATACACCCCGTAGAAAAAGGCTACATAATTCTCATTATACTTTCATAATATATTCTAACAGATTTTTGGACTTCGCCTAGGATGGGGCGATCGCCCCCACCTCCCTCCCCTTGGATCCGCGCCTGAAATGAATAAGAAGCAAGATATGAAAAGGCGAACAATTTAGATGCAAGCCTATAAAACTTAAATGCACAGAAGGGAGTGATCTACATATAAATTTTTGAAAGTATATAGAATCCCCATGCAAAAACCCTTAACTGGTTAAAAATTTGTGACGCAGCATTTTACTTTATAGCTCTATGAATTTTAAATATGGGTCTTAAAAATAACGATATCAAATTTTGAGTGACGCCCTGCTGGGAATTTTAAAGATTTGTTTTTAAATTCCATTACAGTTACTTTCGTTTTATTTTCTAAAGAAGATTTACGCATTTAAGCAATGCTTTTAATTATGAAATACACTGTCAAATATATCACACTTTCACTGAGTCTATATAATGTATTCAAATGAATTTATTTCAATAATTTAATTTATCTTTTGCGTCACGCTATCCAAAAGGGCAAGCAAAATTTACGTAAATATTTAGTTAGTGTCATAGTAACCAAACTAAGTGAAATGTATATGAAAATTTTGCTTGTCCTTTTGGATAGCGTGACGCAAAAGATAAATTAAATTATTGAAATAAATTCATTTGAATACATTATAGAGACTCAGTGAAAGTGTGATATATTTGACAGTGTATTTCATAATTAAAAGCATTGCTTAAATGCGTAAATCTTTTTTAGAAAATAAAACAAAAGTAACTGTAATGGAATTTAAAAACAAATCTTTAAAATTCCAGCAGGGCGTCACTCAAAATTTGATATCATTATTTTTAAGACCCATATTAAAATTCATAGAGCTATAAAGTAAAATGCTGCGTCACAAATTTTTAACCAGTTAAGGGTTTTTGCATGGGGATATCATTACTTTTTAAGGGTATGGTCAGAAGATAATAAATTAGTTTCAAGGGCGAATTTCGGAAGTTTGCTTGACACTAAGTTATGTAAATAAATATACAAACCTGTTTTCATGCAGTATCAGAGTATTTGATTAAAAAGTCACAGCAAGTTCTTTTGTAACATGTAACAGAAAATTGACATATTTTTGTTAGAATTTTATAATAAGAGACATAATACTGATTATATTCAATAATTTTTTGAGTAATTTTCTATTTATAATTTGGGTCGAGTACAGATTAGTATCCCTGCCACCATCTTTGATTTTATTTCATAAATTTGCATTCAGTTTAATGCTAAACGTAATTTTTACTATAGTTAACTTTTTTACTATAATTATATAACTATTGGGCCCCATCAGTGGCCGAGCGCATAGCGCTCTGAACTGGGAGACCGAAGGTGCCTGGTTCGAAATCAGGTTGCGTCCGCCGACCTAATCGTTCGGAGTTTTCCGTGGTTTCCTCCAAAACAGCGTAAATACGGGTTAGGACCCCTTAGAAAGACCCCAACGGAGGGCACCCCACGTCTCGGCTTAGAGCCTACGTGTAGCTAATCGGCCGTAATTCAACAATATATAACTATTGGTTCTATTGTTTTAATGCATTGTGATTCATTAATTTGCATTCAGTTTAACGATAACCGTAAGTTAAGTTTCGTTAAAATTATTAATTTAATAATCTCGTTCTTAATTAATGATAATCTAGTTACTCGTTCTATTATTTTAATGCAATGTAATCTATTAATGCAATGTTTGCTTTCAGTTTAAACCTATCTCTAAGTTAAAATTTTAACTATATTATGATACACTAAGTTTTTAACTAAGTTAATGATACATCTCAAAATTGTTGATTCAATTAATTAATGACTATAATCATTAATAATAAAATAGAAAATTACTCAAAAAATTATTGTTTATAATTGGTTTTATGTCGCTTTTTAGAAAACTAACTTCATACTATGTTTGTTTGTTTTTTTATCAGTTGATAATTTCATTTTTTTAGAGAACGTTTAGATGAACTACCAGTTTAAGAATAAGGGTCTTGCGCGGTTGACTTTCTTAGTGCTTCTGAAGCGTATTTACGTTACATCGTGAGAAAAACCGTCCAAAACTCCGAATTTTTAGATTATCAGCCATCCGGTAGACAAGAACCCTGGACCTTCATACTTCAGTTATCTACCATCTTCAGTATCTTATCAACTCGGCTCGGGTGGGCACAACATCTTGTTTTAGATGCCATCTCCGGCCTTTAAATGTCTAATACAAAATATAGTGCATGTATAAATTTAGATTAATTAATCAAATTTCTATCTGAAAAGTATTGAACAAAATTTTAAATCTGGTATTTAAAGGAATAAAAAATAAAAGTGAGAAAAACCTAAGATTTGGAAAAAATATTGGTTTTTTAAAATTATAATTCAATAATTTCAATAAATTTTATATATACATGAAGAGTAAAAGAATTATTATTAAAACTAGTTAGTATGTAAAACTACTATTTATTTTCATTTGAATACTAAATAATTATTATTAATTAATTATGTGAGCTTTCTGAAGAGAAAAAAAAATCCATTGAAATATTAATTACATATTGAATTTTCCAAATAGAATTAATAATATTAGAAAAATAAAGACTTCATTTAATTAGAAATAGCTATCAAAATACTAGGGAAACGAAATACTTAAAGAAAAAGTTAGGAAGGAGTTTTACCAAAAAATACTTAAATTAATTATTTTTTTAATTCAAAGTCTTAACTATTTTTAATTATTAATTATAGCAAAATAAATTACAGAAAAAATAAGTAAAGTATATAATAATCTGTTATTATTTTTTAAAATTAAATAAAACAAAAACGACAGTAACACAAAGCTCATCTCGCAAAAGGGCGACGTCGGGTACACAACCTAAGTTATCTGATCAGAAAGACGAAGCGAAAGGTACCAGCTGTCTACGACCGAACTGGTTTAGGATATAAGATAACTTGTACAAATCTTGTCACGGATCTACAGCACTGTATTCCTGCTCCCTGTCTTGTTTACCGCCTCCCAAACGAGATCATTTTCCGTATTTCCTTACGCGGTTAAATAGTTCCTCTTTGAACTGGATTAAATAAAAAAAAACGAGTTTTCCTAGCTTAACCGGCGACGTCACTCATCGAATTTGGCACCGATTAAAATCATATATTAATTGTAAAAAATTCGTTAGAGCGGATTCCGAGATCCACAAGAGAACAACAAAGAAATTCAAAAACTGGCTGTATATATAAGTGCCGCGAGATTTTACGGTTGGTTGGTTGGGGCTGGCTGCGTCACTAGTAAAACTGTTGTTCTACATGACTTTTTACAATGAACTCTGTTAATGACACCTACAGTAAAAATCCTTCACAAATGCCAAAAATATTTCCTTAACCGAAAATACCGGTGAGTAGGAAGTGAAAATAATAATCATAAAGCATCTGCTAAACCCATTAAGCACCAAGTCTCCCACTTTAGGAAGCTCTATTTTTTTTTTTTTTTTTTTTAATCGTGTGATGAAGATATACTCAATTAGACTGTTGTATTTATAATTTGAATGTTAAGATAACATAAGTCTCCCCCCCCCCATTGCGTTCAAATTTGAATAGTTTTTTAATTTATGGTGGCATGAGGAAATGGAAAATGACCAATTTTTCACTCTTGCATTAACAAAACTAATTAAATATAACTAATTAAACATAAAAAAATAATTGTTTGTTATTCTTATTTATTTATTTATGTTTCAAAAATAAACATTTTTGATATTCGAAATGTCATACTTTGATTGTGAAAAAAATGTTATTATCTAAAGATGTTTTTATTTAACTTTTTTTGAAAAGTCCAAAACGGTTGACTTGGCTTGTTCTTGCTATACAAAAGAAAATAACTTCCCCAACCAACATATCTGCATATCTGCCTATACCAAGGACTGCAAACCTTTGGGATATCATGCCACATTTTTTTAAGGAGGAGTTCAGATGGGCCAACTCAAGCACTTTTTTTTTATTTCCTTACGCTGACGGGTCTAGTTTAGTGGCAAAATATGAATAAGCTTTAGCTTTGGCAAGGAAACGTAATAAAGTGTGAGCCAGTAGCGTAGCCAGAAATTTTTTATGGGGGGAAGGGGGGTTACGACTGCTGTAACTCACAATTATGTATACGTGTCTGTGAAAAGGGAGTGAAGAATATCCTACATTTTGTATGGTAAAAAATTCCTCATTGGAGGGGGGGGGATGACCCCCTATCTGACCCCCCTTGGCTATGCAACTGGTGTGAGCACATGAGGTTGAAATTGTTGTTCCGAGGAAGAAGATTCTAGAATTAATTTTTTAGGAAATTTTGTAAGGAATCAGAGATTGTATTTTTGATGACAATGTATTTTGTATTGTACAAATGCTTTCTTTTGACATAGCATCATAAATTAGAAGAAATAAACTATTGATTGCACGAAATTACTTTAAGTCTTCGAGGCATAGTTATATTAAATATTTAATTCATAATACATTTAATTTGTATGACACAGCAATTTTTTAATGGAGGCACTAGCAGTTTATAGACATTGGCCACTACTAAGCAGAAGTACAGATCACTTTTTTTATTACGGAGGCACCTAATAGATGTGATAGCTTTGGTTCATAGATATGGATGAAGTGACACCGAAGCTCATACTGGGAATCAGACCTGTGCCTTTCTACCAGTTGTGTGGTAGAAATGTTCTCTAGCCACAACGCAACTCAAGCGATATAACAATAATAAAGAAATAAAACAGATAATTGTATGTTTATCAGATATCTTAATATTTGTTTAACCTATTTATGAAATTAACTAAAAAAATTCTTACGTGTAACTAACAAATAACTAAAAGCAAATATGTTAAGCAGATTCTAATGAAATTTTAGTACTGATAAAACAAAACTAGTTATTGAAATCTAAAATTAAAATATTACTGCTCATGCCGAAGTAAAATAACACATCAAAGACAATTATATTAAGAGATTTTTTTTTTTTTTGTCTTTGAAAAAATATTTGAAAAAGTCTTTTGAAAGAATAAAAGCGCAGTAGTGTGAAAAATTAGCATAACGCCACCCTTTAAGCCTAAATAATAGGATAAAGAAAAGACAAGGTGGAAAGAAAGAAAACAAGAACTAATGAATAAATAAAACTATTAATGCAAACAAGCAGTAAAAAGATAAATAAACTGACTGAAATACTTTAAATATTCAAAATTTTCAGCTTAGGTTTTGTTTTAACATTTAACAATTTCATTTAATGTAAATTGTATCTATCTATTTTAATTCTTTTAGTCTTTAACATATTTTGTATAGTAGCCTAGTTTTGTCTTTCAATAATCCTACAATGAGCATTTAAGGAAAGATTTTGTTCACTATACTAATAATTCATTAAATACATTGCAATTAGTAAAAAAAGTGTCTTTACAGAAATGCATAACTATGAATCAGCAGACTGGGAAATCTCAGCCACATTAAAATTTTATTGCTTCATACATTTTCTGTTCTACATGTTTATAAAAAAGACAAAAATTCACAATTTTGTAACTGAAATGAATGTTTTAAGCAAAAATTTATAGTTAAGAATTTGCATATTTATACTAGGGATGTAACAGATATCTGGCAAACATTCTGTATCCAGCCTATCCGACCAATATGCTGGATAATTGGCATTAGCCGGATACTACAAATATCCGGCAGTATGTCCAATGTCCGGCATAAAATTATACATTGAGAAATAGCATAAATAAACAAAATAAATGAATAAATTCTAAACAATAAATTTTAACTGCAATAATAAAAAAAATAAAAAAAAAAACAAAGTTTAGTGAAAATATTTTATTTTCAATACTTATTAGAATATATTCTTATCGTGTATAGAAAAAGGGGGGAGGGCAAACAATTACTGGAGGAAATTATTGTGCAAAAACCTTGTTTTTCAATTTTTGTAAGAATTCGGTCTCCCCCCCCCCCCAACAAATTGACCCTGCTTATGTACTTGCTGTAAGTACTGCTGGCTGATGACAAAATGTGCCCCCCCCCCCAAATTTTGATAAAGTAAGGAAATTTGTTGCATTGATTTTCCAACAGTTGAATGGAGATGTCTTTCTTTAAAGAACTGATTTTGTAAGGAGAACATCCATGACACTGTTATTTGTTTCAGCTTTAATTGCAGAAAACTGGTACTAATTTCATGGAAACATTCCCACAAAGATTTTTGATTTAAATGATTTGAAATTAATGAGAAAAATTAAAGAAAAAAGTAAAGAATGATTTTCTGAAAGAAAATCATTCAGAAAAACACTAGTTTTCTGAATGATTTTAGAAAACTAGTGAAAATAAAACAGAAAAGGAAGAAAACATACTGTTGTCAGATAACTGGATATTCGATTGAAAGTTTCGCCATACATTCGGTATCCTTCCAAATTGATATCCATTGCATTATTTATTAACCTATCTATTAACCAATGAAGAGCCCTAATGCTAATCAAAAATGCATTTACTAAATAAAATAATGTAAATTGAGATAGAAAGTTCCATAAGTCTACAGTTTTTTCTGTGTCATGATTTGTTGTAGCATGCAAATTTTTCATCGCTTATTTGAAAAAAAAAAAATTATGGTCTGTTGGAGGGGCGGGGGGGACACAGCAAACATCTATTTTATTATTATTTTTACAGCAATTTTACATCTATTAAATGATATGCAATTTAAGGCATGTCATTTATACACTTATTTCAGTTGAAGTGAGATACAATATTTCAATAAGGTTTAGTATTTTCTCGCACAATATAGGAGAAATTACCAAATTTGGTGATGTTTCACCTAAAGTCATCAAACTTGGCGACAGTTGTCCTAAACAGTAGCAGTCCATAAACTTTAATGAATTGAAAGTCTATAGTGTGACTAAATGCTCTACCCAATGAATTGCAGTCTGAAAGGGAGATGTACAGCTACATGCTGCAACAAACCTGAACACAAAATTTCACCATTCTACAGCTAGTCATTTGAGCTGTGCAAGATACATTCATATCTATGTACAAACATTATGCCACAACTAGTCAAAATGGATTCATGCTTAGTCAAATGAATCAATCGTCTTATATATGATCACACAGATATTTATCAAAGTAAATTCAGTTATGCTTGAAGTCCGAATACAGATACTATACAGACACATATACAGACGTATGATTAAAATATTTCCTTTAGTTCAAACAAGAGAGTTAGATAATTCTGAACACAATATTATGATTATTATATCTAAAGTCATTTCTTGTTAGCAGTGGACTAAAATATCTGCATTTTCTTTAAATGCTTTCTTCTTTCTTTTTCTCCTTAATGTTATTTTAATATTCTACTGAAAATTTTGATTTGACAAATGAAGCTGGTTTTTAAATGCAGTTTACAGAAGTTTTTGGAGATCAAGATTTCTTTTAGAATAAGACATTATTTTAAATTAAAAAAAAAAAAAAAAAAACAAAGTTTAACAAAAATTCTAGATGATATTTTGCACCAATGCACGACTTCCATAAAACCTTTACATTGATTTACAATTCACATTTTATTCATTAATAAATTGAGCTAAGCAGATATACACTTATAGACACTAACTTTCCAAAAATGTAAATGAAATTTAAACAAATAATTCAAATAAATTCTGTCTTTTTTTCAGTAATATGACTCAATATTTTATGCTCCTATAAATAAAATTAACTATCCAGCACTAAAAGTATTCATGGAATTTCTTACTTTTTTTTTTCAAAAATAAATAAGAATTGATGTTTTAATCAATGAACATAAAAACTGCATAAGAATGCAGTTTCACTTCCATATTTCAAGGGCTTTGTAAAAGCTGTGGTCATTTGAGAATATCAACATTTGGTTTGTAGAACTTTATCATGTTTTACAAACAGTTGTGCAGTTTAATATCTAATTTAAGTAGACTGAAAAAATTCTCATTTAATTAAAGTTTTTAGATTATTTTTTCAGGATATCAATGGATAAGTAAAACTATGTTACATAAAAATTTCCTTCTGAAGAGATATTTATTAAGGGAAAATATGTATTCTAATACAGAACTGACTGCTAATGAAAAATTATGCAAATAAAAATTCAAATAATTATTTAAAGCTGAACTATTTTCCATCTTAATTTTTTAAACATTTCTGGTATTCATCAACTTAAAAACATCTCAAATGTTTACACTACTGAGTTTGGGCAATGAAAAAAAGAAAATATATTGCTTAGATAAAAAAAGTAAACATACAATTAACAATTCATAAAATTAATTTTCTATTGAAGTAAGAAATGTTTTTTACATTAATACGTATAATTTAAGTACAAACATTAATAAATAAATAATAAAAGGTAAACATACCTCTAGCTGACAATTTCTTTGTATTAATAATTTTCGCTGCAAATTCTAGTAAAGTATTCTTCTGTACACACTTTCGGACAACAGAAAATGCACCCCTAAAGTACAGAAATAAGAAGTTAAGAAAAATAAAAATATAGTTTCCTAGAGGTACATTGGTTATACCATGACTTCCCCCCCCCCCCCACACACACACACCAATGAAATTATATACTTTATAAGTGGAGTTAGAGGAAAAGTCATGTGAACATATAGTTAAAGAAATTACAGAAGAAACTATGGCTTTGTGCCAGGCTGATCACCAGGCCGAGACATAGACTTCTGCACCACAGATCCTATGGTCAAGAGGGAGGGCATGGTGGGACAACAAAGGTCTTGGTTCCACGTGGGCTGTAGCACCATTTTTAATTTAGATAATGGTCTGTACAAAAAAAAAAAAAAAAAAAATGGCTAAATAATGAATGAAGAGGTATATCAGAGATGAAGCTAGGGGGATAAGCAAGGACATATATTTCTATCATCCAATTTTACGTGTAGTTTTGTACACTATCATACTTGTAGTAGCTTAGAATAAGTGTTTCATCTGATAACAGAATTTGGCTTATTCTACATTCATTGCATAGAGATTAATTGGCATAAATATAAATATCGGAAACAATCAAAATGCATTTTAAACTTTTATAAACATAAAACTGAATCAAATTTTTGACTAAAAGTAACTATTTGTTTGCAGTCTGGGTAATTATAAACTAAAAAATGACTTCTCTTTCTACAAAAATAGAAAACAATGGATAAAATTGCAAGTATTTAATCCATAATTTGGACATGTGAAGCTGTATTAAAATCAATTTAATGCTGAAAATAAACTTTAAATAATATATAACACATACGCAGATGTCAATAGATTCATACAAAGTCTAATACAAACATACGATTCAAAGGATTTTTTTTAGTAACTTTTAAGCAGAAGTAACTTACAAAATAAAGGATTTGCCCAAAGCATTTGTACGAATGTAAATGAATATCAAGAAATTTTGTTCTTACACCAGCAAAGATAATTACAGGTGATTTTTTTATTCTTTGTGTTATTTTAACTGAAATTAATAATGATGATGTGCAGCAAAATGTACTTAACAATCTTCCATGCAAAAAATAGATAACACAAAATAGCATTAAAAAAATTATTTTAGAACTTTTAAAACATGCCCCCTCTTTTCCTGTTTTTATTATTAAGTATATTTTGCATCCATTTATAGGCACTAGATTTAGGGATTGACTATAACATTTTTGTGCCCAGGACACTTCAAATGTTATGCCTGTAGGTATACAGCTGGCTCGATTTTTTTGCCCCTGTACATAGCTTAAACACAATATTTTGGCCTGTTTATGTATGTGTGCTCAGGGCAAGCACCCCAAGAGCCTGTGTGATAATCAGGGCCTGACCAGATTGCATAATTAGCATTCAAGCAGTAGCTACTAAAATTTTTTTTTGAAAGAACACTGTCATTACCATCCTTGATTTTTATCATTTATTTAAAATAGCTTATATTTTTTTTATCTTACATATGTTTATATTTTGAATACCTTTGTTCAAAATGAGCAAAACTTTTAATCCAGTAGTAAAGTTGTATTCTCTGGGAGATAAAAACATTGTAAAATGTCCTTATCATCCAGTCAAAATTTAGATTGCAATTATGTATAATTATTGCTCATCATTGTTGCTGTATAAAATTAAGTTAAAAATTAACACGTCACAACCTTTTAGTTTTAAAATTGCAGTTTTTAGGCTTCTAAAATTAATTTAATAAAGTAGTGACAAAATGAAAATTCGATATCAGACATTTCAGGATAATCTCTCATATTGCACAGATTAAAAATTTAAATCACAAATCCTTTTGTTGGACTAAAAAAAAAAGTCTTATTAAAAATAAATAAATACTATACATATATTGCAAATAAATATATTTCTGAAATCATTATACACTACAATCTAGAATAAAACAATAAGATTACTTCAGAAACGTTTAAAAATACAAAAGATCCACATTTCTTTTAAAACTTAAAGAAATTATGTTTCAGTATCAGAAATGTGTTTTAAAAATAATATCAAAACAAACTAAACGTTTACAATGTTTCCAGTCATCAATTAAAAAGTAATAAAAATAATTATACTGTTTAATTTTATTTATGTGATCACTAAATTAATACAACAAATTAATTTAACGACCGTAAAACATGCGAAACTTTGCATTGTAAGGATTAACTTAATTAAGTAATATCAAAACAAAATAATTTAAAGACGGACATTTACACAAATTATGGGCGTGTATTCTGTCCCTTGGATGCATTTATGTCATTTATTTTGAACTCATAGAGGTATGTTAATGGTTAAGCTGTCTGCAAAATTTTCATTATCGATAATATGCGATCGGTAATCAATTATCTTTCAAACTACATTCATCATTTAACCGCCCATTCTACGTGGTCAATCATTTAATCCGATTTTATGTAACAGCAGACTTCTGGCATGTTTTTCTATTTTTATTAACATATTTCTCGTTTAATCTTTAGAATGATGAAAGTCGATGTTCATTTGAGCCGCTGATTTGAAAACGTCCACGCAGGACTTCTGTTTATTTTTTGCATCGACTGCAATTTATAGCAGAGACATCGTGCTTTTGAGTGATTATTCGATGAAATCCATAGACACCGAAACAAACATAACCATTCTTGGAAACACGTTTCGGTGAGATACGCTCTGTTTACAATATCACTCCTCCTGAAGAATCTACGTGGTCCTACGATACCGAGGTGTGGGGGAAAAGGTTGAGCGTGCGTGCCCTACTTAGAAGCACTACTACGGCAGAGACGCGAGCACCAGGTCAAGAAACTGGAGCATCCAGAGACACGAATGCTGCATTACAAAAACCAGGACCCCTAGTGGACCCTAGGTACCTTCACGGACACATAACTGAAACGCACTTACTTCCCAAGCTCTTCCTTGAGCTCGTAATTATCACTAAACCGGGTGCACACTGTCACAGCCATATTGGTTTGGAGGATAGCTTTCTAGCACACACGGTTACCGCCACAGATTTTCGTAGAACTCGGCCGTGCTCGTGCGCATCGTGGAGGCGCGCCTGTGGTACAGTCTTTCTGGCATAACAGCTGCCGGGAAGGAGAGCGAAAAGTCCCCATCGGAAGAAAGTTCCCTGCGGTTTTCCCCAAGAAGAATCGCAGCTTATCGAGCGTCAGTTTCGAAATCTACTTTTTATTTCTAATTCGTGTTATTAGCGACTAATGAATTACGTGAACATTACTAGACAAAGAAAGAAATGGGGGACATGGTTTTTAAATTTGAATTCCTCTCGATTGAGATAAGGTAATGACAGATTTTAGATTAGAGACTCACTCAAAAAGACAGATACAGCGAGAAACATGTAAATTCACCAATAAATATTGAAGATAACTGAAGATGACTTGTTTCCTTTCTGGTTGAATTTTAGTACTTAATGTGGTATTTAGTTCATCATTGATTACTTCCATGCTTTTTCTAGATAACTGAGTTTTGTTATTTGGGCTCTAAATTAAAAACAATTGATTAATTAATCAGTTAAACACGCTCATAATAAAACAGAAGTATTTTTCACCGTGCGCCTTTTAATCAGTATATTTTTTATGCAATCGGAGAAAGAATGCTTTTAATAATTACTTAAGAAGATTTTTTTTTAAATCACTACGCAATTTTCATTTATTAATAAGAATATTCATATTTAAAGATTTTAGAGTGACATTTAACTACAGAATTCACGTTGAGTAATGAAATTTTATATGCAGTTTTACTACACTGAAGGAAGCATGGGCGCCGGCAGAATTTTTTCCAGGGGGGGCAAAGACTACTCCAGAGGGGGGACAAAGACTACTCAAGGGGGGGGGGCAAAGACTTCTTTAACGTATGGTTACCACGTTGGAAAGAGCAAAAAAGCAAGGGAAAACACTGCATACAAAAATCCAGGGGGGGCTTGCCCCCCCTTGCCCTATGCTGCTGGCGCCCATGGAAGGAAGACTCTTGAATATAAAATAAACTTATAGCGAAATTGTTCTTTAAGAATTTTAAATGCTCGTGCAGTTTTACAATCTAAAAGTATATAATATGTAACAAGCCTCCGTAAACTAGACACTTAAATAAATAGTCGCATTTTTGCAAGGGGAAAAATATTCTGTCTTGTAAAACATTTTAAATGGTCTGTGTTTGTTTATCTTGGAAACCATCCAGATATCGTGCCAGATTAACAGAAAAACATTATTATTATATTAGTTTAAATTGCATATTAGCTCAACTCTACTAGGTTTTGTTTCGGGAATTATTAATGATAATAGGAAAAAAACAATTTAACAATGGAGAATGTTTGATGATTACTTCGACAATATTTGCTGATTTATTTTTCAAAAAGCGAACAAATAATGCATGCAAATATTTTTGGTTTGGCCAAAAAGTTTGTCGTCTGATAGAAGTTAAAGCAAGCAGACAATTTTACAGGTTGAAATAAATAAATAAATAAAAATACTAATTTAAATAAGCAAATGAGCTTTTGTTTTAAATAATATTTAAAAAAATACTATTAATTATTAGGGACATAGGAAAATAATATCGATTATTGATCTGATAATACGGAATTTGACATGTACGTGAATCTGTAACGTAGTTGAATCCCACTCTTAAGGGTGTTCTACCTAAAGAGAGGTATACGTTAAGGGTATCGGAAAATTTTAGAATATCACTTTACAAGTTGCACTGTAAACGTAAACTGACATTGAGAATGAACCTATAATTTTCGAAAGTGTCGGCGAAAGGAGCTAAGCATACAGAATACTCAAGTTATCTCCAAAAACAATTTTTTAAGGCCACTTTTGTGTTCATGAATTTTTTGTGGAAGTTGCACGAGGCATACAGCTTTGATGTTGATGCCAGTCCACATGCACAGGGTAAAGAAGCATTATTAATTTTTTCGAGTGCTTAACATCATTGGTTTATTTTAAAGGTGTTCTACCCGAAGAGCAATCGTCGTTACAGGACATGCCACCATGCCAATCTGACTCGAGGTGACATGATTAAAGTTTGAAGTGACAGTCAGGCCCAGCGAGAGGGGGGCACTGCCCCGGGGCCCGTCGAACTAGAGGGGCCCGTGAATTTTTCAAAATGCACTACAAATTTCCTTTCTACATCTTTACTTTTAAAAAATTCAATACAAACAACCTATAATTTATTTAGCTCTAGTCCGACGCGCTGGGAAATTTTACGGAAGCATATCGACTGCGCAGTTCACAGCATGTCAGATACCAGATGGTCAGATGGAATTCACAGTGTCAAACCGTTTGCAAATCACCTTCCTGGCATCAAGTTAGCACTGCAAGAATTGAAAGATTTAAATTTAACTCCAAAAACTAAAAATGAAATTAATGGAGTTCTATATATGTCATCTTTCGTGTGTGTGTTGATGTCAGCTGTGTGGTTCAAAATATTGCTTCGAATTGATATGTGCAATAAAGTCATCCAAGCCAGAAATACAACAATAGATATCGAAGCTGAAAATATAGGAGCATTGTTCTCCGATCTGAAAACACTTCGAAATGATTGGAATTCAGTCTGGTCTGAAGCTAAAACTGTAGCTTTAAGTATGGAGATCGAGAAAACATTTTCCCGTAGATATGATGAGAGACGCAAAAAACAAAAGATGCATCATCTGGATTTCGAAGAAACTGATAAACAGTTAGATAATGAAGAAAAATATTTTAAAATTTACGTATTTTATCCTTTAGTAGATAGTGTCATAGGGGACTAACTGTACGATTTGATGCTGTCAAAAACTTCTCAAGTAATTTTGAAATATTATGGCAGTATTTAACAATACCTGAAAGCAGTTTGAAAGAAAAAAGCATTATTTCTATCGGAACAGTTCCAAGATGATCTGAATAGCGAAGATTTTCTTTCAGAAATAATTCACTTACCATCCGTCCACAAAGCTAATTTTGGAATTAATCAATTAAAGCCTCTGGAATTATTGAACATAGTAACAGAATATAAACTGAACGATCTATTTACAAATGTTCGCATTGCCCTTAGGGCATTTTTAACCATTCCAGCAACGGTAGCTTCTGCTGAACGATCATTCAGCAAATTGAAATTCATAAAAAATTTAAGATCTACCATGTCTCAAGAACGACTTATAGACTTAGCAAGACTAAGCATCGAATCTGACATTGCCAGAACTATTAATTTCGATGATGCTATACGAAATTTTGCAAGTAAAAAGGCACGAAAAGCCATTATTAAAATTAAAATTAAATAATAAATATGCTAATTCTACCATTTATATATATTTTGAATCTTGATTAAGCATGAATAAAAAATCGCTAAATATGAAGATTTCCTTACTCATTCTTTTCTTTTAGCATTCTATATAAAAATCACTAAAAGAAAAATAATTAATTTTCGAAACTGTGTGTTTAACTATAGCAAAATATGAACTGATGCATTTACAGATAAATAACACACTGTTGGTAATGGTGATTTGCAACACATGTTAGACAGCGAGGGTGGTAAGACAAAGGAAGATTTTGGAATCTGTTTATAAAAATACCGTAATGATACTTCATTTTTTAAATTTTTTTATAATACATTATTACAGATTGTAAATACTATTATTAAAATTATAATTTAGGTAAGAATAAAAATGACCCCACAATATTAACTTTTTTATTTTTAATAACTACTTTTAAAGTAAAATTGGGCAGAATTTAATTGAGGCAAAAACAAGTGGGGGAGGGGAGGGGGCGAGAACATTTTTGTCCCGCCTTATAAAATTTCTCTCGGAGGCTCCGGTGACAGTTATGGTTGTCACGCCGTTATTTTTCCATGGGATGCATCAAAATTAAAATAATGTCATGTGTGATTTATAGACTCTACTAATAGAGAAATAAGCATAATATAAACGTAAAAGCAGCATACGTTTTAAAACTTTCAATATCGCAACACTCATGTTGGGCAATATTGGCCAAAATCGAGACAAACGACTGATTTTGAAATCAATTTTGTAGTATATTTGTACTTTATTTTAAAGAATTTCAATATTTGGAAATATAGAATCTTTTTTTTTTTTAATTCTATGGTCAAGTACAGTTATGACTGATGATAAATTATTTGTTATGTGAATGTGGCTTTCCAAATCAAGCAGTAATCAAGTTGTATTCAAGCTTGACAGTTCAAATGACTAAATTCGGCGGGAAAATATTTGCTGACTCATTTTTTTTTTGTAAACTCCGAGCTTACTCAAGCTTAAAATGAATTGAACTGCCAAGCTTGTATTAATACGTCAAATTCAAATAAATATCAAGCTTGATTTAAGCTTATGTGCTGTCTGGGATTGAAGTGAAAATGGTGAAATTAAAAAGTTAATTGAAAACAATCAACGGTATAGTGCACTTGAGACGTTACTTGATATCCAGGGTGCGTCCCCGGCTGAAGAATGTAATATCCCTGGCTAGAGAAATATTAATTGATCCCTTCCCGGGATGCTATTTATTCCCTGCTGGAGAATAATTTCAGTCCATACAACTTCAACAGTACCTAACGATATTAAGTATCGAGAATAGAAATTCTTCTTTTGCTTACTAGACAAAGGAGCAAGTTACAAACACCCCTTTGAAATAGATACCTGTTGCCGCTTCTCTTCCTGTAATTAGGGTCAGGTTTCAAAGGAAAACTGCGAAATGAAGGAACAAGCACTGCTCTGCCGCGAGCCAAATTTTAAGGGTAGGACGTAGAATCGACACAGGCAGGAATATATGTGCATGGAAAATAGGAGGCCGACTTTTGTTTAAATTTAAATCACTTCCCAGACATGTTGGCGACTGCATTTGTCATGTAATACCTAATATATATAATGTTAGCGGATCATTTACACTTTCCCTCCCTTTTCTTTCTTTCTTTTCTTTTTTTCAAATGTTCCCTCCTGAAGAATATTTTCCTTCAAATGCCCCCCCCTTCAAATGTCCCCCTTGGAAAAAATGTTGAATTCGCACCCTGTTGATAGCTAGTATATCCCAATTAAGTTTTGAAAATCATTTCAGACGTTTAAAAAATAAAAAATTTACCTAACGAATGAACCCAATATTTATTTAGGCCAACCCAATTAGGGTTGGCATAAATAAATATTGGGTTCATACCATTTATTATTAGGGCCAACCCAATATTTATTTAGAACTTTTTTTTTTTTTTCAAATTTTTATCAAACGCGGTGAACATTTATTACAATCATTTCTTTTTAAAACGCAAACAAACAGATAAAATATTGCATTTATACGTAATGGGCGTAGACAGTAGGCTACCTTACTCAATAGTACAATAAACGAACTGCGACTTTAATCCGGCTTAAAGTTACTCTGAAGAAACAACAGTATATCTTCTGTAGGAGAGATATAAACTAATCCTTAAGCTTTTAAAAAACTTGTTTGTCTGATACTCTGATACCATTATATATATATGTATGTACCCAGTATATATATGTGTATATATATATATATATATATATATATATATATATATATATATATATATACATATATATGTGTGTGTGTAATGTATAAAAAGGTAGTTTGGGTTTTAGTAGTTAGGGCATTGTTCATTAAGAGGGTTATGCTTTGCTATAAGCTTTGCTTTCCTGCCATACATGCCACGCACGTTAGTGGAGCTATGTTTTATTTTTTTAGTAAATGGCCAGACACCAGGTTGCCCGATTCTGGGTTCGTTTTCCGTGCACACGACATGCAGGTCATGTAAGTAAATGTATATGATTCGATTAGAGATGAGAGAGAGGCGGAGTTGTGTCCCACGTGGACACGTCTTAGTGTCCCGCGTGGTTCCATTAGCGTAAATACGACTGCAGCTCGAAAATCGAGAGCTTTCTGCCCCTGAAACTGCTTAATTAGTCCACGTGGATTTTTGTCCCCTTCTTCCCTCCCCTCTTCTCACTCTATATTGCTATGTAATCTTAAAGAACCCAATAAATTATTTAATCTGCCTTAAATCTGAAAATTGACTTAAAAATTGGCGTATTATGTATGCATATTAGAACGAACTATTGCATAGAACGGTCTAATTCATATTTTCCAAGATTTCCCTTTCAAATTCCTTTAATCAAGTTATTACGATACAAAATGTCCGTAATACGATTAAAAGAATGTCGTACTATGGGAAGTGGTGTATATTTGGTAAAATTCGCTTTTTTTTTTTTTTTTCCCAAGCGCTTCATTATCCTGGTTTCCGTATGTTGTTCCAGTTCAAAATTTGTATGCGAATTTCAGCCCTCTTTACATCGGCCCATAGCCGCTACGTATATCACAGCTTCTCCAGTCGTCGTGAGAGAACCTCCTTTCCAGCAGAAAGGATGACTCCAAGGGTGTAAAATTTAAATGTCTCTCCTTTAAATAAATTCTCAAAACAATTTTTCTTTTAAATAAAAAAAAAAAACTATGTCAGGCTATTCATTACGGGAAAAGAAATGGGTGAGAATTTCTCACCCTTTCCCCAAAACCGAGTGAGAATTTTTAAAAAATAGGTCAGAATTTTTCACTATAGATGATGTGGGTTGGGTAAATAAATACCCGGAGGATTTTCTTTATGAATGGGTATTTACCCCTGCCTCGATTAAACATCCAAAATCAGGGTATTTATGATTTTTAGTAATTTTTATAGCATGTAACTGGTCCTCTAAGTCTGGGATGAGCGAATTTCTCGCAGTAATTTTTTATTCTGAGAAAAAAAAAGCGAGATTTTCGCTTTCTCGCGCACTAGTGAAAACACAGTATGTGATACATATATTTTCTCCACAATTTTCACAGGACTGGTTTGTTAATACAGTAGAATCTCGCTTATCCGACATAAAGGAGCCGGCACAATGTCGGATAAGCAAAAATGTCGGATAATAGAGAGGAGTCAAGAAAAAGCTTCTTAAACCTTACGCTACATTGTATCTTCCAGCATAATGCATACATACATATGTTATGTTAAACATTACTATCTTGTATCATAACCATTCTCTACAAATACAAGAAAACCATGGAAAATATGAATTGAAACAATGAACTTACAGCTACAGAAAAATCTATTGTCTGAATTTACGAATGCCAAATGTTACACACAAAGTTCAGTCCTGTGAGGATTTAAAGATATTTCTTATGGTAGTCTATTTTCCTGATGAGTGTCGTTTCTTCGCTGCTGAATCTCCTTTACAGCATCATTATGTAAATTCCTGTAACTTCTTCTTGTTGTTCAGCGTATTGAATTGCAGTGTCTAGAGCCTTTAACTGAAAATGTCAATCATGTCTCGCCCATCATCAATTCCGTCTGTCGCAATGTAGACAGTAGCTTCCTGCGGTCAGGGCCGAATTTAGACATTTTTGCGCCCTAGGCCAAGTGCCAAAATTGCGCCCCCCCCTCGAAAAATTGATCAATAGTTTCAATTTAATATGCATAATAATTCGTTTTTCCTCATCAGCACGTAAAAAAGCGTTTTATAAAGTACAGTTTTTTTTTTTAAGATTGTCAGATAATTTACATTATCTATTATCATTTCGATAGGAAGCCCTGAATTTTACCATTGAAAGCCACGAAACAGTTCAGTTTTGTGAAACTTAAGAAAAGTCATCGCAAAACAGAGGATTGCATTATAAACTTCGTGCGATTTTTGGACACGTTAGACGTCCTTAGACACGTTAACATTCTGAAAAACTTCGGTATCAATTTCTGTTCTCAGAAAAGGGAATTTTTCGGAAGCCATAAACGTGTTTTTCTTGGGCAATAATCACTTAAAGTAAGTCGTTTTCGTTTCTCCTTTCCAGTCTTTTTCCTCATCCGTGAATGTTCTGCAGGGGAGTTCTTTGTTCTGCGCCCTTTAGACCGCTGCGCCCTAGGCCATGGCCTAAGTTGGCCTTATGGGAAATCCGGCCCTGCCTGCGGTAGTTCTTTTTAATCGCCCGACGAATTTCGGATAATACGGAATGTCGGATAAACGAGAATCTAATGTATGTAGTTCGATTTCAAAATTCCTATAGGAATATTAATCCGCCTGCTATCGTTCGATCGAGCTGATACACAGTTATGCACTTATAACTCTGAGTAAGTAATACTTTAAAAAAATTTAGCCGGTCGTTTGCGAACTGCTTGCAATTCCCCAAATTAAGAGATCTTTTCACGAACCCGTCTTCCGCTCGGGTAGTGTGACTATAAACGCAGACAGTTTTCTGCTGTTGTTCCTTTAATACTTGTAGTGATTCAAAGCACTGTTTTTTTTTTTCTGCACAAGTCGAATATACTTTTGAAACAAGGCCAAAACTAAGTGGGTGCAACCGGGGCACGTGCCTTGGACGCGCCAAAACCACGTGTTTCTTATTGGAGTGGCGTGCCTAGGGTTTTCGGAGCCCGGGGATAACTGAAGATTATGCGACGCCTCCTATTTGCCAATATTCAATGGAAAAGCCGCTTTATATACAATTTGGCGCCCTTAAGGTGCTGCGCCCGGCGACAGATGGCCTTCCTTGCCCATTACCCCCTCTCTAGCCACGCCACTGGTGCCGAAATCAGGTTTGCCCCGAGTGTCGTAAACTCAAGCTGCTTTTGAGAACGGACTCCCGAATATATCGGCAAAGGCTTCAGCATCATGCTTCAGCATTGGATTCATTAGGGGAGATTAACATAGGCGCCGATAAGGGGGGCAAGGTAGGGCACTTAGATTTAGTACAGAAAGATTTAGTACATTGTGCAATCGTGTAAACAGAAGTGCATCACAAAGCAAAATCGAAGCCAAGTGTGAAATTTGACCCTCTCTAGAAAAAATTTTTGAAGTTTGCCCCCCCCACACCCTAAAAAATTTCTATGGGCGCCCATGGAGATTAATTTTACTCCTGCCTCGGGCATTGAGCAGCGTATACATCAGCACGGCATGGACGCTTTATGTTGCCTTTCTCGAAATATTTTACTGGATACAACATGAAGTCAAAAAACACGAACATAAAAAAAACAGCAACACAACGCAAGAGCTTGAGGCGTCAATACCTCTTCTGACCATATATAGAAGTATAAGTAGGCGCGTCAACCTTTTAAAAATTATATATTATTTTACATTTAAGGAAAAGTGATATTAATAATTTTCTAAGAACCACCGCCGATGATCAATCAGCTAGAGTGGATTTGTGTGCTGCAATAAGTGTTTGAGCTTGAAAATATTTTCAAAAATATTAATTTAGTTTAATTATTTAACCCTCGCGTCACCGAATTATGAAAAATCAGAGAAAAAAATCTGTCTGGCATTTAATGCATCTGAAATACTATTATAAATCATGCAAAAACATTTTTTTTCTAATGTCGCTTTCCTAATATTAATTTCTGCATTTTTCGAAGCATTTTGTTATGCTAAAATTAATTTAAAAGGATGCACATATTAGGTAAAGGTTGAGGAACAAGAAAAAAAACTTACTTACCTTAAAAAGAAAAAAAAAAAACGGTAAAAAAGCAGGGTAAATATTTTCTTAATTTTTCTCCTGAAACAATGAAACGAAAACTGTAAAAAATGATCTAAATTGACTAGTACTGCAATCCAGGCACGATTTATGCATCTAGTTAAGAGCCTCATATACTTTCTACATGAATTATTAATGATATTGATATCACTGAAAGAAAAAATACTAAATTCAATTTTTGTCTCTCTAAATATTGCTATTTGAAGTAAGAGCCTCATATGAGGTTCAGGGTGACGAGAGGGTTAAAAAAATATATTTAAAAAATTTTTTTAATCGTATATTTATTTTATGAATAATTTTTTGTTCCTTATAAGAAAATAAAAAAATCTAGCCGGAACGAATTTCTGGGGTCTGTAAAACTAACTTTATTTTTAGGACTTTCGCTTAACGTTAAAATATGTTGTACTAATTTCTTATTATTTCAATAAGTGATTATCATTTTCATTTATCGACAGAGTCGGTATAACTTGCACTGAACCACTAGTGCTACAGCTGGAAATTGAATTTATCATATTTGTGAGATAAATTACTCTAAAGTGTTATTCTGCATTTACTTTTGCAACACAAGGGCTAATTTGTGTCTGAGTTGCTAACTATTGCTTACACAGAAGAACGTTTTAGTAAATTAAAGGCAACGTGTCGTGGTTTCTTGAGTCATAATCTTTTATTCAAAGTGATTTTATGAAGCATAATGACGAGGAAGACGCAGGCGCAGATCCAGAAATTACTCAAGGAGGGGGCAACGACGGCAATATCGTCAAACATTTACTACATCAATTCATAAACTAACCTGATTTAAACAGCGCACAGCAAATTTTACATTTCAGACATAGTTCTCAGAGGCTCTTCAAATTTTTCATAAAATGCTTCTTTCTCAAAGCATTTCCATTCCCAATTTTTTTTTTTTTTTTTTTTTGCTAAGAATTAAAAATTTCGAACAACGCCTTGCTTTCCGTAGAGCAAAATTTAAATCCCAAATATTTGCAGTCATTTTTTAGCCTTCAGTATTTAATAATTTGCGTGCTCTCTCGGAGTAAATACTGGGAAACGTCTATTCTGCTTCACCTACCTTTACAAGCCAGAGCATCTTGGAGTAATTTCTGCGAAAGTTATCGATTTTAACATTTGCAACTATTAAAGTGTTGTCTGGAATTTTTTGTTATTCGCAGGATATTTTCCAAGCTGATGTTTCAGTGCTCGTCCTCCCTTGTTTTCCCTCCCCTGCTGTTTTCTTTTTAATTGCTTTATTTTTCTAACAACATTGAAAAATATTTTATCGTCTGTGCATTTGAAATTCTTAATGCTCGAGTAAAATAATGTTAGACAAATTCAAAAAATAAGAAAAAAGTATTTGTTTTTGAAGATGAAACGCGAAGTATTGCATACAGACGATATGTGTGCAGAGTAATTCAGGCCTCTAGGAAAAAATATGTGCACGCTTAAAGAAAAGAACTAAATTCGCTCCGAATGGACTAAAATAACTCCGAAAAGCTTAAAACCGAAAAAAAAAACTAAATTTGCTTCGATGGCGCTAAAATAACTACGAAGGACTTAAAAACCAGGACAAGTTTGTCTCGGTTTTAAGTCCTTCGGAGTTATTTTAGTACCTTGGGAGCGAATTTAGTTCTTTTTTTTTAAGCGTGTAAGGAGTGGTAGAGGAAACCAAGACGGTTCAGAATCACATAGCAATGTGGGGTTGGAACGGGGCCGTCGTTATTAGCAACCGGGCCTGCTTCTTCGTTGCCACCGGAAGAAATGAGTGAAACATTGAGGCCTAATATTTACATTTGCGCTGTTCGATTGTATGCGATTTGGGATTATAAACGTTAATTTATTTTATAATTAAAAAACAATTTTGTTATAGTTTTGTCATAATGACTTAATGACAAGGTGTTTTAGATGTAGGTAATAATTTTTTGAAGATTGCGCTTTTTTTATGGAAATAAATCAAAGAATTCAATCATAGAATTCGAACTTTAAGTTCTGAATGTAAAGGTAAGTGTACACTTGTATTTAGAAATCCTACAAATTTATAGGATATAAAGCATGTTTTGTGAATTAATATTCATGTGTTATTTATAAATTATTTTAATCTGAAATTATTTAACTTGGGTAGTTTATTATTCTAGTATGTGTATCTAGTATCTGTTTAAATCTTTCAGTTGAAAATGTCATTTATCATTTATTATAAATGCACTAAATGTGTGATATTGGTTTCAGTGCAGAAGTACTGTAAAATATGTTATTAATTTTTGCACATGTTTATGTAGGAACTTTAATTGAAGTTAATATTTTGTATAAGTGTTCATTATACTCAAATTCAAAGTTCCATTTAGATAATGGCTATAATAAAAAGTAATTAATTCAGGGATCGTTTGTTTTTAGTTTACTACAGTGTTTAGCGCAACTTGTGAAAAGGGATCTTGAAATTTTTCAAGTCCTAGAGCTGTTAGTTTATCTTAATTTGTATTCAAAGTCCGTGGATTTTTTTTTTTTTTTAAGCTACAACCCTAATATACAGCAATGCAGGGACGAAAACATTTGTTTTCAATCGCCAGTTAATAATAACTTAAAAAAAAAGAGGTGTTGGAATATTAGTGGTATTTCCTAGTATGGTTTTCTAAAATTTCTTATTTTTCTTTGGAGAAGAAAAAATGTATGGAACTAACACTGAAAATTATAAATCATTTTCATTTCGAATGGTAAAAATTTCGATAAATAAACTCATTTGAACTAACCAAAATAAAAACAGTTAACAAACGTGTTTTATCATACACTGTTACGTTATTCTTAATCCTTTTGATATATTTTATCTCCCCTTTAAGTTTGTACTATTATTTATGGGACACCCTTTATTTTATAATTCATTCTAAATGTTTCTCGTTAAATTAATTTACATTATTTTTCATGTAAATACCAAGGACTTGCAGTGCACAGGTTGTACTTATAATTATAGCAAACATTCTTCTACCTACACCTTACAAAAGATTAAAAATTAAATAGTATATCAGTGCTTAAATTTTGTATACGTGAATTGTAAATATCAAATATTTTAAATTCTATTTCAGCTCCTCGTCATATATTTTGTTAATATATTAAACGAACAATATTTAATAAATGAAAATTTAATAACTACTAGTTACATTTATTTTAAAAGTAATAATGGTTGTAACTGCTTTGAAAATGTGAAACTTAAACATTCAGTATAAAGAAATGCATAAAAATGTCTGTATCATTTGTGTATTCGTTTACTTTAATGTATACTAAAAGTCAGCTTAATTTTTTCATGTATATTAAAATTCAAGCTAAAATAATGCTTCATGAGAGTAAGCACGTTGTTTTTCCTTCAAATTACATGCATCTATTTACTTTAATGTCCGCGTGTATCATAGTAAAGAAACTGTTAATGAGTTCGTACTTGAATTAGTAACACAATCACTACTTAAAACTACATTTAATAACGTTTCAAAGCACCGGAAAGCTTAAAAATTGCTTGATGTATACGGGAAGACGCGAGCATCCGTAGGCCTCTTTGGATGACTCATCGAAATACACGCGCAGGCCCGTTACTAATAGCGAAGGCCCCGGTTGGAAACGCCGTCTTCATGTAACTGTTAATATCACTTTGAAAGATGTATTGAAGTAATAGTGAACTTTCCGACCATGGCTTGTGAAAAACTAATGCACCTTTCACAGAAAGCGCTCGTTGAGTGCCAGTAGTATCCGAAATGTGTGCAAAGAAGCAGCTCCGTTGCATTTGACCACTTTGAGATAAAGATCGTGGCGATATTTTTTAATTATTCCGTATTCTGGCAGGAAATTTTGCGTATAAATGTCTGTTGTGGAGGCCCCTCTCTAGTCGAGGTCCCAGCACTACAGCGGGGGAGGGGCTATTTCTCGTTTCCTGATTATCCTTAATTCCATTTAATAATCACTTTAAATGTGTGTTTACTATTCGTCACTTTTATTATCAAAGTTTCTTAAACAACGGTTTTGTTCTCTAACAGATGTATTTTGCAAAATAGCATGCTATCTATTATCAACTAAAGTTTGAGTATAAAAAGTAATTACATTTTGGTAAAACTTGGTCAGAAATTGGACTAGAACTTCAGCACTTTTTTTAATGTGTGTAGTAATGCGTATAAATGTCTGTTGTGGGGGCCCCTCTCTTGTCGAGGTCCCGGAGCTACAGCGGGGGCTATATCTCTTGTACAGAAAACTGGTGTATGTTTTTTTTTTGGTATTACTTAGCGTAAATACGGATTAGTACCCCTTGGAAAGACTCCTAGGCAGGGCACCACCCTTGTGTTGTCCATCTGACGTGGATTTATAAGCGGATCCCGGACAAGTACATACATCATACATGTTACACAAAAAAACAAACAAACAGGTTAAACCCACGTTCAAAATATTTTCTAGTCCTGCCAGTAATCAATTTTCAAGGTTCATTCTTTCCCCCCCTCCCCCTACAATGATCTTTTTGAAAAAGTTCCTCGAATGCTACTAAATCACATACATTTTTTTTTTTTTTTTTTGTGTGTGTGTGTGTGTGTTGACCATCTAAGACTCTCTGTCAAGATTCAGGATCACTCATAGTAAATTTACCCTTGTGATAGTAAGGGCCTGCTCAGAAATCTGACTTTTTTATTTTATTTTACAATTTTGTGTTAACACATTATCTCAAAGGTTAAAAATAGTTTATGAGATAATATATTAACTCTTACTATCTCATATGTTAAGAAATAACTGAAAATTAGAAAAATAGCCTGTTTTCCCCTAGAATTCTCCTAAATTATTATTATTATTATTTTATTGAAAACAGTTTATTCTCTAGACATTTGATAACGAATACTTTAATACCTCTTCTAAACGAGAAATTTCCCTACTACCTTGAACGCGGGTAAATTTTGCCTCTGCAATGCTAGCTATGATTTTTCCCCCCAGCTATTTTTATAATTAAATCATCCTTTTCCATTTTCTAAATCCATTTCTAGTATTGTTGATTCTTACATACTTTGGGTATCGTATAATGCGTTGTAAATTATTTAAATTTTCCAAGAATTATAGTTAATGATGTTTATTCCAGACGCACATTACTTTTATGTATCCAAACATACATGGGTATTTCTTTTTCTGGGTGATAAAATGTCTCATATTCTTTATGTACCTCACTTCTTTAGCTGTCTTTGGCATTCTTCATTGCGCAATAAAATCTTTACATGGGCGCATTGAGTCATAAATAACTTTTTGCTTATTTTACTTTGAACATCATTTGCTTGGACTTAATGCAATTATTCTGTCACACGGTTTATTTGCGTTGTACAAGCATTAACCCTTTAAGGCGCGATGTCCTCTCGCTGATAGAACACAAAACTCTGACGTTTTGACAGTTGTCAGTCACGAAAAATAAATTTGATTTCTATAAAATTACTTGAGGGTGACACACGAGAATCCTTTACTTTTTAGCACACCATTTCCCGTAAAAATTATCGATTATTGTAAAATTTATGTCAGAATTATTTTTAACAGCATTGGCATCTGCTGAAATCTGGAAGAATACAATGGAAATACATTGATATGGAAGATCAACTGGTTAGACTGCCCAATACTAAAAAGAGGGCAGCCGTTTGCCATCGCTCGATTTAACTACCAGCAAGATGACGGTTGATCGAATCGTTCATCGCGTGCACAGATCTGGAAACTGTGGCGCACAGTCAGCTGTGTCAAAAAATGGTCTCTGTGGCACGCAATGAACGATTTGATCTACCGCCACCTTGCTGGTAGTTAAATCGAACAATGGTAACAGCTAACTCAACGTAAACTCAAAACTAACTAACACGGCGACACAGCACATACCCGTTTGCGACTCTCAATCTGATCTGGCTCAAGTAAAATTTTAAGCGCCTAAAAGCAACGATAACTTGATCGGTTGACAGAAGATCCTTAGCAATGAACGAGGGCACATATCCTTTGGCGTTTGCTTTTAGCTGCACTGGGTTAAACTTATCCTTCTTTATGAATTGCATGTATTTACGTGGAAATTGATATCCTTTTGTATATCCGATTAAATGGACAAATTTTATTAGTAACTAGCTGAAGTACCCGTCCTCGACGGGTTAGTGAATGAAAATTTCCAAAAAGCAAAAACTTTCGTCAGCATTGTAGGAGTACACAGAATGGATGGAGTATGTTGCCAAAGTAAAGAAAGCGAAGTTATAATTTTCATGTATTGTCAAACTATTACAGGTTAGAGAGTAACTAAGTAATATCATTTCATTCGCTTCAGTCGTAATTATGTGATGCGCGAACGAATATTTACGCATATTGAAATAATTTTCGCAAAATCTCAAAATTTAATCAAACATTTTGAAAAATTGGAAGCCTAGAATTTAAGTTGAGTGACAACCTATCATGTCACCCAAATTCGTTTCATTCCCTGCAGTCTTTATTTCGTGATGCTGGAACAAATTTTCAGCATTTTAAAACGATTTTCGCAAAATCTCAAAATGTAATCAAAATACTTTTAAAATTCAACGCCTATAAATTAAGATTAGCAACTACCTATCATATCACTAAATTTCGTATCATTCGTATTAGTCGTTATTACGTGAAGTTTGAAGAAATCATCATTGAACGTATTTTGAGAGAATTTTCACAAAATCTCAAAATCTAATAAAAATGTTTAAAAAATTGGACTCCTATAGTTTATGTTGAGCAACCATCTATCATGTGACCAAATTTCATATCATTCGCTTTAGTCATTATTACTTAATGCGGGAACAAAGATTCACTCAGTTTTAAACGATTTTCGCAAAATCTCGAAATCTGATCAATTTTTTTAAATTAGATGCTTATAGTTTAAGGTGAGTGACCACCTATCATTTCACCAAATATCATTTTTTCACCTTTGCAGTTATTACGTGATGTGCGAACACAAATTTACGCAGTTTGAAATGATTTTCGCAAAATCTCAAAATCTAGTCAAGTTTTTTTTTAAATTCGACGCCTATGTTTTACGTTGAGTGAGCACCTATCATGACACCCAATTTCATATCATTCGCTTCAGTCGTTTTTACGTGATGCTTGAACACAAATTTACGCAGTTTGAAAGGATTTTCGCAAAATCTCAAAATCCAATCAAGATTTTTTGAAAATTCGACGCCTATGTTCTAAGTTGAGTGACCACCTATCATGACACCCAATTTCATATCATTCGCTTTAGTCGTTTTTACGTGATGCTTGAACACAAATTTACGCAGTTTGAAAGGATTTTCGCAAAATCTCAAAATCTAATCAAGATTTTTTTAAAATTCGACGCCTATGTTTTACGTTGAGTGACCACCTATCATGACACCCAATTTCATATCATTCGCTTCAGTCGTTTTTACGTGATGCTCGAACACAAATTTACGCAGTTTGAAAGGATTTTCGCAAAATCTCAAAATCCAATCAAGATTTTTTGAAAATTCGACGCCTATGTTCTAAGTTGAGTGACCACCTATCATGACACCCAATTTCATATCATTCGCTTCTAGTCGTTTTTACGTGATGCTTGAACACAAATTTACGCAGTTTGAAAGGATTTTCGCAAAATCTCAAAATCCAATCAAGATTTTTTAAAAATTCGACGCCTATGTTTTAAGTTGAGTGACCACCTATCATGACACCCAATTTCATATCATTCGCTTCTGTCGTTTTTGCGTGATGCTTGAACACAAATTTACGCAGTTTGAAACGATTTTCGCAAAATCTGAAAATCTAATCAAGATTTTTTAAAAATTCGACGCCTATGTTTTAAGTTGAGTGACCACCTATCATGACACCAAATTTCATATCATTCGCTTCAGTCGTTTTTACGTGATGCTTAAACAAAAAAAGCGTCACGGACAGAATGACAGAATGACAGACAGACAAACTTTTTTTTGAGGGTCGCATCGGATTCCCGGGTGCTTGAAACGGATAGAAATCGCAAAATTTTTTATTTCCAAGAAATGTACAGACAAAAGTCTAATTTTATTTATATAGTTTTGTACGTTTTCTGTCACAGTATTTTTTGAGATAAATAACATTTTTTGAAAGGAAAAATATAAATTAAAAATATAAAGTACAGGTGATGATTCGAGAATTTAAATTTTGAAATAGCTTTGTACTCTTTTTTTATGTTTATGTCAGCTTAATTAGAGTATCAACTACGGAAATAAGTTAAAGTGAAACCCATGTAATTAGTTTTTTTTATCATCACATGAATGTCAAATTCTGGGTAGTTAAGAAAAAAACCTCTAAATTTAAATTTCAATAAATACGCGGAAAAATAATATCGCTCTCCTCTAGAACGAATAGATGGTTGTTTTCTGTGTCCCAAAGCTAGAAGAATAGATCGTAGAATTCTGCATGTAGTGATGCACCCAACAGGTATAGACGAAATGGTCAAGAATTTCTAGTCCGTAGTATTCTGGCTCATCAAAGCAGAATGACTAGTTTGTGTGTCGAGAAATTATCGTTCGACTCATTCATGCACTAGAATTATCGTTTGTGAGTCTACCCTCTAGCGTACGCATCGAATTAGAGATATTTTCTCTGGGTATAAGCACCAGCTTATAGTGGGGAGATCTAAAAATTGGGTGAGTGGGTTCTGAAGTGTCTTAGTTATATGATTTAGTATTTATAATGAGTAGGTAGATTCATAAATTCTAGTTCCACAAATTATTTTCTAGATGGCAATAAGATTTATAGTATAGGTATTAAAATTGTAGCATTTTGGCTCCCCTGTCACGTCTTACCAGGAGTACGTCGAGTAACAGGTAACCCTGTATTTTGAAAGTATTTGTTTAATCTTATTTGTCCAAATTAAACAAAATTTGGAAATTTTTTGTATGTGTAGTTAATGTATTAAGGAACCGGAAAATAAAGTTGTGTTTTTACAATTAATAAATAAAATTTCAGTAAGCTTTTAATTACAAGCAAGCTGCGCCGAAGCATAGGATTAGTATTTTTAAAGCAAGAATTTTATAGATTTATTATAGATTTATTATTATTATTATATTTATATATAGATTTATTATTATAATATTTTTTTTCTTTCTTTCAAGAAAGACTTGTAAAAGGGAAGGCCGTCTACCGTCCGCGTAGAACGATATTAACTATGTCCTGAAATTAATAGGTAGGTATTCATGAGTGTTGTATTTTACAGCAAGAATTTTATGAATATTTCTTTTTTTCTTTAAGATCACTCAATATAAAGATTAGAATATTTCGGCCTCCTACATCCCTCCCTCCATAGGTTACAAATTTTGGAAAATACTGCTTCAGCAATTTCGCCTGCTCGGAATATCGACGTACGAAAAAACGACATTTCTTTCTGGTCCCCCCAACAGTTATCAAAAAGTTTCAAATTTGCGAAGCACCAAGTTCCAGCAGTAGGTATGAGAATGCTCATCTTGAACAATAAAAGGTGATTTTCTTTCAGTAATTTCGAACTCCTTCGCATGCACGCACCTACTTCATAATGACTATCAGACAGCTTTATTAAACTTGGCCCTGCTTCATTAAATTGTGGTAAATCATACTGAAATAATTAGAGGTTCACTTCAAGACACTTTCAGAAACGCGCTAATTGAAGAATTTCTCTGGCATTTATGATCCGCTTTATGAGAGAGAACGTAGAATTCGGGAATTCAAATTCGTACCGAGGCTAATTCCTTCCCTATTAGTCTGCATTGTGAAGGCGAGGTTTGATTAAACAGGGCATTATTTTCGTGGAACTGCTCATTAAAGCGTTTGATGAGAAATAAATATATTTTCAAACAATGCTCAAAATTTCTTTACCGACAAATAGGACCGTTAGGTCGGGAAAATTTTGACTGTAATTAAAATAGATCGCTAGCAGCCATTACATAAAGGAATTGATTTTACATGAAGTGCTTTGAATAAAATGCTATAAAAGTATAATCGCAAAAGAATGGTTTAATCACGTTTTTAAAGGATAAAATAGTTACTTTGTATTATCAGAAAAGATTATGCATGTTTCATTTAAATTATTGCAATTTCAACTTTATTGACTTTTGTCTGTATTTGATGTTTAAATTAGCGATGTATAGCATTTTGGCCGAGTACCGAGTACTCGGCCATTTATTATTCGGCCGAGTGCCGAGTAGTTATGTAAAAAGGATCACTGACTAGCAAATGAAGAATTTTTTTTTCTTTCGAAATGAAAAAATGTATAATTATCTTTCAAATTAACAAAATTTAATAAAATCATACCATTAAAAAATTATAATAAATTTGTGCATACATAGGATATAATCGTATTATATTTTAAATTTTAGTAATCTAAAAAAATGTGTTCAGATTAATACATTATTTATAAACTTGATCATTAAAGCTTCTTATTTTGAAATATATAATTAGATGAAAATTTCCATATAAGTATATTTTTTATGTGAAGTGTGTCGAAAATTTTACAATAACATGTAAGTAATAAAGAATTGAGAATTAGTTTCAGATAACTATTGAGATCAAACTCACTGCTTCACTTGATCTTGTAGTTTCGCTTTAACGAATTATTCAGATATTTATTTCAGATATTGTACAATTATTAAAAAGAAAAGCTGTACAAATATTCAATGTGGCTGATACGAGATGGATGTCCTCCATAACCCACCTAAAAAAATGAAAAAGTGTAATCAATTTTAAATTGATGATCCAAACCCATAGGCACCAGTAAAAAATTCTAGAGTTTGCAAACGTTTTCATGAAGTAGTAAACGCACATGTGACATTTTCATCTTCATCAACAAAGCACTACTTCGGTTTTAATGATAGGAGTAAAAAGGAAAAAAGTCTTTCTCTGCAGAAGAAAGCGATTAAAAAAACCGACAGTCCATTTGTCTGGTGGAAATTGGAAATGTAATAGAAACTTTGCAAATTAGCCCAAAATTGCTAAGAAATTCTTGTGTGCACTGTGTGACTCCGCTTACAGCATGCAACTTCCTCTGAAGCAGCCCACAAATATAGTAAAAGAAACTGCTTGTCACCTCAAAATCTAGAAAAATTGGTGTTTTTACAACGTAATTTGCAACTAATAAAATAAATTATTAAAATCTTTTTTCAATAGCATTTCAGTGTATACTTTCTTTTTTCCAATTATTACTTTGTCAAGATCAATCTTTTCCTACAGTTGACTAAGCTTCCGAAGTGACTGTCTTTCATTTTTTCTAGAATGTATTAGAATCATCTCTAGTTTAAATACTCAAGCATTTAAAACAAAATCATTCTAGAATGTATTATTATATATATTAAGATTTAAAAAAAATATTATATGTATTATTCATATTTGCATATTTTTTTACAAATCAGTTCTAATGTTTGAGAAAATTATTTTAATAATGTTTAACAATACCAAAATTTTTACAAGTATTCGGTATTAGCCGAGTATTCGGTCAAAATTTGGCCGAATACCAAGTACTTGGCTAACCGAGTAATTACCGAGTACTCGGTACATCTCTAGTTTAAATACTCAAGCATTTAAAACAAAATCAAACCAGGCCGCGTCCGCCGACCTAACCGTTCGGTTTTTTCCGTGGTTTCCTCCGAAAATTAGCGTAAATACGGGTTAGGACCCCTTAGAAAGACCCCCCCCCAATAGCATCCCACCCATTGGCCTAGATCCCCCCGTGCAGATAATTGACCTTAATCCTACAACACACACACACACACACACACACACACAAATAAAACAAAATCAATTTATGAAATATATAGAAAATAGTGCGACTAACATAATTTCATAAAATTAAAACGTAAATCAGATAATATATCATGCATTTCACTCAGATGTAATTGAAAAGATTAATCTGTCTCTCAATATCTATCTGTCTATTTATCTATCTATATATACATATATCTATCTACCTATCTATCTATATATATATATATATATATATATATATATATATATATATATAGAGAGAGAGAGAGAGAGAGAGAGAGAGAGAGAGAGAGAGAGAGAGAGAGAGAGAAAGGGGGGAAGTGGGCTATATCTCGCTATACATATATCCTTGGTAGAAGTGCACTATAGAAAGTATTCTATTTTATATATAGACTAGTTTCTTCTCCTTCTACAGAGGTATTTTAGTTTCCTAGAGACGTACTTTAGTCTGTTAGTTTAAACTAATTGTTTATCTGATGCTGTCCTCTAAAAAGTACTTTGAATTCGCAACCTTCTGAAGACCTTTTATCAGAAACGTAAAGGGATTTAATGAGAAGTTAAACGTTTCCCATTACGTTCTAGCAAGCCATGAAATAGCATAGTAACGTAATACAATCGGGACCATACATTATATGCTAGAACAAAATCTTGAAAAAAAATGATTTGATAAAGATGACTGCAGTAGACGTTCTATTGAAAATGGTCTTCAGGAGAATGACATTTCTTAAACTTTGTGAGCCATTTCTTTTGTGAAAAAGAGAGGATGTATTAGACTTCAGTTTATTTCGTGGATATTCCCACAATAGCAGACATGATTCTGTTATTTTTCTAAAAGAGCATGGCCTTCTTTGGGATTTCAACACACTTAGAATGGACATTTACTGCTGATTAGTTTTTAATAAATTTTATATTCATTGACCGCAGGAAAGTCGCGCGTACTGGTACCAGTCCATGCTCTATTGGTTGGGAAATATTGGTGCACTCTATTATATAACATTTATTAAAAGAAAAAAGCTAATTTTATTAATTTATGTTTTCAAAATATGATCGCGGAAATAATAATGCATCTATTGAACTGTCATTCAGCTTGGAACGTATGTTTGAGCACAAATTAAGCGCTTTTTAAAATGCTCTTCTCGCATCCATGATAGTTGGTGGTATTGTTGATAATGAGCGATATCCCTGATAGCACGGCGACCCCAAGGGACCCTTAAGTGGCTACGAAAATCCGGTCATGAGCAGTCATTGCGATGTCGATGCGTAGTCACTGTAAGGTCGATATGTTTTACTATTGTGACGGTCACCTTGTGACCCCACAATGAAGTTACAAGGTGATCACTTAGCAGTGTTTTCACTACAGCGCGATAACGCGAGAATCTCGCATTAAAAAATTATTACTGCGAGAAATTCGCGAGCACTACAAATCGGTTTCATTCTGCGCAAAATTCTCGCATTTCGGAATATTTGGGCATTTTTTTTTTTTTTTTTAAATTTTAAAGTCGATGATTCCATTCAATGATTCCATTTTTCATAAAGAGGTTATATACTCAAAATTCTCGCAGTTTACTTTTTTTTTTTTTTTTTTTTTTTGCATGTAACTAGGCCTGACTTAGAGATTTGGAGGACCAGTTACATGCTATAAAAATAACTAAAATTCATAAATACCCTGATTTTTAATATTTATCCGAGGCAAGAATAAGTACCCATAAGTACCCACTGGGTATTTACCCAACTCACATCTATAGTAAAAAATTCTCACCTATTTTTTTTAGAAATCTCACTCACTTTTGGGGAAAGGGTGAGAAATTCTCACCCATTTGAAAACACTGCTTTGTGACCGGTAGGAGAAAAAAACGTGAACCAAATAGGAGGGGGGGAGGATGTGATGCCGCCATCTACCTAGTACTGAACTTTTTCCAGATTTTCTGGTATCTGGGAAGAGATACAAACCTACGACGTTCAGCCTTCCAACAGTTCCTTTCAACAAAAAAGTGAGCTAATTGCAGAAATTAGTTTTATAAACTGAAGTTTTAATGGTGAACTTTATAATTAGAGGAAAAAGGCACTTATTATTAAATTAAGATATAAATTATTATTTTTTTCTTTTTAAAGTATCACTTTCTAGAAGTCTGAATGCTTTTATTTATCTATTTATTATACATAAATGCTAGTAATCTCGAGAACATTTGCTAAGCTTCGATACATTACTCAGAGCAGGGATGCACAACCTATGTCTCGCGGGACAAAGCTGGCCCGCGCCGTCTGCTTCATTCGTCCGCGAACCTCCATAATAAAATTAATTTGCATGCATTACTTTTGTTTATGTTTTGCACAGACATTTCTATTCCAAATTCTGAAGAAATAACATAAAAGCATCGATATAATCGAAATTCGGGTCCGTTTTCCACAGAAATGTGATCGTGCATCACCAGCAAATCTCGCGTAACCAATCTCTCCTACACTTCCTTCAGAAACTCGGCCCTGATATGTTTGCGGCTCACACACCCTCCAAAGGCCATATATGAGCTCTACAGTCGAACCTCGTTATAGGACGAAAACGCTTAACACAAAATTTCTCTGAAGAAAGCGAGTGAAAACAGTTCGTCCAATCACGAATTTCGGTTAATTCATGAAAGCTGTCATTTTATGCTTTGCAGTTCAAAGATGAAAAATAATGCTGCCATGCTGTACAAGGAAAATTCTTGGTTCATTAATTAAAATAAACTATTTGCACAAGGGACTCGAAAAAACTTCAGGATGCTTCTTTACAAGTTGCACTACACACTGAAATAAATGAAAAGTGTGCTTTTTATAAAACTGAGAAAAAATTCTTCTGCACAGCACATTTTTTCGACGAGTGATGCTTTCTGCAACATTCTTAACTTATAAGAATTTTTACTGAAAGTTTCTTAACTGATACAGGTCTATCATTTATTTCAGTGTATAATACGGCTCTTAAAAAAAATATTCTAAAAATTTGAATTTCTTGACAATACTGGATTTATTATATTTATGTACCGAAATTATATATTTCGAAATATTTTCGAAATACACCGTTAACAGACCTTTGACTATGCCATGACTGCAAGTCTGTATATTCAGAGTTGTTCATGTTCCCATCAAAGGAATCTATTCTCTTTTTATTTCCTCCACACACCTACCGGGGAGGGGGGGGGGGGTTATAAGAGCTACAACTGTACCGTTGCATCAGACCCAGGTAAGATACTTTTTCAATTTTATGGCCTCCACTTATTTAAAAATCTTTTTTTTTTTCCTGTTCAATTTTATTTTTTTTCCGGAAGTCAGATTGAAAATGATTTCAAGTGGCGCGTTGCATTCTTTATCCTACTTACAGTTTTAAGACAGATTGAAGACTTTGGAAGTACTTTCATATACGGGAAAATTTTATTTCTTATAATTTATGATATCTCGTCAAAACAAAACATTCGCACATTCCAAAATACGCATTGTCATCAAAAATATCAAATGATGTCTGAACTCTTACCAAATATCTCAAAAAATTAGTTCTGGGATTCTCTTTCTCAGAATAACAAATTCTATACCATGTTCATGTGCGTTATTACTTTTCCTCCCCTAAAACTAAAGCTTACTTACATTCATATTTTCCAACTCTAACCGTAAACAAGCCTCACCATGGCGCAATGGTTATGTCACTGAAAATGGTAGTCGGCCGGAGCGTGAAGCTCCCGGGTTCGGGTCCCATCGCGCGGCTGTCGATCTAACGGTCTGGAGTTTTGGTAGGTTTTCTCCAGATGTAACGTGAATACGCGTTAGAGCCCCCTATAAAGTCCTCCTACCAAGGCATCCCCATCCCTGGCAATTACACAATAATAATCATTAACCGTAAAAGTAAGGAAGTGAAACAAGTGCTTCAGTTCCATGGCACATCTGAACAAGACTGTGAAAAAATTGGCGCATGGCATGCAAAAGTTCGGCCAACCCTGGTGTAAATATTATCAATTACTTGATAATACCTTAGTGTTCTCATTATTAAAAAAAAAAAACCCTAGTAACCCCCTAGTATTAGTAGATATTCAAAGTTATCCACAAGTCTCGTTACGATTGCTTAATGACTTTGACTTTTAAGATAATCCTTTCTTGGAACGATCAGCTCTACAGCTTTCACTTAAGTACTAGAATTTTAATTTTTAAATGTATTTTCCTTGAGTTAAAATTTAAATCAGACATTAATATTATTCATTACTTTTAATTATTATTATTGAATAAGTGAAAGAAAAATTTCAATGCTTCGGAAGTAGTTTTCATAGATCCAATACATTGTGCTCCATACAAAAGATTCATCCAAACGTAATGCATTGTAATGTTTTGTTCTAAATAATGCGGCAACCAAGCAATGTATTTATTAACCTTATAGGAAGCGGTGTTATGAAGCATAAATAATCACATGATTTCATTTTCCAACTTAAGACAGCAGAATCACAACCAACTCTGTTCCTAACTGAGACGCGAAGCACGCCGACAGATGAGCAATGAAGTATTTTCTCTGATCCGAAAATAAAAAGGACGAGATATTTCGATGATAATGATAATGGCAGCTTAAAAATATTTTCTCGTCATGGCATGGACCTTAATGACTCCCATCGATTATTATTCTTGACAAGTGATGAGAGTTCAAAATGAAGGAGGAAAAATAATTTTCGAATATATAGGCCGGGATCTAATAACATCTCCAAAATTATAGGACAACTTATTATGGGAAGTTTCAATTACCCTTTGTGAAGATGGAACTATGTTATGATATTAGAGATTTTGTGTTGGTGCTCTTTCAAAAATTGAGAGCAATTTATTTAGTTGTTTATAACGTGGAATCATTTTCTGAAAAGGAAAAGGCTATAATCATATTTAAGACGTACCAAAGCTTAATTTAATTAAGTAGATGGTATTAAAACTTTCAAATCAGATGAAACATTTAGAAACTAAGATGTGAATTCCTGATTCATCCAGAAAGGAAAAAGCCACATTTTTAAATAAAAAGTTCAAATCGCTTCCTGTAAAAATTGAGCTGAAAGTAAAGCTGAAAGCAGGTGAAGAAAGTAAAACTGTCTTTACTCAGACATAATATTTTTGGTTTAGAGATTTTCATATATTTTTTTTTCTTTCAACGAAAGAATAAGTACCTTAAAACGCAACATTAACCCAAATTCTAGAAAATTCTCTTTCGAATGATACTTCCATTTGATATTTCATCAGTTTCTGTGTTTGTATAGTTGAAGATATATGAAATAATTAAAACTCTTTTACAGCTGATGAAGGATGAACATTTTTCAGGAGCGAAACACATGCTACTGACGATAAGTAAATTCTTATATCTAAAGGCGCTCACACTGTACTGCTGTTGTGGTATGCGAGCGCCCCTTTTCTATAGCTGACGAAGGACAGGGGCGGCCCTAGGGCCGGACAAACCGGACCCCTGTCCGGGGCGGCATTTTGGCTCGAATTTGAAAAATACATTTCGTATTAGTAAAAGAATTGTTAATAATTGTTAATATATTAGTAAAAGAATTGTTAAGAATAAATATGGTTTTTCTTATGCTGTGTTATGTTTAAAGAGCTATTCCAGTTTTATAGGCATGAAAACAATATCTGTGAACAATTTATTTTTTTTAATAGTAATTGTACTGTGGGGGACGGCATTTCATATTTTTGTCCAGGGCGGCAAAACTGTTAGGGCCGGCCCTGCGAAGGATGAACATTTTTCGTCGATTAATTCGTGTTAACGCTTAATTTAACGTCAGAATACAAAATGCACTTTAAGTATTTTCAAAATGACAAAATACACCAAAAATGATTTTTAAAATACATTTTCAAAAAACGCTTTTTCCTTGTGAAAATACAAAATACAAATATACTTTGAAAATGTATTTCAAATACACGTATTTGCTATACTACCCAAATCTTACAAACAATACTGCATCAATCAAAACTGCCACCATAATTCTAAAAGGTATTACTTTGGGAGTATTTTAAATTAAGCTAAAATTTCAAAATATGATTAAAAATAATTTTGTCTTTTATGTAGCTTCATTTTCTATCCGAGTTCATCTAGAACAAAAATCTATCGGCTTTGCAAGACCCCAGTCCCCTTAAAGGAATTCAGCCGCACTTTTATGTTCGGCTCCTCGAACACAGATAAAACATATCAAGATCTTTTATTTGTTATTTCATATTTACTATCAAGAATTCTCATCTCCAGTTGCTGGGTAATAGCCACGATTTCTGTCAGATTTCAATCAAATCTTTATTTGCTGAAAGGAGATATCTTAAAAACATGTGATCCGAAGTGAGAGATCACCATCTCTGTCAACATCTTCGTCTCCTTTTTTCGCTTTATTTCTCTTTCCGTACAGTTTATCGAACCAGATCTCTTTATTTTTTTCAATCTGATCTTATTATTGCCATGCAGGGTATGGAATACCAGTCTCACAGCAGAGTATTTTGTTATTATTTGCGTCGTTAACTTTCCAACGAGCGAGCCTGCACACATTCACGAAAAATGTGATATTCCTAACATTTCTTCCCCCTCTGATGTTGAGGCAAAAATTATACTTATTTTATTTTTTACATTTTTATTTTCTTCTACAAAGCAAAGGAAGTGCTGTGATCGTGAAAAATTTTTGGTAGCAAGATTTTGTCGGGAAAATGTATTTTGACCATCCCTAAACTTGTTTTGACAAGTTTCCGCCTTACGTTAAAGCGCACGTATGTATTTGTGTACGTACTTATGCATGGAATCAGTACAGCTAATTTTTCTATTATTTTTGGTGCATAAAGAGTTAATAATGATATGAATGTACATTGGTACCAAGATATATGTATAATTTATGACAACAGTCTTCCCCCAACCTTTTTATCGCAGCGGACTGGTCAACGTTTATATAATTTTACGGGGGCGGAGGGGGGGGGGGGGGAGTTGATTACTTACATTTTAAATTGTTTTGATTTAATAATATTAATTTAACTGTATTTAATCATAACTTTAAAATAAAATACACTTACACAAAAAATGAATATAAAGTGATTTAACATCACTAGAACGCTAAATAAGTAAAAATTTGATTTTCCTTTGCAACGAGTCGGTTCCATATGGTGGTAATAGGAGACAATGACACCCGAAATAGGTTGCTTATGCTAAGTTTATTCCGCTGTTTTGTTTTGGTTGCTGTCTCTGCAAAAAACCCCGCTTGTCGGCAATGGCAATAGGGATTTAAGTGACCCCAATTTTAATTGATAATCTTGAAATGTTTAACAAACAATAAATTAATTTAAAATAGTTACAAGATTTTTTCTGCTACTTAAAGAAAAGGTATAAATTAGCACAAACCCGACTAAGTAGAAACCCTAGAGAAGTACACGACAGTAAATACAATGGGAATAACTTAATGTTCCTAGTTCATAATAGCCACAGAAAACTGCAGATAATAAAAAGTAATAAAAATTCATTTATGAGAATAGCTGAAAATGATTGGGATAATTATTATAAATTTTACATGCATAGAGAATAAAATATTTGAGGAAAAGTAGTCAGAGTGTAATTTTACCTTTATTGATAGAAAAAAAAAAAGCTTCTTTTGAGAGTGATATAAGAAGTCTATATATATTCAGATTAGCGTGACAAATTCAAAGCATCATCGTATGCATTACATTTTATTCTAAGTTTTTTGATTATTTAAAAATTAGATTTATTAAATAATCAAGTTTAATTTAAAATAATACACATCCAGAAACTTCTGATAATCATCTTAACTAAAATATATGCAATGCAATCACATTACAATGCTTACATAATTTAAAGCAGTTCTTCGTGTAAAAATATTTTCAGCGTTTTTCTTTCTTTTTCTGTGTACTTTTTAAATAAACCTATCTAATGTAAAATCCTTTACAGAGAAATAAAACTTCTGACTTCAGATAGAAATCCGGCTTAAGTGCACAATCAGTGAAGAATTGTATCGAAGTCATAAATTACTATTTCGGCGATTTATATTAAGTATATTGACTTACTTTTGAAAAGATTTACATTCTTTTTCCTTTTACTATCAAAGAACATTTCACCTAATTCTTGGTTATATCTGTTAAATGATATACAACAACTTTTTGAAAAGATTCAAATAGCTGTTATTATTATTATTATTATTATTATTATTATTATTATTATTATTATTATTATTATTATTATTATTATTATTATTATTATTATTATTATTATTATTATTATTATTATTATTAGAGGACTGTGTGCTTCTAATACTTTATCTGGGGTTTTACTAATGTCAAAGACTAATTGCGACAACTATTTAAGGTACTCACATTTACTGCAAATGTCAGTCTAGAAATTTACTTCGTTTCCCGATTAAAAAATTCAATTTAAATATTGGAAATGCGAAACATATTATTACAAACTAAATTTAAAATGTTTGCTGATTATTGAACGTTAAACCTTATTTTTTCAAGGGGAAAAAATGTATTGATCGTGTACGTATAACTTATGTTCTTTTTAGAAAGTCATTCCTGTATTTGCCAGTGTAAGGTAATTACTTTTCTTGCATTTGTAATTGCTTCCAATTATTGCAAAATGCCTTTTGCATAAACGTTTCACTCTATCATTATCGGTTTATGCGATTAATTTTAAAATTTCTGCTCTCTCATTAAGCAAAAAGGGAGAAAAAATTTTTATTTTAATGAAGCCTGCTGCTCCAGAGATTAGCCGTTCTTTATTTTAATTTTTTTATGAAATCTATTTTATTTGATCGTTATTTCCTTTTGTTTTTAGTCGCTTTTTTTGTAGAGAAGGCAGACTTTGTTTTAAATCAAATTTTCCCCTACAATTTTATTGGAACCAAATGCGTTATTATTACAATCAGTTGTTAATTAGTTTTTAGTAATGGGTCCCTAATTTTAAAGCTTAGGAGATGTTTAAAGGAAAAAAGAAACTAATAATTTACTTACTTTGGTATACAATGAAATGAGATAAACCATGTTAAACGCATAGCTTATCAGACATATTTTCCGGTATATCAGTATTCTCAATGTATATTACTTTTACACATTATTTGAAAAAATAAAACTAGGCTTTGTCAATAAAGCATTTCACCAAATGGCACAAGAGCAACCCGTTTGAGCTGTGGCAGGCCCCTGTCTTGTGGTTTTCTGATACTTCAATTTATTTCTTTCAGTTACGGCCCTTAGTACATATTTATGAAAATTCAAGGGTTATTCTGTTAAAGTCCTGTGGACTTTACTTTTTAAAGGAGCTTTCTGTGTTGAACGTTGAGTGCATACTTAAATTTCCTTCATGGGTGTCTAATGCATATATTTACTGTCTTGAGATCATAGGTAGACAGTTGCAGTTATATTTTGTTACTCTAGGACATCTATAGGCATTCTTTTGTCTCATGCTTTAATTGAAAATACTACTTCTCACGAAATTCAGTGTTGCATCGTTTAATAATTTTAAAACCGCCCGAAATTACTCACTTGCAATTTTTCGAGTAGCAAATTTTATTTTCACAGAAATAATAATATTAATAAAAATAATAATAATATATTCTTCAGGCTCGTTTAGGAAAGACTGATTTGCTATTTCCTAAAAGAATGGCGCAACTTTTTCCAATGCTTTACATGAGTTTGAAATACAACAGTAAAAATATCTAACATGAAAAAGACCGCTGTATTTTAAGATTATACTAGAGTTCAGTCAAAGGTGTTACACAGTTTCTAAGCAGTGAAAATACAAACGTTTCGCAAACAACATTTAACTACAGGTGGCGTTTACTGAACTAAATTCCTTATTATAGTAAAACCCAAAACGAGTTTCACAATACTAGCATGTAACTAAGCCTGGTGTTAATTAAGAAACTGCATATCGTGAACATGTACTTTATTTTATTCAGTGGCGGTTCATGGGTTATTTAAATGGAGACTAACAAAAAAAACAAAAAAAATTCGAAAATTAAATATGCAGATACCACGCAACTTGCTAGTTGAAATATATTTGCGTTTTCAGTAGTTGTAGTAAAACAATGCATGCAACTTTTTAAAAAAAAGGTAATCTAGTCTTGCATTTCATCATATGGCTAAGTTTTAGCGAATGTGCTGGCTTGAGTAATTTTTTTTTTTCCAAAGACAAAATTGAAAAATGTAATTGCTTTAGCTCTGAAACACTTATTTTACTGCCATCTTAGTTATTTATATTACGTTGTAAAAATATTGCACTGAAAAATGATAAAAATTAATAGATTAAAACGAAAATGGAAAAAAAAATGGATCAACAAACCGAACATAACAAACGAAGGGAGAATTCGGAAGAGATAACCGCAACAAAAATGGCCCGTGAGCATACTGAAAATGCGCGAACGGAATGATATTAGCAGCGACTTTCCCCTCCCGCAACTCTTTCCGCTTCTGTTCTCGCAGCGCGGTTGAGAAGGGCATTTCTCCGATCGCACGTGCGATCGAGGAAAGACCATGCTGACTTACAATTCAGTGCGTTAGCTATGATAAGCTAAGCATATTTAATAATAGTGTGTGTGGGGGGGATGGGGGAGGAGAAAAAAACTCATGTTTAAAATACACAAAAATCTAGAAGTGTACTTAATATATATGTATATTTTATTTAATTTGTTAGTGTGTTTATATTTTAGTTTTTCCTTCGGGGTTCATGTGCTCAAATAGACAAGCCGCCACTGCTCTTATTTATTAAACATATTCATTATAAGCTTTAAAGAAAATTACCCTCTTTATTAGGTGCACTTTAAAACTAATGATTTTTTCTGCTCAGTTGCTTCTGAAAACTATGATATTATTTTTTTAACTGAAACTTGGCTATGTAGTGACATTGACTCTTCGGATTTGTTTGATGACAGATATGATATTTTTAGGAGGGACCGTGATTCTTCAACTAGTTCTTTTAAACGGGGTGGGGGTGTTGCTGTTGCTGTTAAAAAATGTTTTTCTGCTGTTCGGATTGATGTTCCTGATTTGAACTTTGAGTGTCTTTGGATCTCCATTGATGTGAACTATCGGATTAAAATGCTTTTATGTGTTATTTATTTCCCTCCTGGTTCTGGTAGTGAAACATATGTAAAATTTTTTGATGTTTTTGTGAAGTTCACTACATATGATAATATTTTTATTTGTGGTGATTTTAACTTACCTGTAACAACAGAGTGTCTTAATGTTAATTGTTCGGATCCTATTTTAAATGAACTATTTAACTTTTTGCAACTCTATAATTTAAACCAATTTAATGCGGTACCTAACTGTCACAAAAAATTTTTAGATTTGATTTTGGCTAATATCAATTTTTGTAATATATTTGTTGAGCACAGTGATAGGCCTTTGGTTTCTGAGGATAATTATCATCCTGCATTGTCTATTGTTATTAATTATGTTAAAACTCGGGCTGTTAAAAAAAGTAGTGGCATTGGTGGTTATGATTTTAAAAAAGCTGATTTTTTTACTATGTGGCATTTATTTTCTGAGACTGACTGGAATTTTCTGAATGCTTTTAATAATGTTGATGAAGCTGTGCATTGTTTTTATGTGTATCTTTATGATGTTTTAAACCATACGATTCCTCTGAAATCTTCAAGGAAAAAATTCCCCTTTTGGTATTCCACTGAAACTATTAAATTAATTAAATGTAAAAGTAAAGTTCGTAGGCATTTAATAAAAAGTGGGGATCTGATCATTTCCGATGAATTTAAGTATTTTAGATCTAAATTAAAGATCAGCATTGGTAGGGATTATGCTTCTTACTTGCAGAATACAGAAAATAAACTGATCTCTGACCCTAAAAAGTTCTGGTCTTATTTTAATAAAAACAAATCTTTGCCTAACAATATTTGTTATAAAAATGTCTGCTTTAATGACAATAGTGATATCGCTAATGTTTTTGCCACCTACTTTAGCTCTGTGTACAAATCTAGTTCGGATTATGACAGAAATTCTCCCTTAATTGACAGCTCCTTGTATGATTTCATTAAAATTGATAATATTACTTTTGAGGATGTTCTTTTGGCATTTAAGAAGTTGAAGACTTCTTCAGTTGTTGGTGTTGACAATGTACCTTCCTTTATTGTTAAAGGTTGTGCTGATGGGTTGATTTATCCTCTTCTTATTTTATTTAATCTTTCTTTAAAAACTTATACTTTTCCGGATGCTTGGAAGCATACTAAAATTATTCCTGTCTTTAAAAAGGGTGATATAAATGACTGCAAAAATTATCGACCTATTGCTATTTTAAGTCCTTTTTCTAAGATATTTGAAATTATAATGCACAATAAAGTTTTTCAGCAGGTTAAAAATTTAATTTCCTCATCTCAACACGGCTTTATTCCTAAACGGTCTACGCTTACTAATCTATTTTGTTTAAATAGCAATATTATTTCTTCGTTTGAAAACGGATATCAACTTGATGTCATCTATACCGATTTTTCCAAGGCATTTGACTCTATTGACTTTGGAATTCTTCTTAAGAAATTAATTGGCTTGGGTTTTCACATTAATCTTACTGACTGGATTTTTTCTTACTTGTGTAATAGACAGCTTTGTGTGTATTTTAATGGTGCTGTTTCTGAGAATTTTACCTCTACTTCTGGTGTTCCCCAAGGTTCTAATTTGGGACCTTTACTTTTTATTTTGTTTATTAATGATTTGTGTTCAGTTTTGAAATTTTCTAAGTATCTTTCATTTGCTGATGATCTGAAATTATTTAAAGAGATACGGTCTGTTACTGATGCTTGTCTTTTACAGAGCGATCTTAATAGTTTATATGAATGGTGCGCTGACAACAAATTACTTCTTAATATTATGAAATGTAGTATTCTTAGTTATTCTCGTAAATCTCAAACTTTAATTTATTCATATCATATTAATAATCTTCCCTTATTTCGTTCGGATTCCATAACTGATTTGGGCGTTGTGTTTGACAGGAAACTTGAATTTTCAATCCATATCAATAGCATTATCTCTAAGGCTTACAAAAAACTTGGTTTTATTAAGTACAAAACTAAAGAATTTTCTAACCTTCATGCATTAAAAATCTTATACTTTAGTTTGATACGCTCTAATCTTGAATATTGTAGTCTTATTTGGGATCCGTATTATAAAAATAAAATGAAAATTCTTGAGCGGGTGCAGACTCAGTTTACTCGTTATTTATACTACAAAAGTAATCCTATTTACATTCCGAATATTTCTTCATCTTACTTGAGAAGTATTTTTGGTCTTCCTAGTTTAAGTTCTCGTCGTGATCTATTTTGTTTATTATTTTTTTATAAAGTTGTCAATAATATGGTAGACTGCAGTGATATTCTTCAAAGTATTTGTGTAAATGTACCGAACAGGTCTCTTCGTAATAGCCATTTATTTGTGGATCCAATTATAAAATATAATTACATATACTTTTCATTATATAAATTTTATAAAATTTATAATAAGTTTTCTTTGGATTTGGATATTTTTAACATGTCTTTTAAAGTCTTTAGAGTTAGGTGTTTTGAACTTTTGCAGTCATGACTGGTATTTATTTTATCTCAGTATTTTATCTTTTTTAATTTTGTCTTTTGTAATTTGTCCTTTTATGCATCACTGTAAATGGATTTCAATCTGTAGTGTGCATTTCTTTTATGAAATAAAATAAAATAAAAATAAAAAATAATCACAACATTAACATTGAATCGATAGCGGTGCGGTGATAGGGAAATTTGTTTTGTATTTTTTTCGGTCAGCATAGAGACAATTTTCCAGGGTTTTTTTTTTACATCCGACGTACAGATGCAGGACAGCTTACCTTGTAAGTTCTCCCAGAATGTACTATCCGCATTATCCTCCGAAAAGAGTACATACGCTATCAGTAACAATTCTTTCAACCAAATGGCAGATCCAGAAGAAGTGCTAGGGGGCTTCGGACCCCTACGCATTTTATTGTACTTTTGCTTTATTTAGGTCAAATTAGCTTTTTACTTTCCGAAGATGTACCATGTAAGGAAAGTATTGTAATCATGAAAAAATTCGACTTCGAAATTTTGGTGTATTGACACGTTTTGAGGTCTTCTGAATTCATTTATGCTGTTTTTACGAAATGTGTGTGTGTGTGTATATGTTAGTGAACACGATAGCTCCTAAACGGGGCATTCAATTGAACTAGATTGGGTATATATGTTATAAACCACCGTCGCAAGACCGATATTGATTTTGGTGTGTATAGGACTTATAGTTTTTCTACAGGACTGCGAGAGAGATTTCTCACATTATGGCCTATGGGGGGGAAATTCTTGAAAGTGCGCTAGCGTTTAAACGGTACATTCGATTGAGCTCAATTATTGTTTTTGTGCGTGATTATGGCAACGCTACACTAGGGCGATCTGCCAAGGGGGGGTGCCTTGGCAGGAAGACTTTCTAAGGGGTTCTAACGCGTATTCACGTTACATCTGGAGAAAACCTACCAAAACTCCAGACCGTTAGATCGACAGCCGCGCGATGGGACCCGAATCCAGGACCTTCACACTTTGGTCATCTACCATTTTCAGTGGCATAACCACTGTGCCATGGTGAGGCTCGATTGAGCTCAAATTGGATAGATATGTTATAGACCACCATCGTAAGACCGGTATTGATTTTGATGTGTATAGGACTTAGTTTATTTACTTATAGTTTTTCTACAGGGCTACGACAAAGATTTCTTTTACTTACATTACTTTTACATTATGCGAAGAAATTCTTGTAAGTGCTCTAGCGTTTAAACGGCGCATTCGATTGAGCTTGAATTTGGTATATATGTTTGAATTATTCATCGATTAAAATTTATTTAAGTGCTTGGTAATGATCTTAATCGTAAGTGTTCGGAAAGTCGAGTGGAGTCACTCCAATTTTTTTATTACTTAATCTAGCTCCTTACCACCGCCTCCCCGCCCCCCAGAAAAAAAACTGCATACGCCACTAGCGGATTCGAGCTGTGAGATGCCTTTTCTAACATTAAACATTAATAATACATATAAAGCATATGATCATGTTGTTCCTTGCCTATTTTGTATGCATAATCTTTAAAATATGTATCCTTTGGGGGCAGAGCAAAAGTTTATCGCTAGTGTTTTGCATAACCCCTCATTTTATAATGGCCCACTAATCTAAAACGAAACCACCCTAGTTTACATCATTTATTGTCCTTAATAAATATCCTCTAACATTTATAATATCACCGGAACTACTCCTACCTTCTCTCTCCCTCCCATTTGGGCGTCCATCTGAATTCTTGCCTCAAAACTTCACTTTTGACCTTTAGGGAAAGGTTAACTTCCCCATTAGATTGAATTCGCCACTGTGAATCGGGGTTCTGCGGTGTCACGTGAAATATTATTATTGACCTAATGAGTATCTTCCTGCTCACGAACACTTTTTGATGCAGGATGAAAGGTGTTCATGACTTCGTTCAGTTGCATATTTGTTTATCAGTGAGAGCAAAAATTTTCGGGAAAAAAATTGCGGAATGCTATGAGTTTTTAAAAATGTGAAAAGTATATTAATTATAAATTCCGAAAGTTTATTTCAAAATAAAATTAAAATTAAAACTAATAAAGAACTTTGTTAATAAGTTATATATATATATATATATATATATAGAGAGAGAGAGAGAGAGAGAGAGAAAGAGAGAGAGAAGTAGAGAGAGAGAGAGAGTGTGTGTGTACAGTACATACGTTTCGAGTGGTACAAAAAGCCCACCCTTCTTCGGCTGCAAAAGTTCCTACTTCCACGCAGGCAAAAAGGTGAGAAAAGGCCTGTGTGGAAGCAGAAACAACATTTAATTTTCTGCAGACGATATTTGAATTCCGGTAAAAAAGCTGTATATTACAAAATTAATAAATGAATGAATAAACACTAAAGGAATAAGCGTAGAATCTGCACGCATACAATATACGCTCATTTTTTATTTATATAGATTTCTCTCTCTCACCACTTTTACCTTCATCTTTCCCTTATTCGAAAAATTTCTCATTAAAACAAAACTTTAGACATGATCTGTAACATAATTGGACGTAATTTTTTCAGGCCATCCGTTGTCAGAGTCATAGCCAGAGGATGATGGATCCCAGGCAGTGGTATACACACATTTATTTGATGTGGGAGGGGGGAGGGTTACAGACCTTTTCTTTATGTTAAAAAGCCTAATCATTGTGTTAAAAATTAAATATGTATGGATTTCTTTTCTGTAAGGGGGTTATTGAACTCCTATGAAAAAACACTCAAAATACTGGTGTTAAATGATAAAATAAATAAAAACTTTGTGAAAAAAACAGACATAAAAGGTTACTTATAAGGCATATCGATCGTTTCGACCAAAAAATTCTTTCGGTCTTCATCAGACCTTATAAGTAACCTTTTATGTGTGTTTTTTTTTCACAAAGTTTTTATTTATTTTATTGAACACCTATTCCTCATAGTGTAGGGAGACTGGGGGCTAATGAGACAAGTATGTTATTGCATGAAATAATATAGCTATCAAAATTTCATGGATACGTGGCAGTACCTGCCTTATGTATGTAAAACATATATTGAGCCATTTTTTCCCCAGTTTCTTAGAACAAGAAGCAAAAGCTTCCTAAGCATCAAGGTTAAGTGATATTTTCTTATTAAACAAATGCATGTTTTGACCAAACTCTTTTAAACAATAATATCTGTTACTATGAAGCTTCAAACAAATTTTATAGTTTTAAACCATTATTTTTTGGCAATGGTCAATGATTGATTTGCAGTAAGACTAAAGGCTATGGTATGAGATCCAATGGGGGCATTTCGTAATTTGTCTAATGAGACAACTCCATAGTCATTAAATATAAAAACTACAATATTATTATTGCATGTAATATTTATTTTAAATGATGCATTTTGTGTGCAAGTAATTTAATGTGAATCATCCTTTTATTTCTATTTATTTTTCACCATTTTAAAATATTGCTTTGAACAAAAGCAGGACCCCACCATCGCCGAGTGGATAATACACTGAACATGGTATATGGCTGAAGTGTAGCGGTCCCACGCTTCGACCTACTGCATGCCTGTCGGTCTAACGGTGTGGAGTTTTGGATGGTTTTCACCAGATGTGACGTAAATACGCGTTAGAGCCCCTTAAAAAGTCGTCAACCCAAGGTACTGCCCTTCCCCTGATGCCCCTCTCGTGTACACTTGCCGTAACACAAAACACTTAAACACTTCAACAAAATTATAAGATAATTAGGGTCTCGGAATTAAGTGTTTCGTTTTACAAAAATGAAGAAAAATTAATGGCACGTCAATAACAGGGACATCGTGTCTCTATATGCCTCATCAGAAGAAGAGCAACGTCAACGCAAATTTAACATCAAACTAATCGATTTCGTATTAATACGATTTGTTAGGAAACTCCTAAACTTTTTTTTTTTTTTTTTTTTTTTTTGCCATCGTCAATTTTCCAGACAAAGAAATTCATGTTAATTTTCTGGAAAAGAAAGATGACTGTATGAAGTTTATAGACCCAGAAAAGCAGACGTGTTTTGGGTCGACTTGGATGATGTTGAAACTATTTTAACACAATTAAATAATGACTGTTTCACTGAACGACGAGGATCTTGTGCTATTTCCCTCCCAAAATATTAGAAAATATTCTAGTGTCTTTTATTGCAGCGAAGGCAACCCTTTTTGCGCCAAATTAGTTTTTCTTTTACGAAAAGTAAGTTTGAAATTTTTTCTGTACTATTAGAAACATCTCATACTAAGTAATCTTTTTATGTATTACAAACACCTCACATTAAATCAAATACTAAACTGCTGGAAATGAAAGAGCTCGTTTGGCATTTGCTGCAAATTTATGTCCGATAAAGTAATTTTACTAACGGGACTTTAAAGTCCCGTCGGCCCATAAAGGGTTAAAAAATAAATGCGTGGTTGGTGACTGTTTAATTAATATTTCTCATCATACCCTTGGCAAGTCCCATTAGATCCAGAGTTGGGATTTAACGATACAAATTTTTATTTCACAGATTACAAATATTTCTCTTTTAATAATTAAACAATAACTTATAGTTTTTATTCAATAGCAGAAAAGTACTTCAATTAACTGTGTGCAAAACATATTCAAAAATCAATTTTTACGACAGAATATGTAAAATGCCATTATCCCCCCAGTCTCCCCCGCGAAACTGGTCTAAAAGCCTATTGCCCCTCCTGAATTTTAAATTTTCATTAATTAATTGATACTTATCAAGCATTTCGTACAAAATTTTGCATTTCGGAAATTTTTTGTAATAACCAGCTTGTATAACATATATTAAAACCAAGAAAAGTACTCTGGAATTATTCGAAAGCATTCTCTATTCAATTTTTTCAGTTTTCTTTTAAAAATTGAATTTAAGAAATTATCTACATATATCATTAAATTTTTGGCCATAATCTGGAGTAGTAGCAATTTTACATCAATGACATCAATTCTTGTAACTCACAGAGCCCTTTAAAAATTATCATCTTTAGTGTGGAGCCTTTTATCATGAAGTAAAAAAATTGATATACCCCATGTAGTTTGCAAAAGGTTCTTGATTTTATCATGAAAAGCAGATCAAGTTTGGATGCACACAAAACATTTAATTTATATATTTTTATTTAATTGAAAAAAGAGAATTTCTTTTTAATTTTTGTGAGTAATAAATCTCTTTTTACCAGAGAATACTTGCGGAGTCAATAATTCCGGTAGAGTTTATTTCCAAGTGATGATGAGATACGATATAGATTTCTTGCAAAGTTTACTAAGTAGTTGAAATAAATTATACAAGGTCTATTCAATAAATAACCGAAAAAATTGTATAAAAAATACAAAACTTCAACAAAGTTTATGCTTCTTAGTTTTATTTTGGTGGTAGTGTGTTCTAGAACTGCATTCATCTGTCTTAGGAATGGAATTCTGAGGATCAGTGAAACAAGATGGCGACACCCTTGTAGGTTTGCACCAAAGTACAGCAGCTGAATGCCATTAAATTTCTGTTCGTTGAAGGATTGAAATCAATCGAAATTCATCGTCGAATGACTGTGCAATATGGTAAAATTCGATTTGTTTCAACCTTCCATATTTGTTTCAGCAGAAATCTTTGACACTCCGTTGCTCTACGTTGTTGCAAATCACGTTGCTGCCATCTTGTTTCACTGATCTGCAACATCACATTTACAAGGCAGGCGTGCCAGGAATATCTGGTAACAGCATTGAGACACCGTCAAAACATGACGGCGAAACACAAACTTTGTTGAAGTTTTGTCTTTTTTATACAACATTTCTGATTAGTTACTAAATGCCCTTTGTATTCGAATTCACTCTGCAACAAAGTATGTAAATAACAAGGCAGCAAACGGAGCAAAGAGGGCAAAGCGCCACTTTTCCGTCGGGTCATATTTATAACCTTGATTTCTCTAATCAATATTTTTCTGAAAGGAAGGCAATCAAAATTGATACTTTGGAAATATTGTACTTCAGTTTGAATAATTCATTTTTCTAAAAACTGATAGCTCATTTTGGTTAGTTGAGAAATTTGACTAATTCTTAAATATATATTTTTATTACGGGGTCATTAATTAGTAAAGGAAGTGAACATTTGCAAACTATTATTCTTACAACAAGAATACGCACGCACACACACACACACACAAAAAAAAAAAAACCCACAAAAAAATGCCTGTTTGAAGATTAAAATTAATAAAGAACTTCATAAATAGTAACTCGCAAAAATGAAAAATAATACAGTACGATCGTTTCGGGTAGTACAAATTGTCCACCTTCATCGGCTGCAAAACGTTTCAACTTCCACATAAGCAGGTGAGTGAGAAGACCAAAAAGCAAACATAAACTGCAAAGAAAAAGTAGTTACCGTTCAGAAGGAAAAAAAGGTAAGAAAGCAAGTGAGAATAAAATCCGAAGATTGGGAAAGAGAAGGAATTAGCAAAAAAGAAGATAGTAAATTAAAAAATTAAAATTATAACTACAATAAAAAACCAAACTAAAATAATAGTAATAATTATAATAAAGGTAGAAACACATAATAATAATAATAAATAAGTAAATAAATAGCAGAGAGAGAGAACAATAAAAAGACAATGACATTGGCAACACTACTATTTTTTTTTTTTAATAAAGTAAAAGGTCATCCATTTTATGCCATTCCCAGACATCTTGGCACCCCCTAACTGCACAATATTTTGAGAACATCCTGTAATACTGTATTATAAGATCAATTATCCATTACGCCCATAATAATTAAACCTGGATATAACTTCAGAACGTCCGCCGTGGCTGATTTGGAAAGAGATAAACTGATAAGTCATCGGGGACGTCTCAAAGGGCTCATCGAATGAGGAAGATGGCTGTCATTGGACATCCCTGCAAGAAGAAACAAAAGAGGCACATTAGGCGAAACTCGGGAGCATTAAAGTAATGGAATATTGATTGGCGAAGTGGTGTAAGAAGGAGGAGAGCTTTTAAAATCGGTACCAAATAAGCGATTGACTTCTTAACCCTTTTGAGGCGCAACCCTTTCCCAATGCTTTCCCAATGCTGACCACAGCTGGCTGTGCGCGCACAGCCAGCTGTCGTCAAAAAAGGTGTCTCTAGATCTGTGGCACGCGATGAACGTTTCGATCGTCCGCCATCTTGCTGGTAGTTAAGTCGAGCGATGGCAACGACTGCCCTTTTTTCAGCATTGGGCAATCTATCCAGCTGTTCTCGCATTCTTCCATTTTTTTTCAGCAGATGTCAGTGCTGTTAAAAATATTCGTGACAATTTTTTTTAACGGGAAATGACGTGCTAAAAAGTAAAGGATTTTCGTGGTGCTGTGTCACCCGCAACTATTTTTTATAGAAATCAAATTTATACTTCGTGACTGGCAACAGTCAAAACGTCAGAGTTTGGTGTTCCCAGAGCGGGAACACTGCGCGTTAAAGGGTTAAAAGGGAATGTGCAGTCGCCTACAAGACTGTTTCAGGGGCGCATCCAAAGGGGGTTGAAAAGGCGATCATCCTCCCCCTCAGAGATCTTAAACCCACTATTGAACCCAGGTTTAACCTGTTTGCTCTCATCATTACAAAGGCGCAGTGCAATCACTGAGCATTCAAAGAACCGTTCTGGGAAGCAACTTCGGTCAAATGAGGAGAGTCTTCTCCGTTATGACTTTCTGGTGATCAGAGCAAACAGGCTAAACATCGGTTCGTGATTAAAAGTGGATAGATAAGAAATTAAAAGAGTTGGAGAATTGGATATTTTTACCATGCCTTTCAACGCAAATTGTGAAGCAGTGAGGTCCGATTTGCAGCTTGAATTAATTGAGTGTCAATCTAACAATCATCTCAAGCAGTTGTTTCTAAATGTGCCAAAGTTAGTGTTTTACAAATTACTATCAAAAGTAAGTTTCCCAAATTTAATATCTCACCTTCAGAAAATCAGTGCTATGTTTGCTTCATTTTATATATGTGAGCAAGTGCTTTCAACTATGAACCTTAGAAAGAATTCTTTCAGAAGTAGACAGACAGATGAGCATTTAGTCTTGTTCCTTAGAATCAGTGCATCTCACTTCGAATCTCAATATAAGGAACTTTAAAAAATGAAATCGCAATTTCATTCATCTCATTAACACATTTAAATTGTAATACTTGTATATTGTTTTTTAAATTTTAGAAAAATTTATCTTGGCCCGCCAAATTTTTTTTTTCGATGTTTGGCCCGCGACCGAAAATGTTCGCCCATCCCTGGCTTACACAGTTCTACAGCAGTCCAGTCGAGAGAGGCAGTCACCCTCCTAAGCGTTGACCATGTCAGCAGTGCTTAATTTTCGGTGTTCTCACGGGAACCGAGCTTCTACCAATTGGGTCACTGCAGTGTCAGATACATTAATAAATGCACATACTCAAAAAGGAGAAAATGGTTGGTAGAAGGTGGTAGAGTGAAATCGGTAGGTATTTCTTTTAGATCAAAAATAAATTGTTTTTAAATTATATTTTTTAACCTATATTTACAGAGATTAGTTGGCGAGATTTATACTCATTAAGAAGATCATTAACTGCATTTGGAAACATACTATTAGCTTTGCTTTGTCTTTTGAATCCATGTTCTTTTCTTGTGTCTTCGAAAATCTTTCAAGGAACTTAATACATTCTTGAAAATTTGAGAAGTTCCGATATTACTTCCAATTTAGAAAAGGTCTAAACACTTAATATCAGAAAAAAGTACGAACGTTTAAAAATATTTGTTTTCCTATTTATATTTTAGTGTGGTGCTGTAAAAAGGAAAGTATACAACTAGGGTTAGTTACTGTTATGTTTCTAAATGATTCTAATAATTTTTTTAATTACATTTTTTAATGAATATAAATGTTGCCTAATAATGTCTGAAAATAGAGGCTACAAAAATCATTTAAAAACAAACTATTTATACTTTTTGATCAAAAGGAAATACCTACTCATTTTACCCAACCCTGCAATAATGAGGTGCCAGAATACAATGTTTATCCAGAACCTAAGACCCCTAACAGCCCTGGACATAATATTTTAAAATTTGAATAATTTGTAAGTCAATATAGGAAATAAATAACATTTGATAAAGTGTATTATTCTTTTTTTTTTTTTTTTTTTTTTTGGCTTATCTATTACCCATAGCATACCTATTATACCCATTTTATCAAACCTGCTATCCATTTTACCCATCCTTTATGGAAAATCTCTTACAGCTCTTAATTAAGTTTAATATTTTTGCTTTAAAAACTAGTGCAGTTATATAAAATCTTTCTTCTTATGAAGGGGATGAATGCATTGCATAAAATAACACAAAAGTATAATGTTTAACATTATTAATAACACAAAACAGAGAATGGAGTTTAAAAAAATGCCTAAATTTAATCCATTTTATCCCACCATACACTACCCTTTTTAAATATTAACAATACGTGTTTTTGCATGTACACGTTGGCATTTAACTCATTGACTATTAATATTTGATTCTAATAACATGAAAACTATGATGCTTTTAATCGACTTTACACCCGCACAGCAATTTAATCAGGCCAGAATTTTGAATCCACCTGTCATCATTGACTGATTGAGAGAGAGAAATGAACTGATATTCATTGCACCGACGAAGTTCATCGAATTCGGAGGCCTTTAGGTAATGAAATATTGATTAATAAAGTGGCATAAGGAAAAACTCCTTTTTATTTTATTTTATTTATTTATTTATTTTTTTTTTTTCAGAATGGCGCCGAATTTTGGAAAAGTCGTCGCTCTCTCCGTTTACTTATCCCTTCTCTTCATTTATAATGTCATAAAGACCTCTAATCTTCACGTCTATTTGCGTGTTTGCATAACGATTGTTTAATTAGCAACGCGGTCGTTACTCTACATTAATGCCGACGCCGGGGAATTAGCGAAAATTCATTTTGTAGAGTTGTGATATTAATTTACATTAAGTTGTTTGACATTCTTCTCTGATTTTAAAGAGTAAACTTAATTATTGAAATTGTGTTTACGGAAGCTGTTTAAAAAGGTGTGAGGTAAAAAATACAGAATTGCGCCAGCTTCCGAACAGATATTTGCGCTTTAATACAAGTTGGTTTTGACCGATATGTTAATTAAAAGCAAACCTACTAAATAAACTGTAAAAATTTCCTTAAAGCCAATAAAAGAATAAAGATAAAGGCTATCCCGGACGATCAATCACTGTTTTTGAGTTTCAAGTTTTAAAGAAGCTTCGCCATGCTCTATCCGTTTAAATATTTTAAGAGTGTAGTTCGAAGAAACAAAATCTCCCTCTATGTCTAGGTACACAAATTAAAATAAACTAATTGTCCCAGGCACTCGACAAATTCAGGATAATTCTTTTAAAGCTGTATTACTCATCGTAATAAATGAAACAACGGTGCCTTTTATGAAACTTTCAGAAAAAATTCTTTAACATGGAACTGCACAGCAAAATTTTTCGAAAAGTGACGCATCCTACTAAATTTTCGATTTTTTAGAAAAAATTCTCAGACATTTTAGAATTTTTTCTGAAAGTTTCGCAACTGATACGGGTTTGGCGCGTATTGCAGTGTATAGTACAGCTTGTAAAAAGGCATTCTAAAAATTTTGAAGCGCACGACATAATTATTTTATTTGTATTCATGTACCAAAATCACATGGTTTTAGCGAATACACTGTTAAGGGAATCAATTTTCCCTTAAACTAATAACACAGCTAGTTTTTTTGTTTTTGTTTTTTTCTTTTCTTTTTTTTTGGGGGGGGGGGATGGGGACCTACATTATTAGCAAAGCCAAAAGAATAATAATGAATTTTTCTGCTAAATAATGAACAGAAAAACCATAAAAGTGAAAAAAAAAATAACTGACAGTTTAGAAAAATTGTAACCAGCACCAACTTATATGCCAAAGTCAACTCCCATTTTTAATAGGAAAACTACTATAGTGCTAACATTTCTTTCATCATCTTACTCCCTAATTATTGCAATCAAGCATAAAATGACTGCTGTGTGAAAAAAATCGAAAATCCAAGGTCGCTTTTGTTTATCTCCTCGAATCCCAACCCTTTTTCCAATGCTGAAAAAAGGGCAGCCGTTGCCATCGCTCGACTTAACTACCAGCAAGATGGCGGATGATCGAAACGTTCATCGCGATCGCGTGTCGCATGTCGCGATCGCGTGTCGCGTGTCGCGATCGCATTCTCTAGATCGCGTGCCGCAGATCTAGAGACCATTTTTTGACGCAGCTGGCTCAGCCATCTGCTCTTTTTTCGAGGCTGCCCTTTAAGTCGAGCGATGGCAACGGCTGCCCTTTTTTCAGCATTGGGCAATCTATGCAGCTGTTCTCGCATTCTTCCATTTTTCAGCAGATGTCAGTGCTGTTAAAAATAATTGTGACCATTTTTTTACGTGAAATGACGTGCTAAAAAGTAAAGGATTCTCGTGGAGCTATGTCACCCGCAACTATTTTTATAGAAATCAAATCGATTCTTCGTGACTTGCAACAGTCAAAACGTCAGAGTTTGGTGTTACCGGAGCGGGAGCACTGCAGGTTAAAGGGTTAACGCACTACTACATCTCGTATGATATGTGAATTAAGCTAAATTTTCGCAGCGCCGGGTGCCATCGCTGACTTATGGCCAAACGAGACGACATGTCACTGTTGCTTTAGTTCTCAAAGGGTTATTAGATTGCCTGTCAATGAACTTTCCTGCAAGAAGAACAAAAGGAAGGAGGCACATTAGGAGAAACTCGTAAGCATAAAAGCAAATGGAGCAGTATTGATTGGCAAAGTGGGATAAGAGAAAGCTCCGCTTTTTAAGAGAGGTTCGCTCTCACCCTATTTTGAAAAGAGAATGCTCACTCAGTTTATTTTATCCTCCTTTCATGGTTCGCCCGTGCTTATTTAATTAAGCAATGGGATATGTAAATTAATGAGAGTCTCCGAATTTTGCGATTGTTGACGACATTAAAATTATTTTTCGCTCTAGTCGCAGAATTCCAATATTAATTTGCGTTAACGTCGTTTGACATAGTTTTCTGTTTTCTTTTCGTTTCTGAGTTAATATGATAGCTGTCTCAATTAAGTGAGTCGCTTGCAGTTTTGAGAAAACATAAAATGGCAACGCTATCTATCGAACGAATGGTTTTAATTAAATACAAAAGGACTTCTGTCGACAGTCTATTGAAAATTCTCAAAATAGGATCGCTTTAACATATTCTTGCACGACTACAGCTCCGTGAATTTGTTCAAACTAACGTTGTTTAAAAGCTAAATTATAATAACTAAACAGCTGTTTATAAATATACAAATCTCTTGCAACAATTAACGATCATTCTACAACATTTATACATAGCTGCAGACGTTGCATTCTAAATGGCAATTTATTACGTCATCAAGATGCACTAGCCGATACTAAATCATTTTCTTCAATTTCAGATCATAAGAAGTAATGAATGACTATTAATCTTATTGCCCTGTAAAGTAGCTTTAAGTAATTGCACATATTACATTAAATAGGGTATTTCTTTGTGCTATCGTACTCAACGTCAAAATGTATTACATTGCATAACACTGTAGTGTTTACGTTTCGGTGTTTCAAAGAGCGTCGTGCCCTGCCCGACAGCCCATGCGCCTTGTCTTTTATAGAAAGAAACAAATAATTTCATGTATAGATATCGAGGAAAGTATCCTTTTTCAACAGAGAGCACCCTTTTTCAATAGAAAGTGCATTTCTTAATAAATCTGCCCTGCTCCTTTTGAAAAGAAATGTAAACACTGCACTATCCAAAGTTTTTTCTATGCCCGTGTAATATAACAAAATACAGCAGGGACGGCATTTGGGGGTCATTTGGGGGTGCGAGGTTCGATTTATTAAAACCCACAATATTGAATAAAAAAATATTCGGTAAATTGTGGGTGCACCGCGCCCCCTCGCACCCACTTTTTGCCGCCCCTGATATATAGAACCCGTTCCAGCTATTTCTTGCTACAGAAAAAAAATGTAAAAATAAAGGCTCAACTTGATTTATTTTTTTCTTGTACCTATTTTGGCATTCTTGCATTTTAATTTGTTTCTTTATTTTGTGACTTTTATTTTCTCATGTGTTTACTATCATTAGATGATTTTTCATTATACGTGGCTCTTGAGACAGTTTCAAAATACGTTTTTTTTTCCTACTTATATGATAGTAACATATTTTTTTAAATTTCTTGTACTGACATCTTCCCTGGACTTTTCCACTTTGTTTGGGTCATTCTTTCACGTTTTTTCTATTGCAATGTTCGTGCCCATAGGTTGAAATTCTTGGTTCTTTTTCCTAAGTAACCTACCGAAACCTTGTTATTTTTCGTTTCGTTTTTTATTTGTATTTATCTAGTAGTGGTGCCTGAAGAGTGAACTAGTAAATGAAAATTTAATTTTCATTTCAAAGTTATTTATGCTTCCGTTCTGTCACGTGGGTTTTGCCGGTATGCTACGACATTTTCTCTTCGTAAAGTTTTTAATTTTCTTGCTAATTTTGAATAAATTATGTTACTGAATATGTTACTGAATATATGATTGATCATTGATTTTTAACTAGATTCCATGTATTTTAAGTTTAAAGTTTAGCCATTTTTATAAATGTATATAACTATAGATAGATAGATACGTTTATACATATGCAGTGGTGAACAAAAAACTCCATTTCCTTCGAAAATGGGAAATTGTGCAAATAATGCGATTCATGTACTTGTTTTATGTAAAGATCACAATGCTACGATAAAATAAATTATTAAGATTAATCTTAATGAAATTTTGTTAGATTAATAAATTATTAAGTACACATAAAAATGAAGAAGAATGAAAAAAAAAGTTATTTAGCAAAACGTAAAACGAAAGAACTGACAAAGTAATTTTGCAGTTAATGTAAAATCTCCGTAACTGCAGTTATAGGGCATGCATACATGCATAAGGACCGCTTCAATATTTAGCAGATCGTCCAAAAACTGCGTTGAGGTTTGGCTCAAAAACAAAAGGTATCAACTTCTGAATTTAATCCTGGTCATTTTTATGGAATCCTAATAATTTCTTCCTGTTGTTTAATCTTAGCAGCAATTTTTGTACTCATTATACGCCAATAATTTCTAGTGGAATTCAGATTAAGACTATTTCCAGTCTAGTCCAAAACTTTGATACTAGATTGAAAAGGGCAATTTTTGGCATCTTTAAAATGATCCCGAATAACTGTATTTAAACATTTTTTCGAGATTTGGGTATAAATTGATGCAATCGGATTTCCAGTAATAAATTTCAGTCGTCCAAACTCTTTGCTGAATATTTTTAAAACCAAACTTTTTCAAGCGTTATAGGTTTGATTCATAATGTAATTTATGCAAACAAAAGTCCTTAGCTCAAGGATGTATATTACTTTATAATCACCTTATGTTTCAATCCAATTTTAATTAAATCCTCGTAAAACAGCAGCCGCATAACCAGTGGCGGCTCCTCTATTTGAGCACATGAGCACGTGAACCCTCCAAAGGAAAAACTAACGAATAAACACATTAACAAGTTTAAAACAAATATTAAGTACACATCTAGATTTTTATGAATTTAAAACTCTAGACTCTCTTCCCCCTTCCTCCACTATTATTAAATACGCTTATTATAGCTAATGCACAATAGTGTAGGTTACTACAGCAATCTTTAATCAATCGCACGTGCGAACGGAAAAATTTCCTTCTGAACCTCTCTCTGGGATCAGAAGTGGAGACAGCTGGAGGGAGTACGGCGCTGCTGATATCATTCCGTTCGCATATTTTCATTGTGCGTCTTTTTTTTTTTTTGTGGTATCTCTTCCGGATTTTCCTTGGTTTGTTACGTTCGGTTACTTAATTAATTTTTATTTCATTTTCTTATTATTTTCTTTATTTCTATCATTTTTTTCTACATTATTTTTTTTTTTTTTTTACAAACTAGTGTAAATAATTAAGATGGGAATAAAAGACGTGTTTCGAGATTTGGGCAATCGAGATTTGAGCTAAAGCAATGACATTTTTCAATATATCCTCTTAAAAAAAAGTTGAAATAAAATGAATGAAAACAACACCTTTACTAAAACTTATCTCGGTGACGAAATGTAAGACAAAATATTACTTGTTTTCTTTCAGTTGCGTGCATTGTTTTCCTTTAACTGCTGGAAAAGCAAATCTATTTTAATTTGTAAGGTGCGTCGTGTCTGCTTAGTTAATTTTCGAAATTTGTTTTGTGAACCTCCATTTAAATAACCCACGAGCCGCCACGGCGCATAACACACACATATAACTCCCCCCCCCCCTCAAAAAAAACCCCCTGAAAATTGTTTTTATTATAATTATTATTTTATAACTCTCCAGCAGTGAAATTATGCCACCTTTGTATGTGATCAGTGTTTCACTTAATTATAACTAAGCTTAAAAGCGCCTGCGCCTCTCATTGGCTTACGTATAACGAAAATGAACTTCTGGTCAGGGTTTCGAACCGGCACTGAACCGAAAACTGGGGAAAACCGTTATTTTGGTAGGAATGAAAATAAAATTATCTCTCCGCACTTGTATAAGATTGCAATGGTGGTTTTGGCAGCTACACGCTACACAAGTTAGCGTTGAAAGGGAAAGGGCGTTTTCAGGTTTGAAATTTATTCTCCGTGACAGCAGAAGTAATTTCAGTGAAACCACGTTAGAGAATATATTAATAATTAGAGGCAATTTTCATATGTTAAATAAATAAATAAACATTTTTTACATAATTATTGTCAGGCCAAGTGCCCGATGTAAGCAGCAAGGGACAATTGTACACATAATCGACACAGCAATGCCAGTGCCTGTCGTTTTCTGCTCATCGCTCGTATCGTACATGCTGATTAATTGTATCAATTCACATAGTCAGGACCGGTCCTAGGTGGAGCGAACGTGGCTTACGTACTCCTTACTCCGTACTATTCCTACGTGGAGCGAGCTGGAAAAATGCACTCCCCCCCCACCATTAAAAAAAAAAAAAAAAAAAAAAATATCAGCTGGGAAAAATTTAGATTTCAGAGCAGGCAAAGGCTCAAATTATGGGAATCAATGTTCTGGAATGAGGACCGATATCGCCTGTCGGAAGAGAACCTCTACCCTCTCTATGCCCCCCCTCCGATAGCGCCTAATGATCTCCCAAAATGCAAAATTCTATTATTTTAGGCCCGTTGTTTTAAATCCCTGCTGTTTCGATCTATCTCGTTCCGATTAGAGGCAAGCGAAAGCTTCGCCCTCGCAGGCAATCTATAGCAATACACTTTGACTTTGATCTGTTTACTAAATTTAAACAGTGTCAACCGCAGGAATTAAAAAAAGCTCGCGGAAAAATCTTTGTAATTCTAGTTTGCAAATCTTTATTTATTCCGGCCAAATTCTCACCGCTGTCGTAGCCTTGACCACGACAATTGTTCATATCGGAATCAAAGGTTTTCGCAATGTTTTCAAGAAACAGATTTGTTATTCCTTCTCCAGAAGAAAAAATCACTGGTTGGTAAGCACAAGAAAACATTCCCTCGAAACGACTTCATCTTCTCCGGCATCAACAAAACACAAGGTGATCGATAATTGTTCAACATAACTGATATCTGTAGTACAGTCTAATATGACAGCAAAATATTTGGCTCCTCTTACTTTGTCTAAAATTTTGTTTCGAACCTCGATTCCTAATATATCAATTAATACATCCTGATTTTTTTTTTTTTGAGAAATAATATATGTTCGTCTCTTCATTTAAAATCCGTCGCAAATGTTCCATCATTACCGGATCAAATTTTCCTAACAGTTCAAGTAAACCAAGGAAATTTCCATTTTTCGGTTGATATAATATATCTGAAGTTCCTCTAAAGGCTAAATTATGTTCAGCTAAATAAAAAACTATCGACATCATTCTTTCTAAAATAGCAGACCATCGATTCTTTTCGTCTTCAATTTATTTTTGTAATTCCTTATTAATACTGCTGAAGTTCTTTAGTCGCTTTGTACTATCCATCCATTTACTTAATGCTAGTCGATGATCTGGAGATGTTTCGTGTTTCTGTACTCTATCGGAAATGTGAGCCCAATCATTAAACCCTTCTTTTCCCAAACTGGAAAGAGGATTTTGGCAAAATAACGAACAGCAGAAACAGAAGACTTTATCTGCAGACCGCGAATATACAAGCCATCGCCTCTGAAACATTTCCCGATTCGGCATTATCAAAATGTGCATTTGAAAAATGGCACCCCATTGCATTTCTTGGATAGTTATCATTTGGCAATTTTCCGGGAGAAGGTCCTCGAACAATAATTTCATCTCTTTTAGCAGAATCTATACATTTCCACTTAGCAATGTCTACGAAATCAAAATCAAAATCATTATCAACAATTTATTTATCATTAGAATCCTTAGTCTCTTTTGATGCAGAGATTTCTTGACTTTCTTCACTAAAGAATTCTTCGGAAGAATGTTCGGATAGCTGAATTTCCTGATTAGTTTGAGCGTTTATGTTCAGATAATTATCCATCTGTTTTGCACATTTTTCATTTTCTTTCTCTCTCTTTCGTTTTCTTTGTCGATTTTGAAAACCCGACTTCTTTTTATAAGGCAGCTACATGGATTTTAAATACTAAAACTCCAAAAACCTTAAATACGCGTTCGTAATCGTAATAATATTTGCAGAATAAACCTATACAAAACGAATCATGGATGATGCATTTGAGTGAGAAACATGAGTGCTGGAACTCCTTTCGTTCTCATCCTTCCCCAGAGAGGGGAAAAATAAAAAAAATTTGGAAGATAAAAAAGTGTCCGGTTATTAGGCGTCCGGATTTAGGACTTCCTACTGTATATATATATATATATGAAATATAGTAAAGTATTTTGGGCGCCCCGTGCGATAGCACCTTTCGCTCCACACTAGGACCGCCCTGCACATAGTGTGCCAATTTAAAAAAAGAATAAAATCTTCTAAATTTTGATAGACTGATTTTGACTGAACCGTTATGTCTTTTTTTAGTTATGCCTCTATCACTGGACCTTCCCCTTCAAGAACCAAAGAGGGAATTACGCGAGACGCGAGATCCTTGAAATAATCTATATATTATTTTGAAACATGTTTTTCTTTCGACAACCGAATTGAGAGAACGGCTGGGTGTAAAAACTCGGTTGAGGTGTCTGAAGAAAGGTCTCGGCCCGCAGATGTGCCATCAAAAGAGAAAATCAGAAAAAGTCGAACGGTTTAGGCGTGGGGGAAAGGTGCAGATTTTCGCCATAGAAATAACATTGTGGTTTATTAACGCAGACGATATTTTTATTTTCGCCATAGAAATAACATTGTGGTTTATTAACCCCATTGTTGGCAGACGATATTTTTATGCGTAAGCCCCGCAAGGTTTGATTTATTTGGAAAAATATTTATTAAAAATTGCATCCGTTTGTAAATGTTGTGTGGCAACAGTGTGTAGTGATAATAAATGTGTTGTTCTAAAAAACGATCCTACGTAAATGATTGATATGCGTAAGCTCCGTAGCGGAACTTCAAATTTGCAATTTTTCGCCATAGAAATAACATTGTGGTTTATTAAATGCATTTTGCTTTCATAAAAAGCCTTTTTTATTTTAGCGCTTTATCGCTTATTAGCACTAGGGTGCTATTTCGTTCACGCCCAGACTTTGTCTATTCGATTCTGTCGATATGATTTGTAGACAGGTTTTGTAGAGATGAACTGTCACGGTGGAAATCTTTTTAAATATGTTTGCCACATAACGCGGAAGGGGGGGGGTGAGAATAAGTCTGACAAGGTTTGCGATTTTTGATAATTGATCGCCAAGTTTGCGGAAAAAAAAGAATTAAAAAAAACTTAAAAACCGAACTATGTCTAGCTATAGTTATAAAATAGCTTTAGTAGGCAAATTTAATATAGATATTAATTCTAAAGATGTGTTTTATGCAACGAGAAAGACAAGTATAGCACACTCATAGATTATGATGCTCATTCCGAACAGTATATAAAATGGTGAAGTATAGTTGGAATATGCTTGGCGAAGATTGTAAAACAGTTTTAGCAGCTATAGATTTCGATTCCAAAGAAATGTTTTGTGCGACAAGGAAGAAAAATACGGCACGGCTATGAATAATGATACGCTTTTCAATTTAATGAAACAAGGAAGAAAAATAGGGACGGCACATGGATTATGATACGCTTTTAATATACAGCATTTTAGTGAGTATTTAAAATATGAAAGTGTTTCAGATTTTTTTCAAACTTTTCTCCATACAAATACATTGTGGTTTGTTAACGACATTGACGGTAGTTATAAACTCCTTCTTTAGTTACCGATTTATCTTTTATTTCTTTAATTTTTCAGTTTTCTGTCTGATACTGGATCTTTACCACCGAGGGTAGCTTGAGAAAAGGCAAATAAAGCAGGGAGCGCGCGATCGCCATTTGGCGGATTACATTTTTTTGTCTCTTGCAGAATTCCGAAATTTTTCACTATTTTCGCTTCATACTTTTGGCGTTTACCTTTCTGCGCCCGTATTTTCTCATGGAATGTTGTATGTCACTGTTTCAATGGTTAGATCAAAGAATGCTGTGGCAGTCAAGATCATTTAAGAGAATTCACCTGGACGTTTCGTGGTCGATGACTTTACCCAAAATATCGTCTTCAACGAAATGCTCAATTAGAATTTGTAACTGTATTTGCTCATTCGTCATTTAATATCTACTCTTCTTTTTTTTACTTAATAAAGATAGTTAAAAACAAATTTTAAAGATTTCAATCATTTCATCGTCACTGTACAGTTGCTAAGAACTGGCGTGAAACCTTTTGTTTACTTTCTGTCACAAGTCATGTTCTGTCCGCGTCGCTCTTTGATTTTTCCTGTTAGTTTTGTTCAAGACCTTGGTGACATTCTTGATCGTTCCCATTAATTTTTGAATATTACAGTCAATAAAGTGGCCGTCGAATTCGACGGGTTCCAGCTAGTAGAATATTGATCAGTAAAGTTTGATAAAAGATGACTTCACACTTTGCAAAAGATGTACCCACTTATGAAAAGAGAACTCTTGCTCCCTTTACCTACACCTCTTCCCCCCCCTCCATCCACAACATGTGCACCTATACCTCTTCTTGGCACGTACATGCCCGAGCGTGTTCATTTAATTAATCAACGTGATCCCTAAATTAATGCGTTTATGATGCTGTTAAATTGCCATCGACTCGTAAGGCTTTGTTAATTTAAAGCAAGTTATTTGATGCATCTACTTTTAATGTTTCAATTTATAACTGTCTTAATTGAAGCCTGATTCAATGAATTGCTTGAAAATTCGAGAAACAGAACTCAAAGTCACGTATGGAACGTGATCGATGTATCAATGTGCCCCAGGCAAAGACAAGAGTTTTGGATTGTAATAATGCATTTTAGTTTGGATGTCAAATTGAAGTGAAATAAGTATTTTGCTTTTTACTCATATAGTATGATCAATATTTTCTTATTTTAAAGTTTAAACACAGTTCTTCGAACATAAATACAATGGCAATACAAATTAAAGTCATAACTCTGCCATTTTCATAAAAGAGAGCACTTTAGTTTGCGTTCCAGAAGAAAAGGAACTTGTCGTTTAGAGCTAGCTACTCCCTTCATAATTTACATCTTCATCAAAAGGACAAAGAATTTTTGAAAACGAGCAACCTTCAGAAACTACCTACAGGTCAGTGGCTTGTGACTGCCGAGAAGGCTTTCGGAATCGCGGATTTTTAGTGCATGTTCAGTACACATGTTGGTTAATGCAGGTTCAGTATGGCGTGGTCTTCAATGGTCGAATGAGGATTGAACTCACAACCCTCTGCTCATTCGTCCGACACCTTGACTCATGGCTGGTTAGTTTACTTGTTTGTAACTGTCCTTATTCTGGTGGTGGTGGGTAATTATCCCACTTGTTAAACTAGGTACAAGAATTCAACAACCTTTAAAACGCTCAGAAAAAAAAAAAAGTGAATCCTCAGAGTATCCCCTAAAGAGCGCCCGGTACCCGTACGATGGAACAAATACCTAGGAAACAAGTCGCAGTCGGCACATTTAATACACATGGGATACTACTTGAGGTTAACGGTAAATGTGGATGGTCCCATTGGTCTCACACAAGGACGTACCCAGGGAGGTAGTCCAGGGGGTCCGGACCCCCTCCGAAATTTCAGTTTTTGCGAACAAAATAATAATGATGAAGTCTTTTTGCAAAAAATTCTACCTTTTCCATCGCTCGGACCCCCTCCGAAATTTTTGGACTCTCCCCGAAATTTTTTTCTGGGTACGTCCCTAGTCTCACATATTAAAGTCTGCTTTACATATTTTCCCAACTTACAACTCTAATTTTGATTCGGTTCTTGTGTAAGAAAAAATGTCAAAGTTTCCGATGGTACATCTTAAATGTATCAAGTTCAAGCAGTCATGACATCTTCGTTATACCATACCCCGGTACATTTTGTTCTTCGCTTCAATTGAGCTTTTATTTTTCTTAAAATAAAAAGGCATGATATGCCGAAATATTTACTTCTCAAATTTTTGTTGAACAGGAATGATTACGAATGTTTGAAAAAATCATTATAAGGATAAGTAAGCGAAATCTTTACTTAACAAATGTACTATAATCTCCGTTGTAAAAACTTAAAATATAAAATGTAAAATAAAATAAGCGACGGAAATGGGAAGGAATAAATATTCGAAAGCTTCATCCACAAAAACATGCCAGGAGCAGAATCACTTTTTTTTCTAAATTTAGAACGGGTAAACACAGTATTAAAATTTTCTTAAACCCATAACCACACACGGCGTTCTTCTAAAAAGATTCGTACATCTTTTTTCGTTTTAAATGTATCATGTTTTTTCCCATTGTGACAACATGCAAATGGACACAAAATGATATGTATTGCAGAGGAAGAAGAAATGTACTTCAAATAAATATGTAAAACCGATCAAGGGTATTATGTTCTCGCAGAATTTTTTATTTCTTTTATGTCTCTGAAGGTTTAAAAAATATGGTCATGATGTTCCATTGGTGAAGGAAATTTCGCGTTTTGTAAAAGAGCTTTGTAAAGACATAACTTAGTTAAATATGGAGTAATGCTTTTAGGAAAATGAAAAAAAGTCATTGAAAAAATTAAGTAGAGTAAGATGGGTATGGAAACAGGCATTTTTCAAAATTCTTAGTTTGTATTCTATTATTAATAATCTTAAACATGCAGCTTTTTTGTTCTACTGTATGCAATGCACCTTCACACCTAAAACATTTTTATTAATTTTATATTCTAACAACAGTTTTTGCTGAGTGTCTTCGTTAATGAATGAAGTGGCTTCCTTTTCTTGGATTTCCTAATTTATTCCTGATACACCTCAGACGTTCAAAAAAATATCAGGTACTACTTAACCCTTTAACGCGCAGTGTTCCCGCTCTGGGAACACCAGACTCTGACGTTTTGACTGTTGCCAGTCACGAAGCATAGATTTGATTTCTATAAAAAAAAGTTGCGGGTGGCATAGCTCCACGAGAATCCTTTACTTTTTAGCACGTCATTTCCCGTAAAAAAATTGTCACGATTCTTTTTAAACAGCACTGACATCTGCTGAAAAATGAAGGAATGCGAGAACAGCTGGATAGATTGCCCAATGCTGAAAAAAAGGACAGCCGTTGTCATCGCTCCACTTAACTACCAGCAAGATGGCGGACGATCGAAAATGTTTCCGGATCGAATCCGGATCGAAAATGTTTCATCGAAACATTTAAACATAGTTTCATCAGCTGACAGTTATTTCTACTTACGTACACCACCATCAAATACAGATATATATATATATATATATATATATATATATATATATATATATATATATATATATATATATATATATATATATATATATATATATATATATATATATATATATATATTAGCCTCTACAATTGTAAATAACAGTATCTATTCCTCTACTAATTTGTCTACTGTAGTTTGTAACAAAAAAATTCTGGCTTTCTATAAACTTAACCTACAACATAATAATCTAAACTATCCTTATATTGTACTAATCCCTAAATTTCATGAATCGCCTTTAAAGTTTCCATCACTCCTAGAAATAGCCTTAGTTTCAATATATATGATAAGCGTAAAGATTTTAGCTTTAAAGTAAATAGCTTTACTCATTTTTCCTCCTGCTTACATAAATCTGTATTTCGCAATATCATCTATAATCACTGCTGTAGAATCAAGTTTCTATGTTCTGATGATTTTAAAGTCTCCAATTTTAAATCTCTATTTCTGTCAGCTAGACAATACAACTATCCCACTAATTTCCTAAAATCTATTATATACAATTCTTGATAATGATGTGTCTAATGTCGTAATTGGATGGTTGGGTCGGGCGGAGGAAGTTTTTCTCTTAAAAAAAAAAAAAAAGTAATATGTTTAAAAACAATTTGGACGTGTATATGCATGCATATATGTATATCTGGAGGAAAAAAAAAAAAACGGGGTTCCTATATTGTGATTATTCTGTCCTAAACATTATTTTTTATTTTTTTCTTATTTACTAGATTAATCTTCTGTCATACAATAACTTATTATACATACTTTGTCAATAATAATATTCATTATATTTTTTAAACAATATGTTATATTTAATTTTGCAATACTATTTATTTTATTCAATCATTTTAATTTATTATTATTCAATATATATTTATTATATTAATATACCTGGATATTCTTAAAATTTAATAATATTACCTTTTAGTATTTGGCAACTCCTATACTTTCTTCTTTCCACTTTTACACTTTTATTAGTGGCAACACCATTTTTCACTTTTTACAATTCTTAACATTGGCAACACATATCAATTGTTCAAATGAAATTTACATGTGCTCAAGGTCTGGTATGTAAAATTATATTCCTATTTCTAATTTTTGTTATCTTTTTGATTTCTTCTTTCCTTTATATAGTAGGGTAGGGCCCAGATGTGTGGAGTTAATATCTCTTCTGATATGCCACACAACCGAAACCCTACTATTTGGTTTGCTGTAAATTATAATCCACTGTTTGTGGCCCCTGAAGATGGTGACAGTGGTTATAATTTCCGTTCCATTATACTATCACAATAATTCTTGCACTTTATTTGGCTTCAAATTCTGGTTTCTAATTCTTGCTAATAGCTGTTATTATTTTTTTTTTTTTGTTGTTTTTTTTTTGCGAGATATGTCTTATTTGTAGTATGTTTTGTGTTTTACTTGTTAGTTATATATATATATATATATATATATATATATATATATAACTCGGCTGTTCGAGCCTCGTCAGGGGGAGACCCCCCCTGTGGGCACAGCCAGCTGCGTCAAAAAAGGGTCTCTAGATCTGTGGCACGTGATGAACGTTTCGATCGTCCGCCATCTTGCTGGTAGTTAAGTCGAGCGACGGCAATGGCTGCCCTTTTTACAGCATTGGGAAAGGGTTGCGCCTCAAAGGGTTACTCTTGTGGGGTCTGCAAAGTGCTTCCGACGTTACTCAAAGATTGAACACTCCCACCCCCCCGCTTTCATACTTATGTTATGCTCTTCAACTAAAGAAATTTGTGTAGCTTGAAAAATAATTATGTTCAGTAGTGGTGCTAGACTTTATGCGATGAGGGATAACCATTCCCTGACGAGGGGGCCACAAATACATTGTATATAAACGTAATACATGCTCACGCACACGCACACACACATACAGTAGAGCGTCGAAAATCCGGTAGTTCAAAAATCTTGGCCGACGGTAATCCGGATATTATTCCGGTGTAAAAAAAAGTTCAAGTGATAGATCAATAAGGGAAGCCCATTACCAGGGCCTACTACTGAAAATTTTTAAATCAATTTTTCTCAACTTTTATTTTACTGCCTGTTTGTTGCCACCAGCACAAACAGGCATAATAAGAACAAATTCTTTCCTTATTTTACCCCAAAACAGCCGTCTGCTTTCTTTATTATACAAGGTTCCTAAAAATGTTGAAACGAGCTTTAATTATTTATCTATTAGAGATAAGTGGGCAGTCTAAATTGCAAAAACTGTTCAAAATAAGGTGCGAAATAAGAACGTGAAGAAAAAATTCCTCACGTTCATTTACGAAAAGTTTTACTTTTTAAGTTTGTATACGACCCCCGTACAAAAAAATTCCGGGTTATAAAATGTGCCCCATACACAAATGAGGTGATGTACAAAATTTGAGAATTCTATCCTGAAAACTGTCAGAATCATGAAGATAAGTATGTGCTGACTTAAACCACTTTTCAATGGCTTTCGAAGAGAAAAAAAAAAAAAAAAAAATAACGAAGAGAACATCCGATGATCGCATTTCAGGGGTCATACAGAAATTACGAAAGAAAATCTTTTTTGCACTCTAGCAATAAACGTTTCCATTCAAATACATGTATAGCCCCCGATCCTCTTTGTTTAAAGATATCTCTGAGACGTTTAATAATGAAAGGCTGAAATTTTGCAAATCCCTTTATTAGTGTATACGTGATTTTTTTTTGTACGGGTGTTGTAAAAAAATTTTAAAATGTAAGTTTTTGAAAATTAACGAGAGGAATATTTTCTTTCAAAATAAAGTAGGAAATAAGATTGCGTAAAGTCTTATTTCTTACTTTATTTTGAACATTTTTTTTTTTTCAATTTACATTGCCCACTTATTTTTTATAAGTAAAGAATTAAAGCTGTTACCACCTTTTTGGGATACCCTGTATATATTTTTGTTTTTTTGTCCATGCCTATATTTTGTGCTAACAAAAGTAAACATCTCAACTTCAAAACTTGCAATTTATTTAGTTTTCTTTTTAATTACTTTGACATGAAAATGTTTTTTATATTGTTTAAATTGCATTAAACTATGGCAATGTATAAGCTGTACAGTATTCTGTAAGTACAAATGTATGAACGCATTGTACATTGCATATGTATGTTTAGTCTCTCTTTAAAATAGATATAAGCAAGCACGTATCCAGAAAATCATTTCGGGGGGTCGAGAAATTTCGGAGGGGTCCAAACGGTAAAAAAGGGAGAATTTTTCACAAAAAGGCTTTATCATTATCATTTTAGTAACAAATGTTAAAATTTCCGGGGGTGGAGGCTCCGGACCCCCTGGACTCCCCCCTTTAAATACGTCCTTGATTATCAGTTCATATTAATTAACAGTTTTATTTATCTTCTCCCATTATTTAACGACTAAAGTGAATTATTAGCGGCTTTAGCAAGTATTCTTTTTGTTGTGAGCTCAAATGACCACTTTTTAGTTATTTTCCAAAATGCGGACATTTTGTTCATCCGAAATAGGTTCCTGTGAGAAGTAATCCGGATTATCGACGCTCTACTGTACATATAAATACAGACACATACATTTATATACGGTTCCCTACGCTTCTAAAAAAATTCCACATCATAAAAAAAGAATCGGGGACTTTTAAAATCTTTCCCTTGAATACCATCTTTTCTTGTACCCTTATTACCTCTATTCCCAATTTACGCAGCCAGTGGTCTAGTGAACGCTCAAAATCGCCTCATGGCGATGACACGCAGTGTACTTCTAGTCAACAATAAAATATCGAAAACATAACGTGAACACCTGTTCACTTTGTTAAACATAGAACAAAAACCAGACGTATAGGTCTGCAGAGCAAGCAATCTCATCCCTACTTTCTTTTAAATCACCCTACTTCTATGTTTAAAAACAGATATACAATTCTGTTTGTTCATAGCCAAATTGAGACACACTTGCATTTTCGATGCAGTGATTATAAAAGAAAAGAAACAAAGCGTTAGGGTAATTTAATTGATTTTAATGACTCTTTAACCCCCTTAACTGCCCGAGCGTATAAATACGCTTTGCGTAGTCGATGCTTTAACTGCCCAGGACGTACATATACGCCTATCTCAAATAATTTCCTCAGTAATTTATTGCTAGTATTGCAAATACTCTAAATTTTTTGACAGGTAACAACTTCAATTTGAAGAAGCGTTCGCCCTACATGCGCTTATTTCTTTGAATAGGGGAGGGGGGGGGGTTGCCTAATATGGCAGTTAAGGGGTTAAAGGGCAGTAGTAAGGGCAAGGACGTACCCAGGGGGTCCAGACTCCCTCCGAAATTTCAGTTTTTGTTAGCAAAATAATAATGATGAAGTCTTTTTGTGAAAATTGCTGCTTTTTTTACTGTTTGGAAACCCCTCCGAAATTTTTGGACCCTCCCCGAAATTTTTTTTCTGCGTACTACCCTGACAAATGGGGCACTACTGAGAAAAGCATCCGACAAAAGAAAGGCCTTCCAGAGAAGAGAAGCTCCGACTGACTCCAAGATTGACTTTGAATTTCAAGAATAGAAATTTTTTGCATTTCTAATACTTATTTATTACCTTGGCAACAAAAATTCAAGTGACCGACCCCTTCGTCACTTCCATACCCATACCATCTTGTTTCACTGATTGAAACGTAAAAGTATTCGCTCTCATTTTACGTAGTTTAAAAAAATAAAAATACTACAAAAGAAATTTTTAATATTTCATAATTGATCTAAAAATTAGATTGTTACTTGACTTAAAAATTCCCTGACAAATTAATCAGATGTCCTAGACGAGGGGTTGAAAGTTCCTTGCCAGGGATGCATGTGGCACGTGCCTCCGCTGGCGTAACCATTGATTATGCTTAAGCTTGCATTTATGAATACGTAACACTCAAAAATATTATTTTCATTTTGTCAATGAGCCTAACAAAACTCTCATCAGTTAAGTACAAATTATATCTTTTTTTATTTATCGTTTATTGCCGCCCCCCAGGTGGTGTCGTGGCTTAAAAACCATTCTATCACGCCTTGGATCCGAGTTCGAATTTGGGCTTGGATGTTAACTTGTTCGTCCCTTCATAGGAGGTAACGCTGGTGGTTGTCCACTGGGCTCCTCCATAATAAAATGGCCATAGGCGCACCCACGGAGGGGGGTAAGGAGGCTCCCCGCCCCCAAAGCTGAAGAGCTAGATGTGAAAAGCTTTAAAAATTGAAAATCGTTACGAATGAATAAAAATATTTTATTTTAAAGAATTGCCTTCAAATAATTTTAAAAATATTTTTAATAAGAGACGTTAGTTTTAAAATAAATACTTACAGTTAGTTTAAGAAATACAGTTAAACTCGGTTACTTCACTCAATAGATGAGATATAATTATTTATAATTGTGTAACGACCTATATTGATAGTGTGCTTGTGTTCTATGGGCAAGTGGTACAGAATATTTTGACGTTACAAGAGAGTTACAGCTGTAAGCGAGGTCTCTATACCATCCGAGTTCAGGAGCATTTGTTATCCCCAGCTCCCCCTAAACTAAAATCCTTGGTGCGCCACTGAAAATGACCACAATATTTTGCGTGCAGTTGTAGTAGACAATGCCTGCCTAATCAGCAAGTGCCCGTCCGTTGCGAAGGGGGGGGATTATCTTTTATTTAAAAGAACACTTAACATTTTCTATAGCTGATGAAAGTCTCTATTAGTCGATTTAAATTTAAAAGAACAATATAGTTACAATTATAATTTTGAGATGGCGCCACTATTCAGAAAAATTTCTAATTAAAACAAATATATATTTTTTTCTTGTGAGAGAGGAAAATGTAATTTATCTGCGTTCGCGTTCTTTCTTTGTGTAACCAAGATAAATTTATAAAAACCAAATAAAAGTATTTTCTCTGTATCCATCCCCTCTTTTTTTCGAACATGCTGAGTTCAATAAATTTTAATTCTATGCCTTAATTTGATGCGAATCTCATAAAAATTTTAGAATTGATAGAAACCGAAAAGTTGGAGAATTCTTGTCTTTGTGACCCTTGTTCCCAAATTTGATATCCAGAAACAATGTATTTCAAATAAGCCCACATTTATTTTTAATCATTTTCGAAATCTGATTTACAGAAATTTTGATAAATTCAGAAAGAGAGAAGATGAAAAGAGAGAATGAGATTTTGATCAAGCACAATTTGAAATTGATAATTATTTCTACTTTCTTTTAGATTTTGTAACTTTTCATTCGTAGGCGGAATTTATAATAAAAATAAACTATCCAAGAATATCGTTGTTTTCAATTGTACAGAGTAAGTTAAAATTTTGTTTTGTGAAAATGTTAAATATTTTAAAAGTCACGTCTTAAAAAATCGATAAAAGAAAAAGAAACAGACAAATAAAAGAAAACAAAAAATCTTGAGCCTAAAAAAAAACCCTTTATCGTTCATTAAAATATTAAGTATTAAAGAGACGATGTTTGAAATGGGGGGCGGGGAGAATTTGTTTTACTCGTCAAGGTTTTAAAAGAGTACAATAGCACCATAACTTACCGTCAAATTTTTAAGGAAATTGGGAGAATTGAAGTTTCAAATATTAGAATTATAACAACCAACTCCAACCAAATGTCAATACGCAGTTAATAGACACCTGTTTTGTTAACTACATGCATTCATTCTAATTAATTGATATTATGAGAATAATCTATCTGATATATTAGAATAAACTTTTAAATGTGCGACCTTTCATCAGGGCATTTGCATTTGCTTTATGCAGTCAGGCACGTATTCAGAAAAACAATTTGGGGGGGGGGGGGTCCAAACGGTAAAAAGGGCTCAATTTTTCACAAAAAGACTATATCGTTTTTGGTAACAAAAATGAAAATTTCGGAGGGGGGTGGTGGGTCCGGACCTCCTGGACCACCCCCCCTAAATACGTCCTTGTATGCAGTGTACTTTTTTTGCAATTTGTATTTTGATCAGGGGCGTAGCCGGGGGAGGCTGATGGGGCTGCAGTCACCCCCGAAATGAGTAAACGTAAGATATGGAGAAAATTACATATTCATGAATAAAGAGTTGGAAGTTTATCTAGATATCCCCCAATCCCCATAGTATGTTTGAAAATTCCCCTTGAAAAATTTAAGGTTCAGCTACACACCTAAGCCATTTTCTTCCCCTCTCTCTAATGTATTTTTTTTTTTATTGCAAAGATTTTAAACTCGATTATGAATTTTAAAAAATTTTCTTTCTTTATTTTATTTAATTCATTTTTATATGAGAACACTTTTAGGCCAAATGAAGGAGGGCATTCCCCACTCCTCCCAAGCAAATATATATTATATCGATTTTTATAAACTATATTGCATTCAAGATCTTTAGTTCTCATCCACCCCCCGAGTAAAAATTCCTAGCTACGCTACTGATTTTTGCGCCATTTGATAGGCATTTTTTTCGCTCCCGCAACAAATAGGAACTAGAGAAATCAATATAACCGGCTGAAGGTATGCTCAATATAGAAGAAAATCTCCAAAATCGATTGGAGTGTGTAAAATGTAAGATAATTATAGAACCGCCCAAGTGGTGTAGTAGTTTAAGAACCAATCTATCACGCATTGAGTCCGGGTTCGAATCCGTCCCTTCATAGTGAGTAACGATGGCCCCCCACTAAATGCCTCTAGTAAAATGGCCACAATACCTTCGGGCAGTTGTAGTGGATAATGAATAAACGGCAAGTGTCCGCCAGTTAAAAAAAAAAAAAAAAAAAAAAAAGATAACAATAGATCTTCAGTTTGATGTTCGGTATCATCCGAGAATAGAGTTCACAAGGGGAAAAGAATTATTTTTTAATGTACAAATACTTTGACAGTATTTTAAAAACAAATTGCCAGGTAGACAGTTGGTTGCTCGGTCACTGGATCTACAGAACTACAGCAGCCCTTGCTTTCTTTATCTTTTATTATGCATGTTATGTCAATAATATTCAATACTAGTTGGTTCAGCGGGGTAGCATTAGCGGGATATCAAACATATAACTTTATAATAGGCACCCTGTTTGTTTACTTCATGCAAACGTATTTGCTGTGATTGCTATGTTCGGAGATGGGGCCACCTAAATGAGGTCTCACCAAAAATTCTAAAAATACTTGCACATTGCTTTTGTACAGCTAACGAAAGTAAAGAAGTTTCTGTCCCGAAAATGTAATCAGTGGTGCTATATAATGGTGTTAGAGAGACCTCACTGCTATTTTCGGCAATCGGATGTCTAAAAACTCTGCCAGGAGGAGCGTAGCTAGGATTCACATACTGAGGGAGAGACAGTATTAAGAATGGCAAGACGATAGATATTGAAGTCTGCATTTCGCAGTTTATTACTAAAGGCATCATTTTAGGCACCCCTAGGGCACCTTGTCTACGCTCATGATTTGCGTACTTTCTTTGTACAGCGTACGAAAACGGAGAGGGTTGTTTATGCCACGCAAATGTAATTGCTGTGATTGTTGCTACGCTCGGCGATCAGGCAGGCAGTTTTCATCGACTTGCATTGCAACTTTAAAGTGAGCTAGCTCTAAAACAAACTAAGATCTTCACTTTACATTCATGGTTTATGAATTATGTAAAAAAAAAAAAAAAAAAACCCCTAAGATTAAACAAGAGTGCTGTTTCACTAATTATGCACTGTAGAATCTTTTGAGGTATCTCAGCAATCCATTCCTCAGTCATAAAAAAAGGCATTGTTTTACTTTTACGAAGGCAGGTTAAACTGAGCCAGGCCGCACTCCGGTAGCATACCCTGGTTCCTTTTCCTAAACAACAGCGAAGGATTGTGCATCATTTTTTGAATCCGTCATTTAAAAATCTTTCAATGAAATGTGAAATGTAAACTCCTAAGTCAAATCATCATTTTCAAATCTGAATTTCTTATAAGTTTATATTGGTATCAATGCTATCATTTTATGCTTTCCTGTGAGTCGTATAAAAAGAAAATTAACTGTAAATACTCTTGCCCAGCGAAGGCAAATAACTTGGTATACATGTAGAACGCGTTTTTTGCATTCTAGAATAGCAGAAAATTTTCTTGGCAATCCAGAAAACTTGAAAGATATAGCAGTAAGAACAATAAATAAATAAATAAAATATTTGAGAAAATGTTTGGAAGCAAACTGAATTTAAATTCACTTTTGTCGCTTTTGGAAAATCCTATTTGTTATCACTGTTCTAGTAAATTCAGAACTTCAAAGAAGGAGGGAAAAAAAAGCACGATGTCTAGAAATTATCTTTACAATTTTAGGCTTTATTAATTGTAAAACGATACAAGGTTAAAAAAAAAAAAATTCCGTACACAAGTAAACATATCAGTGGCGGCTCGTGGGATACAGCAAGTACAGCCGGGATGCACTTGAAATTATCAGCACATACTTTAAAATAATTTATTCTACTAATTTTCCTAAATTCAGATTAGAATTATGGAATTCCTACGGTAAATTAAAAAAAAATCTCAAAAAAAAAAATGTATTGTGGCCGGACCGCTCATTCAGAAAAAAAGCACTTTAATCTTCCCGCAATTCAATTGGGAAATCTTTGGTTCAGCCCAGAGCGCCGATAAGAAAATTGGCAGCACCGTTGCCATGACAACGAATACGTAAGCAGTCCCTCCGGCATAGGCTATAATGGGGGTACGCAGCTAAGACTCAGCTCATGAAAGATTTTCAAACGTCGGCAGCACTTGTGTTCGACTCACTGATTGGCTCGAGAAGTGAGGGAGGGGGGTAAGGAGAATATATGTTCGGCAAACTCTCGACTTTATATTGCTGAATTTATCAAGAAGGTAAGCCTGAATAGACGCTTATGAATGGACAATTACCCATCAAAGCAGTATTGTTTTTAAGTAAGCAAGAACTGGCATTTAAAGGACATGGCGAGCGAGAAAATTCTTTAAGCATGGGAAATTTTAAAGAGCTTTTAAAATTATCGATATCTGAATTAAAACAACGCCTTTTTATGGGGACATCACTGACCGATTCGCAAGTTTAAAAGAAAGGAGGATTGATTTGACTTATAAAAAATAAATAAGTTATCGTTACAAAAGAAAATTCTAAGGAAACTTCGAATCAGACACTGATTAATGCAATTTTGAGGATAAGAGCAGCTGGTTGAAATTTATGTCCATTTTATGGAAGTAAAATAGGATCTCTTACATTTTTTATGTAATTTCTTTCCCCCCCCCCCCTCGGTGAGGGCTTAATCCGCCAGCTTTCGAATTCAATAACAAAGATTTTCCATTCCTGTCCGGAGGAAGGGGGGGGGGGGCTCATATGCTTCCGGCTGCACTAACAGTTTTGACCACGGGCCGCCACTGAAACGTATAAAGCTTTTAACTCTCATTTATTAACCTCAATGGGCCCGTTTACCTCGCTTTCCCATTATGCATTGCGCACTCTTCCTTATACTCTGCTTTTACCCGGGATTTTCCATTTTCTCATGTAAAAGGGCCCATTATGTCTATCAAGTAGTGTTGCCAATACTTCCGGAGAAAAAGTGGTTGAAATCAAAGCTAAATGTGGCCAAAAGTTGCTAAAAATCTTTTCAAGCTCAGAGAAAAATAAATTACTCATTCTATGCTAAATGGCTTTGCTGATTAAATATATACAGGCGTCTTTTTAAATCAAGCATTTTGGCTCTCATTTCAGATTTATAAAATACTTTGGACTTGTCAATTGAAGCATGCAGAATCCCTTCTTTGAATTCTCATACATTTGCCCATTCTCTTCCGTAACATGGGGTTTACTAAGGTTAGGACATTTTTAAAATCCAAAACCTAAAATATATAAATAAAATATAAAAAAATAATAACTAGGTCCACACGGCATATCGCGCATGTAATGTTGAGTTGAGCGAATTTCGTGCAGCTATCTCTACCTCAAGTTGAATTAACTCTAACGGTCACTCGCTTAGCTTACACCTCTAATGCCATGGTCACGTTTAAGTATTGGCAAGATGTGAAGGCGATTATATGCTAGCGACCAGCGGCTGGTGGCATTTGGTAGAGGAGGAACTCAATTTCTTTGTTTTTTTCGTTGATTATACTTCGATGGTATGTTGGATGGTATTTCGGATTTTCTTTTTTTAAAGTGATCAGCATCGTGACCTTGACTAATGGTCACGATGCAATCATAGGTTCAATGAGTGCGCGGAGCGAGTAATTGAGAAATATAATAATTCTTCTAATATCTCCATTGAAAGTTAATGGCAGCAGGTTTTTCGGTGATTATTCCTCCGTGGTCAACCCGATTGGTTTGATTTCAGATTTATACTTTGCCACACAATTGGTACCTACAGACCCGGACTGGGAGGGTAGGGGCCTGCCCGTCTCAAGAGAAGGGGGGCCCGGGTTATTGTATAACCGATAAATAATAGGATGTGTTAACTTTCGGGGTATGGGGGGAAGTATGGTGTTATTATTAATTAATTATGATTGGTAATTAATGCATTCATAAAATATTGATCTATTAATTAATATGCGTCATTCATATTAATTAATCCCTTGTTCATTGCGGAACCATCTCTCAAAACATTTTGAGAACTACATATAAAATAAAGTGTTTTGAAGCCTTTTGGAGCGCAAATGCAGCTGCAAAAACATTTCTGTGTCAAACTTCATTAAGTGCTATCAGTATAGCACTTTTTTTATCTTCTTTTTTTCTGTTTGGGGACCCGCCGAGGGTGGGAGCCCACCCGTCTGCAGACAGTCTGACACCCTGGCCAGTCCGGGCCTGGGTACCTATAACCACGCCAAATTTGAACGAAATCGGTCAAGCGGTTCAGGAGGAGAAGCGTTACATTGAAATGCCTGAGTGTAGTGTAAGAGCTTCGCTCAGCTCAATAATATGCAAATGTAGTACACATTAGTTTAAGAAGATAAAACGATGTTCATATAGTAACAAAACTTACTCCTTACGTATGATATAACTTCACATCGAGAAACTTACAGTAACTATAGGAAGCTTATGATTATTTATTTATTTATTTTTTTACTCATAATTTATTTCCCAAGGCAAATGATATACAGCGTGTTTTTAAAACAGCGTGAGGTATTCAGAGCCTTCTAACAAATAAAGTATTGGACGACAAATGCAAAATTTGATGCGCGCATAGTGGACCAAGGGATTTCGATTTTTAATGAAAGAAAAAAAAATAGTATCGAGAGTCGCCAGCAGGGAAATGTTGGCGCTATTTACCGGATAAAATGCATTTGCCTTGTTGCGATTATGAGTATAAAAAGAAATTCTAGAAGAATTCTTATCATTCTCAGGCTAACTGGCTGGAAGCAGTTGCAAATGCTTCCACTTTTTGCAGACTAACCCCTTAGCATACTTGGTTAGCTGCTTAGAGTTCATGTGATGTATTGCTTGCAAGTGAAATCCACGATTAAAATATGCGGTTGGAGAAAATTCAAATTGAAAATTTCTTATTTATTCTTGATAAGGATTATTTATTTTGATAAGGATTTATTACCTACCATATTAATCTCAGAATTCATACAAGTAACATTTTATCTTAAGAATGTGCGGGTGAAGGGGGGGGGGAAAGAAAAGAAAAAGAAGAAATCACCTAATGCAGTGTTTCAAAACCTTTTTACATCTGCGGACTGACAAAACGCAAATTTCATGAGCCAGCATTGTTCCAAAACAATAAATATTATATAAGCAAGTATTTGATTTACTGAATAAATTGTTATCCAAATATTATATTTTTTTACTACAGAATTTGCTCCTGATTATTGTATTATTGTTTAATACATTTGGTATAGGTGAACCGGCTTCAAAGTCTCGTGAGCGGCCGCTTGTCCGCAGACTGAAGGAGTTGGGAAACACTGACCTAGTGGATTACGATTGATGCTTGCCATTAAACAACAAATGGAATCGAGAACTGAAAAATTAATTTCATTTTATTAATGGCCAAATAACAACACAGTGTTTTTTTTCTTTTGGATGTACTACAATTGGTCTCGTGCAACAGCTCTGAATTGTTTTATACATGCTACACCTGATATATCACAATACTAAATGTTAGGAAACGTGTTTATCATGTCACGTTCCACTAGAATATGTTACAGCTTTATTCTCATCTCCATGGGGATTAGGAAGTGAGATGCAATCACATAAGTCAAGAAGTCATCGGCCTAAGAGCACTGTCTATTCTTTCTCTTCTCGGAGTTTTCATGTGTGTTGTCTTTCAGAAAAACTATATAAGTGAATTCATAAGGAGATACAGCTTGTGATAAAAACTTTATATATTTGCTTTCCCCCCCTTCATTCTCTCTAACCGATACTTAAAAGGTTAATGAGCACAGATACTTAGAAATGTGTCGAGTGAATGCATAAATTGAAAAAGACTATAAAGAGTTGAATAAGATATAGATTTTATTAATAGAAAATGCATGATGTTCAAATTATTCAAATTTTTGGAGTTTACTTTTATCTTTAGTATGACATAAATTGTCATTCTCATTATTTAATTCCAATAAAAGAAAATTGGATTCCATCGATACCATTGCTACTCTCGAATATATCCCAATATGAAAATGTTACATTTTTCGTTATTTAATTTTATTTTAAGTTTTAGTGTAGTTTTTACAGAAAAAAAAAATCTTCAAAACAAAAAGATAAACTTTTTTACCTTTACATAATTATTCTATCTTCTATAGTTCTCAAGGGAAAATGAATGATGTAAACGCAAGCATTACGGGAGAAATGCATAATGCATATTTTTTTAGTAAATCTGAAATTTTCACTCTTAAGTTATTAAAAATACGAAAAATGTCATTACTTTATTTAATTCATGCGTTTTTAAATTTAGAAAGCATAATAGAATTACAGCGAAAAAACAAAGTTGAATTTAATAGTGGTTTCAGAATAATGGAAGTAGATTTTTTTTTACCCGCCCGAGAGAGATACATTGGGGCTTTAAATACAGGGCGCGCGCGCGATTACAAATCAATATCCCAACTCTGAAGGTCTATATTTACAAAAACTGCAGAATATAAACGCATTTTTGAAAAGAAATAAAAAGTAACATCTGAAAGTTACTAACAGTATCAAGTTATACATGTTTAATGGAACCACCACCACTAGAAATACGAAAGATATCCATTTTGTAGCAGAAGTTGTCCCCCCCCTCCCCCCAGCATGTCTGGTGTTAACAGTTTCGAAGGCTGCAGTTATTCCCTTCTTTTTTTCAGTTTAAAAAATGTCGTCAGCTGGTAGAGGCAGGCAAAACGCTTTAAATGTTTTACGTAGCCTAAAGCAAAAACCTCATACGAAGTTAAATTGGAGCAACTGATGAAAAGCATCGTCGAATCTTTTCCAAAGAAAATAAATTAAAAATTAATAAAATTTCATAACTTCTCACCAAGGCCGTCGCCAGGAAAATTTTTCGGGGGGGGGGTTTCAAGTTTTATGTTTTAATATGGTACTTTTTTCAGCACACTGAAATTAAAATTAAACAAAGTATGATCTCCAGCTTTGTGTTTTTTCATTTTTATTTAAAACGCGAAAATAATGCATCCAAATTGAAACAGTGCTATGTAAGCAATATCCTATCGGGCGTAGCGAACCTCTGTGTCAGTGCAGCCTTTAAAGAATGACAAGCACTGTGTGACAGAGCAGGGCCGGCTGGACCATATAGGAAAACTAGGCGACTGCCTAGGGCGCTGACTCGAGAGGGGCGACACTAGCCAGGCAGCGGATGTTTTTTTTTTTTTTTTTTTTTTTTTTTTTTAACTCCTGCTGTCCGCAGTGCCACTCTCTTTTTATTCTAAGAAGTAGCGGACTGGTTACGTGAATAATGCAACGTAGGATCTCCCTCCCGGTCCACATGGGTCGAGACTGGAGCTTACATGTCCCAAACTCCAAAAATCACAAACTTATCACTCTGACTTTTTTATTTATAGAGGTCATAAACACGATACTGTGAAACTGTTTCGTGTTTCGATCTCCGATGGAATCGAGAGATGACTCACTATTTTTTGTGGAAAGATAATTTTTTTTTATTTACGATATTTCTTTTTTGTCTTTCTCTACGTGTAAGGGGGGGGGGTGAAAGAAGAAGAGAGAGAAGCAATGTGGAGAAGCATTGAGACGAATGTGAGCTTTTGCTCCGATCATACTGCATTCTAATTATGGGAAATGTAAATACTGTGTAAAATTGTGTAAATAAAGCAGCCGTACATAGTGTACTTAGGGAACATTTTTGCTACCACCTTCACAAATTCCTACTACTATGATACATTAAACACTGTTTATTTAAAGAATTATTTGATGAGAATGAGAAATTCTGCTTGCAAGTGCCACGGAAATTGCATACTCAGAAGACATACTCATGGCCATACTCAGAAGACAGGTATGCATATAACGTACAGAGAAAAGAGTAGCATGTTTAAGTGAAATATATCACTTTTCGATCCTCAGAGAAACACAAGTAAAAAATTACATGCGGTTTGAATGAACTGAAGTGCAATAATTGTAGTTGGCGATACAAGGGATAATTTTTTTTCTACGAACAGTAAGTTATGTGACTGAAAATTTCGGGGGAGGTTTGAACCCCCAAAACCCCCTCTTGGCTACGGCCTTGCTTTTCACTCAAAATGATGTGTGAAATAGAACGCTATCTTGTATTGTTTAGAAGATATAGCCTTTCAAACTTGGCATGTTCATTTGCAATCACCCTGTATTTAAAGAAATCCATCAGGGAGACAAGTATAAACTTCATGCTATCGAATTTACCCCCTCTACAGTAAAATTGTGGATTACACCCAAAATTGCTGAACATTTTAAAATTGTAACAAAATAAATAAATAAATAAATAAATAAAAATAAATAATAACATTTGAAAACATAAATGAACATGCTAAGTTTGATATAGCCTTTCAAACTTGGCATGTTCATTTGCAATCACCCTGCATTTAAAATCCAGCAGGGAGACAAGTATAAACTTCATGCTATCAAATTTACCCCTTCTACAGTAAAATTGGGATTGCCCCCAAAATTGCTGAACATTTTAAATTGTAACAAAATAAATAAATAAATAAAATGTAATAAATAAGTAAATTTAAATAAAGTCATAAATAATTGTTTTGTGTATCTAAGAAATAAACGTGTATGCAAAAATACTCATTTTATAAATTATTAAATTAAGGTAAAAAGGCAAGAAAAGTAATGAGGTGAAAAGCAACGATCAAGTTTTGCGTAGTTTACGTAGTCGAAATTTCACACACACGTGTTTTCCTATTTTCATATCGAAATTTCATGTACACGTAAACTGAGTGTTGCTAAAAGAATGAAACAGTTAGTCAAGTTTCGTCAAGGCATAAAACTGTATGTAATGACCTTCAGTTTTTACTGCAATACATATACAGTTTTCGTTATCTAAAATAAGCACTGCTAGGCAGAAATCCGAAATCTCCGCCGCTACGTCTTTGCAACAATAGGCGTTAACAGGTTGAATTGAGTTCAAGGAGGAAAGCAAGTTGAACCTCCTTGCATTTGCAATAGACATTTATAGGCATGAAACTTGTGACACAGTATTGACTGAACTTTTTACGGTGTGAAACGATTTTACATTTTGCCAAGACTCTCAAATGATTAAAATTTACTAAGAATTCAATTTTAATGCATCATTAAAAAGTTCTTTTAGAAATAGGAATGCGTTTTTTTTTATCTAAATAAATAATACTTTCCAAAAAATATTTTATTGACAGAAACTGCAATCATTTGCATTAACAGTTTTAGCACCCTTGCAACGGTGCAGTTTATTTTTAGTTGTAATGCTACTGCTGCAATTCAATTTTTTTTTTCACTTAAGATGTTTTATACACAACATCTCACTCCGTAAATTATATGGAGATCAGAATAATGGTTCCTTTCTCTTTTTTTAAAATATAAAATATTGACTAAACAAGACCTGAACAAAGATTAACACAGAGAGAAAAAAACAGCAATACAAAGTTGTAATTTCATCACGAAACAACAAGGCTGGAACTGACATCAATACACTCTAACAATAATCACAAATACTCACCAAAACAACGGAACTATGTACAAAACAGTAAGCAGTTTGAAAGACAAATTTTAGAAATACAGAATGAGAAATGCAATACACAATTATTGAAACAGCACTATAATGGAAGAATATGGAAAGTATAATGCTCGCTCACTCATCAACAAACCCTTTTTGAATGCTTGCCAGCGTCTCGTATTTTATAGAAAATTATTACAAAGATAAATTTTATTCTGATTAGAAACATTTCAATATGCTGAACTTTTTTGCTTATTTTTAGATCTTGTGTTTGGGAAATAAAATACATCTTGTGTTTACCTTACCTTGCAAAGTCAGTATTCAGAGCTGCTTAAAATACTAGAAACTAAAAGCGCGACACTTGTTACTTTTTATAAATAATTAATACTCGTCCTGCTTTATATTTTTCCACCACGTTTTGACTTACCGTTACCATCACCACTTATTTTCTCATGGAAAACCCTTTAAAACTGACAGCAAAAACCATTCAACTTCTCATAATCTTAATCATTTTATAATGCAATTATTTAAATACGAATAGCTTTATCTTTTCTCTAGATATTTAAATTCCGGAAATTAAAATGAGGGAGGGGGAGTGAGTAATTTTTCTAATTTTAAGACAGACTTTTTCATATCTCTGAAAATATTTAATGAAGTTTTCCCACATAAAAAAAAAAAAATAGGAAAAGAAAAAAAGTAACTACATATAAAACCAAGATGACAGCGACAAAGCTTTGATTTCTATTGTTTAAATTTCATACAAATATTTAATTCGCATTTCGAAAATTCTTAGATAAAAATGTATAATGTTTGTTTTGATTCGGAACTATATGGTTCGAAAATGCTCCTCTGAATATTCGTCGGGAATTCAAACACTAAATAAATCGAAATAAATAAATAAAATAAAACGCTGTGCACAAAAGAGGAATATTCACTGCTAGTTTGCTATAGATTTATCTTTCTGTGTCTACCGTTGCATTCCTTCATTAGTATTTAAATGCCACAGTAGACATTATAATTAGGTATTCATTATCAGGATGATTATTCGGCAAATCTATGTATCGTTTGAGTACCAATAAGGGAAAAAGTGTTGGTGAGTGTTTTGTAATCGATGTGTCAGCCATGGTTTATCGTTCTTGATTCAAAAGTCATATATTTGAATGCATCCATATTGCTAAGTCAGAATTTTTTTTAAAAATTAAGAATTTATTTTTACACAATTTGTTTTTCTTTTTTCGAAAAGCATTGAAATGTAATTGTCAAAAATAAAACATCAGGTAGCTACTCGTCAGGATAGAAAAACTCAGCTGCTTTATTTCAATTCTTTCTTCTTTAGTGATTTAAAAAAAAACCCGACTTACTGCTGAAAAGGATTTTAAGCAGTGGAACAGCTTCTTTTCCGTTTAAGTTAATCAACAGAATTCGTTCTGTTAGAGATCATTTTAAGATATTTACTTACTTGTATTTATCCGATTCATCTGTATTTTCGTTTAAATTTTATAAGAAGAAATTATTCTGAAATTCCACATATGATACTATTCTTTTAAGTAATTAGTAATTCGAAAAAAAATTACCTTTTTAAATTGCTAATTTTCTTCTTTTTACATGAAAATTTCCAAGAATTAAACATTAATTTAATAACTCAAAACAGGAAAATTATTTCAATTTTAAACATTGTCTTTGAACAAAGAGTAAGTATATCTACTGCAATAATTTTAGCAAAACTTAAAATTCGGAATCAAACCATTTGAAGAAGCGATTTCGATTGAACGATACGTTATTGCAGCATTATGTAAATGCATTTAAAAGGAAGAGACAATTAGGGTGACCAGACGTCCTGCATTTTGCAGGACAGTTTTTTTTTTTTTCCCCACATCTTGTCCTGGAAACTGCATTACGTACCAATAGACAAAAAAGTGTCTTTATTTTTGCATTTGCCCCTGAAAATGTCTCGCATTCTGTGTCAGTCATTGCTTGCAGAAAAAAATGAACACAATTCATGTATGGGTATCGTATACAGATTTTTCAAGATAAATAATTTTGATAGTTTGACATCGATAATTTGTTATATTCAATACTCTAAAGTGTTGCCAGGCCATCTTTTTAGAAAAGTATTTCTAGTTACACTGATAGATATATAAGAAAAACTAGATTGAGGATAACAGGGGAAAAAGCGATGCCTCCAAATGAAACCCATTCTAGTCACATGAGTAGACTGGTAGTTGCTAGGTATTATTTCTTGATATCAGCCAATGCAAAGTGGGCTATCTCCCTCTGACTACAATGATGTCTTGCATTTTTATCTCAGAATCTGGTCACCCTAGAGACGATGAAAAATCAGTTTAATAATTGAAGTTTTCCTGTTGTGTATATATTTCAGGTTTTTGTATTCTGTAGTGTCGATTTTCATACTGGAAAGCTTATATTTATTTTCTTCAACCTTAATTAATGCGTCTAGACACTTTTATGTTTCGAATTTTGTATACATTTCTAAAATGCATAAAACAAATGTTCGCATCCGTGATAAGCATAATATTTTGAGAGAATGCCAACCATACACAAACTATTCACAATAAAGAACACTGATTCTATCCGTTTTCTCCAAGTCGTTACTTACTTCTAATTTGCTGGCAATGCTCCAAGGGGAATTTTTCATATATCTCCTTTTTTTGGGTTTGAACCTTTCATTCTAAATGTCAAGTGCAGACAGTTCTTTTTCTTTTTTAAGCCAAACAAATCGGTGACCTGAAAACGGCAAAAATTCGCATTTCGTCCTGAGAGGAAATATTAATCGTAACTTGTTATTTCTTAAAAATACATCTAACATTTGAATATGAATGTATGTGGAAAATCTTCCTGAGCATGAACGATAACTTTCAATTTAATAAACTCTCTACCCTGGATAATGTATTTGTAATCCACATATCTACCTAGCATGACTTGTCTAAATAAATATAGTTAGGATTTTTGGATTTTTTAAATCATCAAAAAGTGACATTGTGATGATGCTAATGTAACACGTTTCCTTTAAACTCAGAAGCTAAGGATTTTAATGTGAATCTCCCCCCCCCCCCTGATTTTAACTAAGTGAAGATTTACCCCACTAAAAGGCTGAGATAAAAAATTCCATTTATCAATCTCCAGTTTTCACTGAAATAAATCTACATTTTTGAGTTATGACGCATTTATCGTTATTTACTTTTAAACTTAAAATTTTGGAATTACTTCCTCGATCGAGCCTCTTTTGCTTTAATTACAGTTTTTTTTATAGCCAAATTTATTTTTTGTAGTAAAATTGTTTGACTCAGTAGCGAGTGCAGAATTTTTGCAAGGGGAAGTATGATCCTTTTTTATTCTTAATTTTAAATTCTAATTTGACCTGTTATATCTTGACAAAACAAAAACGAAACGGTGAATATCCCCTTCTGTACAAGGTGCGCATGCTTTGCCGATTCAAAGAACGAAAACACAACGTTTGATCTTCATCGTTGGGTCTTTGCAATGATAGCTTCAACCTGTCTTTTACTACGGTTCTCAGAGGGTTAACATGGAGGTAGGCACATTTCTCATAAATTTTTTATGCCTTAAAATAATGCAGATTGCAATATTTTTTCAACTTGGCGATATAATTAATCAGAGGAAAACTGAAACAACATAGAGATGATTAAACATCTCGTTGTTCAAATAATGAAAAAAAGTAAGAACTAAAATACTTGAGATTATTTAAAAATTTTATTGGTGATCACAGAAATAAATTAGACGAAAATTGAACATCAACACAGATAATCATTAAGTTTACTCTTTCAGCTAAAATAATGAATTAGATTAGAAAAAATGCCTTCTAAAAACACATAAAATGCTCATACGATAATCGATGAAAAATTAAGCTTTACATGATACTTACGCGAATATATATTTTTATTTTTAGAACTGATTATTTTGAAGTCATCTAGTTCTTCTTTAACTTAACTTGGTGTACAATTAGGTTCAAAATAAGTCTTGCGCAACCATGGCAAATGCCGCGAAATTAGCCCAAATAGACGCAATTATCAACAGTTCTCGCGCAAATTTCACTGCTACTATTACAACCTCACATATGAAATTGCAGAATAGTAACCAGAAAAGTGAACCTTTTTTTTTTTTTTAATTTTGTTGTTGTTCTTCAACCGATTCATTTTTTCTAAAAGTTACGAAGAAAAAGAAACTGCAACTGCAGTTTATCGTCATTAAGAAAATTTAAGATTTTGCTGACAGCATTTTATTTTTCTGCCAGCTTTAAAAATCTTATTTCAAACTATGGTGTACACACACTTCAATTCCCGATAATTTTATCAATATATAGAAGGTTAATCGTTTACTAAAGGAAACGCAAAAATTTTAAGTTTCTTAAATCAACATAATATTTTCGAGTTGTGATTGTGATAAATTTGCTTGGATGTTTGGTTCATGTGCGATTGTACCGAAAATATTCCCAGCTATACCCAGAAACTACACATGTATTTTTTAATATTCTTATTCAAGAAACTTCAAATAGCATATGTTTTACACCATTTCAACTGTTGCTTTCACTAGAATTTATTTGGTGACTAAAAAATCTCTCAACAATAAAAACTTCACCGATGTTCAGCAAAAAAATTACACACAGTATGTACTTTTTCAGTTTAAATTATATTTACAGTAATTGAATTGGATGATGTCAATGAAATGACCAAATTGTAAACAAGTAAAACTCTCGTTCATTTCTACTCAATATGGACTACAAGACAATTTCGATACGAGATGTCTGACAAGCATTTTCAATAGAAGCATGGACAACAATGATAAACATCAACAACAATGCACAAAAATATACACATCTGTTAAACGACATAGATAATTCTTTTATCAACGCGCAATAGGGCTGAGACTAGATTCGCTTATTCGGGTATCTCGTCAAGAAAACTTAAGAGTTGGCCTGAAAGGTGCTAATCCACATTTATGAAGCGTCCCGTTTTCAATTTTTATTTCATTTAAGTTTGTTATTCTATATTTATAAGTTAGTTTTATTGTTTCAATCTTTCATTGCAATTAAAGGTAATAACATGTGTTTCAGTTTTCTTAACGAGATTGATATGAATGCCCAAGGCACATTCGATTGACAAATGTCGCACAGTAAATTAATCAAAATCTGTATGAATACAAATTTCTAAACATAAAGAAAACTATCTTATAGCTGATTGAAAAGAATAAAGTGCATTTTTACCGTCAGTCAATTGGGAATATGGAAAGACTAAAATTTATTATGTTTTTTAAGCAGCTGCATAATTTGTCTTCTGTTTTTTGAGATTCGAGTTTGTGTGTGCTGTATTAAAACATTTTTGTTCATTATTTCATTATATATTTAATTCATTATTTCATTATATTTAATATTTTTAGCATGTGAATAGTAGATAAATTAGAGGATTATGTAGTACAATGAAAAATAAAATATCAGTCATATATTTCATCAGTCATATACATCATCAGTCAATAAGTTATTTTTTTTTCAAGAATAAATTCGCAATTTGAAGCGATATTTAAATATCGGGAGGAATTTCTGACTGATCTAACAATGGAAAAGAATACAAGGCTTTATAACTTGCATGCAAATAACAAATTAAGTGAAAAAAATTGCATTTCCATAAAAGCTGGTAGTATCTATTTACTCAATTGTATTTTGAAAGCATTCTTTTTTTACTGAATTAAAATACGTTTAGGCTGCATATAATCTATGAAAAATAACTCTAGTAATTAGGAATTATTTTAAAGTTGCTTTTGAGTAAATCTTTCCTTTCTTTCTTTCTTTTTTTTTGGGGGGGGGGGTTAAAAGGGCATTTGTTCTAAGAGTTATAAAAATGTAAAATACTACGCAAGTATGTTCAACAAGAAAGTAGTAGTAGTTCAGCTGTTGAAGTAGGACTGTTAGCTGATCAAATATTTTCGACTGTGAAACGTCAGGCTTCAAAATTTTATGACTTGTATTCTCCAAAGTCGTAGCCAAGTCTGGCCTACGGACCAGTCCTGCAAGAAGACCCAAACTTTATTTCCTAGTCTTACCAAATTGGCTTACATGTTATTTAAAATGTTTTGAAAAATTGTAGATTGTTTATATGAAAGTGTGCAGTAAGAGACCGTAAGTCCATCAAAGCCGCACAAATTTTGCCAGTTTACTGACTATGTTTTTAAAAGGAAAACCCCCCCCCAAAAAAAACACTAAAATAAAGTCTGAGGGAGAGAAAATATGATTAAGCTTTAAAAACTATTATAAGCTTTAATTGTGGTTGAAAATAATCAATTATGAAGAATCATCACAGTCGGAAGACGAGGAAACAACTAAGGAATTAATGATTTGGGTAATTTAGTTGAATTTTTTTATAGATAGTTTATACGTTGTATTACTTTTGATTTAAAAAAGTCATTTTGAAAAATGTGGATATTCAAATTAGGAAAAGTTTTGTGTTTTTTACGATACTGAATTGTCATTTTTTATTTTATATTGAATAGTTAACGGGCAATCTGTGGCATAATGTGTAGCTGTTGAAAGTTTACTCATATGCAAAAGGCTGATGGGAATTTGCCAAATTTATATAGGTAAGTAGAAGATTATGAAATTTCTATTATTTATTTTTTCCTATGTTAAATGTTCAAGCATGGACAGTTGAGATTGAAATTACAGCGCACGCCTATATTAATACTGATGAATAACGAATCAGTTATGCCCCATTGCTGCAAAACTACTATTTTTCGTTCGTTAGGTAGACGCCTGCTCCAATTAACCCATGATTCACGAATGTAAAATTCCCTTCTGTGTGCCTTGATCATTCAACACCCGAACGAATAAACCTTAAGAAAATATTCACCGATCGTACGATAAAACTTCCAGACATTCGTTTAGATATGCTTTATTGCGAAGTTGGTTACAATGACAAATTTTATGGAAGATACCAATATTTCACATAGAGCAGAATTTCCCCACCTCACTGAAAACTCATTAAACTATCTTTCGCTTTCAAAGAAGGTTATGACTGGTGCACTGGTGGTCAAAACGCTTATAAGAGAAATGCTGATATTGAAGAAACGTTAGTACTGGTGTATAGTGGTGAGGAATTTAAAGTTAATTGTGTGACAAATCGTCCTTTTCACAATTGTTAGAACAGCACCGTTTTACTTATTTTTAAGCCGAAGAAAGTTTTTACACATTCACAAATGGAGAATTTAAAAGACGTCAAAAATCTATCAACTAAGCATAGATAAGATACCCAGAATGAAGATAATGGATATCGTGATGCGAAAAAGTTGTAAATAAATAACTGGAAGTATTTCCCATCAAAAATCTTCATTAAATTGTATTATGATACATGATTTCTATTATAATTTTGTTAAATCTAGAGATCCACAGTATTTTTTTAATAACGGTTCTCTTTTTAGTCTAATACCAAGTACTTTTTTGATTTTTTATGCGGAATTTTCACTTTGTGGATTCTTTATTTAAGCCTCCATCACTAATAGCGAATAATAATGCAGTACGCGTACTTACGGAATTTTTAAGTCCGTTTCAAATATGTAATTTATATTCGATTCTTTAAGCTTTACGTTATTCTTGGAAAGACCAATAATTTCAAATAAATTAATTAGACTACAACGACAACATAATATTGAACAAAAAAAAATATCTGAGAAAACTTTCTTAAGGTTACATACACAAAGTCTGAGATGATAACTAAAAACATAATTCATTTTTATTAATACTTTCACCATTCAAAAATAAAACCATCAGATCTTTTGAAAGTCGAACACCAAAATTTAAATCAAAACTTTACCAAAAACCGTATAATTGAGAATAAGACGATTTTACCAAAATAAAATCCTTAAAGGGAATTCAGAAAAGAAATTGAAGGTACCAAAACTCCTATCGACAAATCGCTTTTCAAAGGGATTTTTTTATAAGGATTTTAACAAATTTTTCACAAGCGAAAGATATCACTCCGCATGTTGTGCATCTAAACGAATTATCCCAAGCAACGGTACAGATCTTTTAAGCATTTAGCTCTTAGCAGTGCCATTGCTGTTCTCAAGCGGGTGCCACCGCGTGACGGTGTTCCTTGGGTTTGAAAGCATTTCTTGCCAGTGCTGCAGCTGGTCGCCCCTGGAGTACATGAATGGCCCGATCACCACTTTGCCCAGCTGAATGCCTTCTTCCTCCAGCACCACCACGAAGCCCAGGCTGCAGGAGTCGAAGAATCGACCCGACACTCCGAAGCCGAAAGACTCGTCGAATACGAGCTCAGACACGTTCCGACCGCCAGCGACCGACTGTGTCCGCTTGCACTTTACCAGACGTCTTCCGTGGTACATTTCCACCCGGACAAAGACAGCTGCAAGAGAAGATGCCATTTAGAATATCTGTTTTGATATTCGAATTGAATCAGTCATTTAATAAAACCTCACAAAATCATGATTTTGCCAAACACACCATTCATATGCCAAAAGGTTGCCGCAAGTGTTGGATCGGTCATTTCTATTATTTTGTTCTTGCAAAATAGTAATTAAGGTACCATTGTTTCAGTTCTTAAATATATACAGGGTGAATCTAAACTCTTAAGCAAAACTTTAAGGGGTGATGGGGCACATAATGAGGAATCGTAATCACATAGCAATCTGGGTTGAAAAACACAGTTTTAACTTACCCGGTAATAATCACTTTTGGAAAAGCATTGAAGTGTCCGTCTAATTTCTTAACCAAGTTTCATAAACAATAGGCTCGTCGCCAAAAATTTCATCCATGAAATAAAATAAAATTTTTAAACTATCCATTTTAGTCTTCTGTTTTCGGAGAAAAGTACATTAGTTTCTGACGAACAATGGTTGGAAAGCGCACTGTTGTTTCGGCACTTTTTTCCTAAGTGATTATCAACAGCTCTACGAAGACGACGTTGCCATGAAATTATATATATATATATATATATATATTATATATATATTATATATATATATATATATATATATATATATATATATATATATATATATATATATAAGATAAAATAGAATAACTTACGTAATATGGAATCCCAAGTAAAATATTAAGTGATAGCACATAATAACAAATATAATACGTAACCATGAAATTATAATTGAAAATCCAGATGCTATAAATTTTTTAAAACAGAGCCATCAATATATATTGGATATGGGTGGGGTTATTCAGTCTTCAGTTGTTCGGATCATTTCCGTAATGGACATAAAATGTTCAATTTTCCTAGAGAAATCAAGACAAATATGTGGATATTGAGCTTTTGGAAATGTGGACCAAGTGCTCATCTTGAAGAATAGTGCCAAAAAGGGGATGAACGCTCTAAATCTGATAGATAGAGGCACAAAAATGAAGACTGCGTCGGAAGCTTTGTCTGCGTCGGTTCCCCTGCGTCGTTAGGGGCTGTATTATAAAAAGATTAACAATATGAGTAAAAACCATGTAAATCACTATACTCTTCCTTATCCCGTTCAAACGCGATTAAATGAACATCGTCTATTGCGTAAGAAAAACTTATGATGAAGATGAGCAAGATGGTGAATAGGACTAAGTCCCTTAATATTGAAAGTAGATTTAAATGTTAATGTTTTAGCTGCATCTTAATTTATAAACACAGGTGTTATGTTTAATTTTAAGCTGACTCAACTCTGTTTCTAGCAGAAACAACTTATTCAAATGGTTGTTCGATGTATTATAAAATTCAGTGTTAGTAAAATAAAAACATTGCAAACAGTTTTTATACTCAGTCCTCAAAAGTCCTTGAAAATCCACATATGTGCGTGTTGCACAGTTTTTATCGATTCTAGAAAAGTTGTGACTTCGTGACTTGAGGGATTTTTAAAACAATCAATTACAATACTCTACAGCAAAAACAAGAAAAAACAAATAGAAATATAGGAATTTCATGTTCTTTTCCGTTCTCTTAATGTACAATATTGCCTCTTGAAAAAAATGGTACAGCATTAAATTTGTTTTTCACAACAGTCTGGCTCTATACGGATGTAACTGTGGAACGCAGGCACAGATTTATCTTTAGATATTTCTTTAGTGAAACTTTCTGAATGGTCTAGCTTTTATCTATCATTGATTATTTAATGCGTGCAATGCCTTTGCAAATACAAAGCTATTTAAAGAAAGTAAAAATGCTTTATTTATCGGGCTAACTCTTTTCTTGCCTAGATTAGAGTGTAGTTCAAACATACATTGTTTTTAGGAACACTGACACAAATATAGAATAATTTTTTTCAATTGAAAGTTTAGGGGGAAAGTTACAATTAGAGGAAGAAAATTTATTCCCCGAAAAAAGAAAAACAAAAATTTATCGTTTAAAAGCACTGGCAATACTTAAAAGTTGTAATTCCACATTGAAAAACTCTTAAATGTGAAAAATGAGATGCAAAAATGAGAGACGATTATGGTATTATTGTTTTAGATTATCGCAGGCATTTTAGAATATTTTTTTAGTAATAAGTCTGCTTTTCATAGTTAATTTCATGTTCTGCAAAAAGTCTAAATTTTTGTCGTGTAAAATGTTATGCTAGTAGGTAAAGCTTTAACAATAAAGTTGTTGCTTTCGCAAAGGGTTTGCTAGTTACAGATACTACAATGGACTTGGTATTGTATTTTCCGTTCATATGCCAATTTGCAAACTTCTATGCTGCGTGACACAAATATTATTGACACCAGTGCATAGTAATTATGACTTTTAATGCCACTTGACCGCTTGGAGTGACTTAATTGTTAATTGATAGCAAGCTTTGGATATTTAAGAAGCATTGATTTAAAAGAAGATTCTTTTTGGATGGACGAGATGCCGCGGCGATAAGGACAATGTGCAGACCGATGTTTTCCCAGCAGCTGGACTACCAATAGACTTTTCTACATTGAAGGGATGAACATGGAACATTTATTGGTCTAAATTCAAAACATTATACATCTCGATCAAACACGATTCTAACTTGGTAGACACTTTCGATTTGGCAATAATTTATTTCCCACACTGGCGACGCTCCTCAAGAACTCTCTAGCTCATCTTTTTCAAGACCTATTCAAGACCCACTGACTCGCGCACATGTTAGACTCCTTGGTCCGTGTTTCAAGACGGGTCGGGTGGGTGACCGACCTACTCGCCGCGAGCCTCCGAACTTGAACCGGCAATAAATAGTTGGTGGTCATCTTGGTATTACGAGTACGTTTTTCATATGATCATTTCTTTATCAGTTATCTAAATAAATAAAGAGAATCATGTGCACGAATTACTAACAAAAGGAGCATTAAAGAAAGTGAACACTAACTTACCTACATCCTTTTCGGGTAGGTCTTGCAAGTGACGCACCTTGCAAATGGTGACTTTGATGCGGTTGCTGAAAGGATTGCAAGACAGACAAAGCTGAATTTCACCAGGAGACGCATTCGACTAGAAATGAAAAACAAATTCCACCTTAGCTATTAAGTGTGCAATGAACTAAAGAAAGAAAATTCAGAATGACATTTTTAACTATCAAAGAAGCTCATAAAATATGAAAGTATATAATTAAAAAATCGAAAAGTCTAAGAACTGTAAATTAAAAGAAAACTATTGACTTCTTGTACTTCATTTTATACACATGGACAACTAACTCTTACTTTCATTATGCGAATTTATTCACGTCAGAAAAAGACTAAAATTATAGAAATTAAAAGCAGTCTTAATTTATTACACGTTCCTAACATGTGAAGCTTCTTCCTCTCAGGTAGATATTTGCAATAGAAAACTATACTAACAATAATTAGTACCAACAAACCTTTTTTAATTTTGATTATATAAGTATATACTCTGCTGAAAAGAAAACTTTAAGAATCATACACTTTTTTGAAGAGCTATATTTCTAGTAAAAAATAAATTTCAATGGATATGTGTGCGATTTAATCCTAAAAGAGTTAGCATGACTCCAGGAAAATAATACACCTATGATCCGTATATTAATATGGTCAGTGATCTTTCCAGACTTCTAAAATGACTGAGTTTTGCTTGAGATGGAATTCACATGGTCACGAAAGACAGTTTGAAGCAATCTCTTCCACAACAAGTAATCTATTTGATTCAGGGTTACAGTTTCAGAGGGCCCTTTGGTCCAGCAGCAACAAGTTTAATTGAGCCTTCACTATACGCCCGACTCTGCTCCAAAAGTTAGTCTTTCCCAAGACGAACTGTGACGGGCTTTGTTGTCGTTGTGGATAGGCATGAATGAAAGAAAACATTCGAATTACTATATTCCTAAATTAATTCGAGCTAATCGATTCTGAAAAATCCATTCGAACGTTTAGTACATAGCATTTGAATAGCACATGCCATTTAAAATCTGGAATATTATTCGAACAGTATACGGACAAAAATTGCAAATACTATTCGATTAGAAATCATGAACAGTACATGAAAAGAAATCGTCAATCTATTCGAATACAAACTGCAAATAGTTTTCGAACAGTAAAAACCTCGAATATTCACTATTCGATTAATCAATTATTGATTCTACTTGAAAAATAGTAATCAATTATAAAAGTTCATTTGAATCGCGCATATATAGTTGTCGTTTATTCAGCCTTTTAACGTGCGGGGTCCTCACTGCCAAGAGACGCAATTTTAACATTTTGAACATTGATCTCAAAATATCCAAGCAAAAGTTAATTTTCTTATTCTTAATTCACGAATAATACATTTAATAGCCACGAAATGGTAAAGGGGGACACATGAGAATCCTTTACTTTTTATTACACAGTTTTCAATAAAATGATTCATCATTGATAAAATTGATGTCAGAGTTATATAAATCACTACTGATACCTACTATAAACGGGAGAGAACGAAGTAAAAAAGGTTGCCCTTCAACGGATCACAAGAACGTATATCGTTATCGAAATTCCGCCATCACTTTTACTCGTGGAACTACCTTTTCAAATTAGAGAATTTATTAAGTCTGAATTAGCTATACGACACCTGTTCTGATTCTGGTCATCGGTCAACCATTTCGATTATTTTATATATTTTATATGTGCAGTTGGAATTTTTCTCTTACGGTATTCTTCCCATACGAAGAGTGCTGCAAGGAGAACCTTCCCTTGTATCGAGAATAAATAATTACTGACGAAAATAATTCTGTGATAACATGTTCTCGTAACTCAGAAAATATCTTTATGAACGTAATTAGAATTGCTTGTTTTGTTTTAATAAGCTGCTCAAGATACATAATCTGACATTTCACGAACACTTCCAGAAATTTAGGTCGAGATTCAAGTGAAACACAATTGGAACGTTTTCCGCTTCGAACAGGGAAAACTTCGAAAGATATCAATGTTTCTTATTCAACTGAAACAAACCAATCGTGTTTTGATCACGTGACAGCGCGATAGGTTTGTTCATTGGAAGCATTCTGCCAAAACGTTCGAACTGTGGACTGAAAAACGTTCGATTCGAATTCGCGCGTTTCACTTGAATCTCGCCCTTAGAATCGCCACAAAAATATCTTAAATCCCACTTTGAAACATACCACAGGAATTGACCATTTGCCGCCGTCATACACCCTTTTCCAGTTGATCAACTATCCTGCCAAAAGATGGATTTTTAATATCAGTGTCGAATCATTCGATTAATGCCGATAATCAATGAAGAAACAACGTCAAATTAGCCGTTTGAGACTGTCAAGCATCCTTTTTCAGTTGATCAACTGGCTTGCAAAGATATGTATTTCAGAAAATCAGGTGTTTGAGATATTGATTTAAATGTTTTTTGAAACCTAACATTGGTCAACGGAAACAGTAAATGGAAGATTTCTAATCTGGTTTGCATAAATTCTGGAAAAAAAAAATGTGGCTACCATTGTCAGTTATAAAGCGTTTGACGCACTAAATACCCACGGGTTACGTTTTTATTAGATTTTATGGGTCTGGTGAGAATAATGTTGAGGAACGAAAGACACGACCATTAGCAATTGCTTATTATTATCAGTAATTATTTATACCTGAGGTGCTATCTCCAGATCTCTGTAGATCATTTCTCCATGTATCTCTTTGAGCTGATCAAGAGGTTGTAAAATGTGGCCAAGACAGTGCCTCACTTTGCGCTTATCTACGTCGTAAACTGACAGTTTGAGGGTGCGTTTGCGCAGATCTTCAGGTTTCACCTAAAGGAAAATATTTAATTTTATAAATTAAATTAACAGCACTGAAAGAATTACAAGGCACAAACGAACTTTCAAGAATTTCCGTCCGTAGGCCATAATGTAAAAGAAATCTATTCGGAACCCTCTGAAAAAATTATCTGTCCTATAACACACCAAAATCAATACCGACCGTGTAATACAGGAAGGTGGTCTATAATATATATACTAAATTTAAGATTAATCGAATGCCCCGTTTAGGAGTTATCGTATTCACACACACTTTCACTCACTCGTTCACACACACACACACATCTCCTAAAAATAGTACATATGAATTCAGAAGTCTTCAGAACATGGAAATACATCAAAATCTCAAAGTCGAATTTTTTCATGATTACAATACTTTCCATACATGGTACATGTTCGGAAAGTAAAAATAGCGTAACAGTTTCTTGTATAATAACAAAACAACTTATTAAACTTGTAAATTAAAAAATTATAATAGTTTCTATTTTGCACAATTTTGTATGACTATAAATGAGATCTTAAAAAAGATACATAAAATTTGACCTTAAAATTTTACTTCAGTGTTCTCAAGAAATTGTTGTAACACAGAGAATTATTTAATTTTAATAAGATGTTAGTGTAAACTCACTCATTATCCATCGCCGACTCTTTCGCTAAATATAATCTCATTTAACACGTGTGTGCAAATTCTTAAACTTGGCGCATTTATTTTTTACTCCATTAACATCGATTTATTCTAATCCTTTAATAATAAGTATTCCCATCACACAATGTAATGCCCAATAATTAATGTATTTTGTCTGCGTGTTTGCGCAAAGGCCATAAATTATTAGGTATACCGAAAAGTAATGTCATTTTTTTTTTAAACATAAAATTCAAACAAATAAATTTTCAACTGGTACCGAATTACACGCAAGCTGTGCCTAAGCATAAGACTCATATTTGTTAAATTTTAAATAGTGAATTTTATAGATTTTTTTTTTCAAGAAAAATGACCATCCTCCCCCTTTTTTACGCTTATCCTCCTTGGAAGATGAATTTCAAAATGTTCTGAAATCAATTTTTAGTATCGTATTTTACAGCAAGAACTTTCTGAATATGTCTTTTCTTCTTTGAGAATATGTCTTTTCTTTTTTTCTATGAATATGTCTTTTCTTCTTATTCTAATTCACGAAAAATACATTTAATAAGCACAAAATGGTAAAGGAGGGCAAAGTAAAATGAGAATCCTTTACTTTTTATTACACAATTTTCGATAAAAGTCATTCATGATTGATAAAATTCACGTGAGAGTTATATAAATCAGTACGATACCTACTAAAAACGGGAGAGAATAAAATAAAAATGGTTGCCCTTCATCACGCCTTGATTAGATTGCAAATATTGCCTTGATTAGAATTCAAATAGTGCCTTGATTAGATTTCAAATATCCTGCGTGAAAACACGCAGGACATTTGAAAAGAACGTTTTGGCCTCCTATTCCCCCATAAGTTCGAATGACAAAAAACGCTCTCCAACCTAGAACCTACACAAAAAACTCACATAGGTGCCAAAATATCGTATTATTAACTTCAGTAGTTTTAGCAACGTAAAAATATTGACTTATAAAAAATGACATTATTTTCCAGTACATCTAATAACTAGAATGCACTCACATCAAATGTGAAGGTCTCGTTAAACTTAGGGGAAAGCGTCCGTTTTCTCATTTTGGACTGATGGAACGTCTCTTCATCTGGCAGCAGGTATACCTTCACGAAAGGATCGCGTGGCGAGTTGATGAGACCACGACCTAAAGAAATAAAGAAATCCCCATGAGTTTTTAGCAAGCATAAATTGTCGAGTCATCCATTTTAGTAACGGCACTAAAGGAAACAATTTTTGAAGATGGAAGCCGAAGATTTTTGTATCAAAGAAAAAGCATTACAAAAAAATGTTCCTGGTGTATTTAAATTATTAGCATTAGGAAAATATTGGGAATTGAAGTTTTAACTTCAAAACGAGAAAGCAAAATCTGAAATTCTTCTGTTTATGCGAATCATGTAGAAGAATAGTAAGATGGTAACCAAAAATTTAGAGAGAAATGACTAGAATGCAATGATGAAAATCATTTTTTAAGTTAAAATAGCTATTAAATATTAGGATACTTTTAGAAAGCTATTATTCATTGAATCAAAAAATATTTTTTTAAGTTCTGCATCAGGCTTAGTTGATATAATATTTATTTTTCTACCAGAAAATTCCTGCACTAAAAATAAGTCAATCTTGGCAGATCTTAGTTGCTGTTACTATTTCTCATTCATATTAACAAAAAAAAAAAAAAAAAAAAAAATCCAATTAGACGATTTTTCTGCGTATTGGAGTAAATTCCGCACTTTCGTGTTAATTTCAAAGCAATTTATTCTGTCTTTAGTCTCAATTTGTAAAAAAAAAGTATTGAAAAATGTCAGAATAGTCTAAAATAGTCACTCAACTAATCCAAGCATTTGTTCCATACCACCTTGCATTAAAGTGTAAGTGCTTGTGTGTGTGTGTGTGAATTTTTTTCCTTTTAGAGGCTTTATACAGTAGTGTGAAAACATGCACAAAAAATACGTTTTATTAAAAATTGGTATTTTAAGTGCTGTTCATGGGAATAAATAACAATTATTAAAAAATGTTTCAGCGTTAATATTAGTTGACATTTTTGAAAAAAAGGCATCTAAACATGATGCTAAGATGCAATTCTTATTTATTTATTTATTTATAAAAGGCACAGCATTAAAAGCTTTCAAAAATTAAATAAAATATTTTGTCAGATACCTTTATATAAAATTAATTTCTCCTTTCTTGTGTTTTTTGATTTTAAAAACAGTTAAACAAATTGAAAAATTCCATTTTATAAAATACTTAGAATACCTTACATTAATTATTAAACATTTTTACAGAAAATGAACTTTGAAATTGTCTGATGCCTTAGTAATTAATGCTAATTAATCTAATGCTTACCTAAGGTTTATATCTAGGGAATTTAAATTCTTTTGTTTCTAAAGTACTTTAAATTTCAAAGATTTCTTTCGTTTGTTCGTGTATTCAAATTAAATAAAAATAGAATGCTTAACGTAGCATTAATTTAAGTAATTTTGTGTGAAAATGATTATTTAAATATTTTAGATCCGGAAAAGGAAATATTTATTTAACAAACACTTATTTATTTATTCGTTTTATAAGACAGTCTAAAGAGATATTGGAAATATTTTGTTTTCGATTTTCTTGATGTATCAGTTGTGTTTGCATGCTTACTAATCCCGGTCATTTTTAAAAAATCTTAGACAGAATAATTTTACCTGTATACCATTCGTTATTTTCTTAAGCAGTTCGAATAACACTTAGATTTTGCTCGAATTCGTATTTAACGTTAAAATAAAATAGGAAAATGTAAAAATAGAGATATTTAGAGAAAAGATTAGGTTTAGACAGGTTCAACAGCTGCAAACATGGTTCTTGCATTTAAGCACGGTATCACGAATTTTTTAACGAACAACGGAAAACAACCGTCACCTGATGTCACTACCCCAACCGTCTGTCGCTGAGAAGCTTTTGTATGCCGCATGAACTAGACTAATGTTATGGCTTGAAAAAAATATTCGATCTACTAAAAATAATACGGCAAGCTGCACAACATTTTGGTTATTTTCTCTGTATTTAATTTAAATCGAAGTGTGTTCCCCGAAAAAAGTCTTCACAGAAATCATGCTTAAAGCTTTCATATACCTACAAGCAGGAGCCTACCTATCGCGCATTTCCACGACCTGCAGGCTTTTTAATCTTTCTGTAGGTTTCCTGCCAGAATTTAGGTCTCTATGAGAAAGTGGGGATGGAGATTTCTGAATATTAGCACCTTTCGGAAAATAATAATACCACCGAGAAAACTTTCGTAACCACATATTTAACGTGCACATACATATTTCACGCTCAATCTGTCGCGTAAACACGACCTGTTTAGAAGGAGTTGCGACCTTCCGGTTACGAGTAGGATGCCTTAATAACTGGGCTACCACGACCTCGTACTTCTGTTTTCAAATCCTCAAGTGTTCACATACTTGCCTATAGAACTACTTTTCTGAAGATAAATGCAGTGAAATGTAAATATTTTTTTCCATTAACAAATCATATTAACTAATATTTTTAGGTCATTTGTTGCAAACAAAAATCTTGCTCTTTAGACTGCCTTTCAAATTTTGATCAGACAAATTGATAAAAAAAAACTGTCATTGGAAATGAGCATTTCTTGACTATAAAACTGCTGTTTCAGCATAAAAATATATGATCCAGAGAAATATATCTAATCACTGCTGTCTTTCAAATTATATCATTTACACTTTGTATGTTTACTCTCCCAAATAAGTCTTTCAAAGTTTAACTGTTCTTTCGTGCTTTAGACAGATTAATATGTTTTAAGATATTTGCTTTTATACTAGTTATCATTAAGAGAAAATCACAAAAATGGCGATTACTCAAAAGATTGTTTTATGAAACTGACCCTCAGTATACAGCAGATAAAGCTATAAAATAACATGAAATTACCATGCACTTATTGTGTTATAGAAATTAGCATATGTATAAGTGCACACACTGGATGTTTCAGTTTGGTATAGGAAAAGTACGTTCAATATGGAATTTGATCCCTTTTTCTAAAAGGAATACAACTCTTAGGGCGACGCGTGATGCTGTCAATTATGCAGTCTATCAATTCCGTTGGAAGTGAGAGCCATTGCTCTTGCAAAGCAGTTGTAAGCGTGGCTAGGGTCTGAAGAGTAGGATTGATGGCAGCTATAAATCTTCCTAAAGCATACCAGACATGCTCGATAGGATTTAAGCTTGGTGATCGAGCTAGCCACTCCATGCGATAAATTGTTTGCTACTGAAGATAATCATCCACGATGCGAACCCTGTGCGGCTAGAATTGTAGTCCTGAAGCAAGAATTATCACCAATTGCCCCGCTATAAGGACGCACATAAGCATCAAGGATGTTTATGTGCGCCCTTATAATTCATTTTGTTTCACAAATGATATGAATTTTCTTTATTTATCCTACCTTTTGAATTTTAGAAGAATTTATACTTTTATAAGTATGTACCTACCTAATAATATAAAATAATGTGTATACAACAAAATTGTTATCTATAGGTCAGAGCATTCATGGTCTACGTTGTCTATAGGTCAGAGCATTCATGATCTACATGGAAAGACACAGAGGAGTTCACCCACTGTGTGCTCAACCCAGAGATCTTAACCCAAACACAGACACTGCCTCCTGCGTATGCATCTCTTTCACAGATGCTTGATGGACGATAGCAAATTTCAGAGTTCTCTCAATCAAACAACTTCTACTATCCCTTTGAAGGCTAAACCTAGGCTCATCCGCAAAGAGAACAGTCCTGCATTGATTAGCTGTTCACTTGACGTGTTGATGTGCCCACCTCAAACGTTTTGTGGCTTGACGTGATTGTCACGCAAATGGCTAGTCGCCTAGCATACGGGCCACCTTCGTGAAGCTTTCTACACACAGTTGCTGTTGACACCAACCTTCCAGTGGTTGCAACATGGGAGGATTTTAGTTGAGTCGGAGTTGTGGTCCTATTCTTTCGTGCACATAACGACAAATATCAGTCATAGACGCAGATCGTAACTATTGGCCGTCCTTGACTGAACCTACTGGATGCCGAATCTGTCCTTAAAAAATGTTGCAAAAGTCTATGAACCACAGATTGAGTGACATTTAGCCTAGTTGCTTGTGTCTATCAAGCCGCAAATGATGCCCGCAGGTCATTGTTACGATTTGATTATCCTCGATCTCAAGCATGCAATTTTATGCTCCTAGTAAATTATTTATTCTGGTTGCAACACCGATAATTTGCATACTACACCTTTACTCAGAAACTTTTATTTGACAAATATGTTCCAATTTCATAAGGATTGGTTTATTTTTGAGCGAGTTATCCCTATTTTTATGATTTTTTCCTTAATTTTTGGAAGCCAACGTAGTTACAGTGATTGACAAGAATTTCATTATCCTGTCAATCACTGTAACTACGATATGACCTGATATCAGTTTATACTCATATCCATTGAATATGTTTTATGAAATCGAACCTTTCCTTGTTTGTAAAAGTAGATTTCCTGCACAAAAATTTCTGTCTACTGAAAAACATACTAAACTACTAAAATTCATATCATTTTGTTTCACAAATGATATGAATTTTCTTTATTTATTCTACCTTTTGAATTTTAGAAGAATTTATACGTTTATAAGTATGTAGATATCCAATAATATAAAAGATTGTGCAGTGCATACAACAAAATTGTTATGTATGCCTACAAACTTGGACATCATTTGTTCCAAAACAATCACTGATTACATTTTGCTGCACTTTAACTCTTTATGCAGAAAAAACAGTTTTACAGGCAAGTCCGAGAAAATTTAAGGATTTGGAAAAACGTGCTCCGTACCCTCAGGCTTACATCCCTCGTGCAGATGATCAACTTTCACAAGCAATAATAGCTTCCATGCTATTCAAAAGAATAAGAAAATTAAATGCAGCAGACTTCCTAAATCGATTGACCGCAGAACAACCATTGTGAGAACTGTCAATTTTTGCAGTTTACGTGTTTTTTTTTCAATTTTATTAAAAAATATTTAATATTTTTATGCAAAATATCAGCAGCATTTCGACATACTTATTGCACGTTCAAGCCAATTAAGTACACATTTCTAATAATTTACTTAACTGTTAGTTACTTTACATTTTGGGCAGAATCTCTGACCTGGCAAAATATCTCGGTCGTGTTTTTCAAATATGAATACGATGTATCGCTAATAGTCATACAATAGAAGCGATATACTACCAATATAGATAAATTATGCGATTGATTATAAACGATTTCAATCCCATGAACAGCTTATAAAGATAGTTCATTTGGCTAGCAGATGTTGAAACTCAAGTGGATTAAACATCATTTAGCCTTCTGATTTTCAATCTTACTCAAAGAGAAAAATTGGAGTTCTGCACTTTGAATATTAACTAACTGGTTAAAAAAATATCTATTTTAACAGATTGTTTTACTTTTACACTTTCACTGATAGAATATAGGTACTTGTTCAGATAATTTGCTTTTAGGAATAGATTATTTGACTTTTCCCACTAAGCTAGCAGCCATTTAAAAAAAAAGAACCTCTTGGCAAAATTACTGCCAATGCATAACATTATATTTTTTATTAACATTTTGGTGCATTTTTTAATAATGCACCTTTATTTTTCACCCTTTGAGGCGCAACCCTTCCCCAATGCTGAAAAAAGGGCAGTCATTGCCATCGTTCGCTTAACTATCAGCAAGATAGCGAACAATCGAAACTTTCATCGCGTGCCACAGATCTAGAGACCCTTTATTGATGAGCACAGCCAGCTGTCGTCAAAATGCATAAAATCGTCGTCAAAATAGATTTGATTTCTATAAAAATAATAGCATGTCACTTCAACTATTTTTATAGAAATCAAATCTATTTTTCGTGACTGCCAACAGTCAAAACATCAGAGTTTGATGTTCCGAGAGCGAGAACACTGCGCGTTAAAGGGTTAAATAAGCTCTATAAAAATATAAGAGACGCATATTTCTGATAAAAAAACATTTACCTGGCAAATATTTAGCTTTATGAAGTGTAACATCCAAATGTCCTAGTTGGATCTTGTAATTGAGAGAAAACCACAAGCGCCCATGAAGACATGGAGGAATACGAAGGTTTTCATCATCGGAATCCCTGAAAATAAAAAAGAAACTTGTAATTAAGTTGTAAGTGAACAGCATAATTTTTCATCACAGATAGTATAACACGGGTATCAAAATCGTTAAGTATGGAAATAGTAGCAGCCAAGTAGATACTTCAGGAAATCGATATTCTTCTGATTTTGGAAATTCTTGAGATATATGCCGATTATTCGTTTTTCTTGCACTGAAAAAAATTGTGTAGTACTGTACCATCACGTTGCGTTGTAGTTTCTTTCAACTTCAGCACAGCGTGCGGAATAAAATAACGTTTTTTCTTTGTAAATCACCCAAAAACTGAAGAAAAATATATTCTAACTTTTTTTTCAACAATCAGTTAACAAAATTAGCAAAAGACGTGAGATTGTTTCATTAAATATTCTTAGCATACATCGCGCGTTTCTTTTATTTCTGTTTGTAATCTTAAATGGGCATATTACTTAATGGGACTGTTAGGATGCCTTTTGCTTTTTCCATTTGATGAAAAGTAGCAACATATTGGCGATTTCAATTTCTTTGATATTTTTAGCAATCCCTTTTTAAATTTTTAATTAATGGTTTATTAATCTTTTCTGAATTGAAAATGCATTTCTAAATACCATTTCATTATGCTTATTATTTTTTTTTGTTTAGCAATTTTACGAAAGTAGGCTTATAAAATTGTAACTCATCTTCACTTTTTATTTTATAAATAGCCTACTTTCTGCTCATGTTACAGTTTGCTTACAGAATATCGACACTAAAATTTCATTTCTATCTTTTTAAGTTTTGTTCTGTGGTTGTAGAAAAAAAAATCTTAATTAATTTTTTCAATAAAATAGTAGCAATATTCAGTTAATTTTTATCCTAGAACTGTATATAAATAATCCCGAAATACTATCTTGATATTTAGACTGCAACGTTGAAGAAAAACTTGCATTTTTCTATCCTGTAAAAAGAAAGAAAAATATTCGAAGACCAGATTTACATTTTGTATTTTATTTCTAAAAAACAACTGCATGAGCTTAATTAATATAGAAATAGAACGGTTTTAATGAACTTTGTGTCTTATATTGAACTGGAAATAGGACAATTAAAATAGGGGATTTCGAACACTCTATCAGGTAGGGATTCAACTAGCAATTTCGAACAAAACAAGCAATTAGCAATGAAGAGAGGTCATTACGATCATGGAGGGTTTAAAAAACTATCTAATTAGGTGCTTAATCTGCGTGTTTAGTTTTATGAAATAATAGAGGTGCATCGATTAACTACTGAAAGTAAATAGTTACGCAACTCCTGAAATCAGTCGCACTTCAGACGACCTCAAGGCTAGACTTGTTGATGCAATTTTAAATTTAAAGAGACTCACGACTCTTGTATTACTTAGTATTAGTAATAGGCTTCTAACGTTTCTATAAGTTTCATTCTTACTGTCCAATATGCAGGCGTTGTTAGTGATTGGTTTTCGAACACAGTAGATTACATTGCATTTTTTAAATTTGACTATTATCACATAAATATTTTATTTATGTAAAACACACTAGGCTAAACCCCCACATTGGCTTTTCAATGTTTCGGTGCGGCGCACAGTGGAGTATTTGTGTCAAAATCCTGGCCAAAAATATTTTTCATGTGTTTTAACGTTAAAATCACTACTGTTGACTTTTGACTTACTTTTTAGTATTATATACTTCTTAAATTATATAAAAAAGCGTGTTGTCGCCAAATTTGGCGATATATCGCTAAACGACTCGAAGTTGGTTTCTAACAAATGTCTTGTCCGGGGAGTGTCCCTTACTGGGAAGTACTGCTTTTGTATAATACCACTTATAAATGTAATACCACGCGGCTGTCGATCTAACGGTCTGGAGTTTTGGGCGATTTTCTCCAGATGTCACGGGAATAGGCATTAGAGCCTCTTAAAAAGCCCTCTGCCAAGGCAACCTTCCCGTAAGGAAAATAGCCGTGCCTTAACCCAGCGGTTCTCAACCTTTTAACTTCGCCCCCCCCCCAACAAAGGCTAACTTACGGTATCGCCCCCCCCCTTCACATTGTTCAGCATACATTCAGTTTTTTAATCTTGTGTAGAAAATTCGAACAATGTACATTTAGTCGAATTTTCTACAAAATAATGTTATCAGCAAAGTTTGAATGAACATTTTAAGCGAAAATATATATATTTTTGAATAAAAATGAGAATAAATTAGAAGATTTTTTAAAATCGTGCATCATTGCTTGCTCTTTGGTTTTTCTCGTGCCTCCCCTGGAAACGCTCTGCGCCCCCTTGGGGGGCGCGCCCCACAGGTTGAGAAACGCTGCCTTAACCACAATAAAAATATTTAAATGTAATACTTTACTTATAATAATACTACTTATCTATAAATCAATTTTTATCATAAAAGTTTTCAAAAAGTTCTAAATGTAGTTACTATGTATCTTAGTTTTCTAATGACTTCTGAAGATTAACTTTTTCATTCCGATTCTTTTGAACTCTTATATTCGTCTTCACTCAGAATCACTTTCTTTTTCTTCTCCTTCTTCCTTTTTTTTTTTTTTTTTTTTTTTTTTTGAGAGAGAGAGAGAGAGAGAGAGAGAGAGAGACCACCATCGGGTCCCTCTGGAAGAAGTTATAGGGTCTCACTGCTATAAGATTTGCTCTTTTTCATTGGCCTTTATCTAGAGCAGATCATACAAGGGCACTGCTTAAAAGAAGCCCCCCCTTTGCAAACTCATAAAATCTCATTCCAAGCTCGAGGAGAAAGTAATTTATTTCAAGCCAGCACTTCAAAATGACTTAAAGAAGTAGCACGTGTTTCTGTTTACACACTCACACTTCCATGACCCGAAGTCACAGTTGTCATTGCCCAATTTGAGAACCAAAATTGGGGAGTTTTTGCTTTGGACACAATTTACTACATAAATGGAAAACTAAGCTGTAAATAGATGGGACTATTTACAGGACTGAATAAGGGCAATTTTGGAATATGTAGAAATTTTCTTCTTATAGCCGATCATATAAAGATTTACACCAGAAAAATAAATTACATACTGAATTTAAAATACTGATGTTAAATCTTAACTGAAATGAAACTTTGTATACCTTTACCCAAACACTTGCACATAATTTATAGTGTAGGAAAAATACAAGCGCGTTTATTTGTATCCCTTTTGCGATCACCCGTCAAAAAATTATCCAAAAAATAAAAATGGCGCTGTAGAAATAATTTTTTTATAAAAATGGTGGATGTTGGGGGAACATTTTCTTCTTGGAATAGGCACTCATTACTGTAATAATTACGATTATAGTTGAAATTAGGCGCGACAAGCCGCGACACCCCTTCAAAAAGCTTTATAAAATGTGGATTTTTGAAAAAAAATTAGAAAAAAAAGTTTACAATTTTTTTTAATAAAGTCATATTATTTTTTTAAAGCTAATAGATTAATATAATTAAAATACATATATTTTACTACAATTATACTAAGTTTCAAATCAGTAAATTAATTTAAAGAGCCCGTAAAATATGCACGAGGAAGTAATAGAAAACGCTGAAATCTCTTGCCGTAAATTAAAAAACTTGCTTTTAAACCGAGTGCTGCATCTTTTGGATATGAATTATGGTCAAGAAACATGCATCTCATGATGCACCAGTTACTAGGCTATCCAAAAACATATATATTACTGTTTTTAAACAAATTTAAAATTTTCGCTTTTTGGCCAGGATTTTGATACGAATACTCCACTGTGCGGCGTGCAAAGATCAATCTGTGTTGAAATATGTGCAGGACATGGGAAACGCCGGGGCTACATCTCTGTACATATTGGAGCTAAAAGATTTTTTTTTTTAAATTGAGTTCAAATGTTTTCAGAATTTGAAGGGTTGAACATTAATACCAAATAGGTACTTTTGGAGGGAGTCAAGACGTCATGAGCAGAGCAGGCCTAAGGCGCATGCGATTTTGACAAGGCCTCCGAGATGAGAAAAATATAAAAATAATACTGTAAAAATTTAAATTTTTATGCAATTTCGAATGCAAATTAGCCATTTGAATATGCTAATAACTTTTCAGTTAAAATAAAGTCAGTTAAAAGAATAAGTAGTAGAAAAAGTAAAAATAATGAAAAGGTATTAAGTACTTTTAAACTTAATAGTTTTAGGTTTGGGTTTTTGGTTTTCAGTCTTTTTAAAATGTCATCTTAGGTATTAAGTTCCAACCAATTTTAGATATAGAGTGACTATACAGGGACTGCTGCTTAATTGGATGACTCGTTAATTGGATCAACCTCTTTATGAAATCAAATCACGTTCATGCAAAAGTGTGATTCCGTTTCGTTTTCGAAACGGAATCATACTTTTGGATGAAAACTCCGTCGGCTGTTTGGATCAAAACAGACGGATAAATAGAACAAAAATTTTGGCGATTTTATGCTCGTTTTAAAATGCTTTGTCACGTGCAACAATAAACTTTAAAACTGAAGAATCTGTTAAAAATTTTTAAATAGAGGATTTGATACAACTGACGAGTGGCTGACCAGATGGAAAAATCGAAATAACATTGTTTATGCAAAACAATACAGTGAAAAAGAAGACGCCGATATTAGAGCTGCAGAAAATTAGGTGCAAGATAATCTGCCAGAAGTATAGTCAGTATCTTCTGAAAATCAGATCTGTAATATGGATGAGACTGGGCTATATTATGCATTACCATACCATATTCTGATGTTCGATAATACAAAAGAAGAACTGCAGAAGCAAATAAAGTCGAAGTAGAAAACAATGAACTGCCTTCACTAAAGACTAAGGAATCGCGTCAATCCCTTCAAATGCTTAGAAGGACATTAGAACAAAGAGGTGCATCTTGGGATGGCTATAACTCTTTTTACGATATGTTAAATTCTCAGTTAAGGAAGAGGCGATCGCCCCCTCCCTCCTAAATCCATCTTTGCATATACTGTTGTGTTGTATAAAAAATTAATGCTTTCATTAAATTCTTAATTTCATGTATGAAAAAGTATGAATTTTATGTATGAATATTCAAAACTTTTTCATATTTGAGTACGTAAGTTTCATATATGTGTAAGGCCGGAGATCCAGAGCCTCTGCCTTATGTGTTTTTACATAATTTTCCTATCTGATGTAGCTTACACTCGCGCCCAGGGAAAATTGCCCCACCCCCCAACATTCCTGTGTATATGTATTACCTTGCTAATTTCTTTTAAAAAGCAAGCTGAATCGCTGCCGCTTTTTGAATCATCTGCTCTATTGGATCAAACACCGATGTCACGAACATGATTAGGGAATGCAATCCCGATCCCGCGGGAACGGGATCCTGCGGGATCCCGCACAAATATTTGCGGGATTACGATCCTAATCCCACGGGATTGACACTGAGAAAAAAATTAGTTTTATTACAATTTCACGCTGCTTTCCGAATCAATAGATCGAAAAGTTTTACATATTTAACAATAATTACAAATTTTAATTCAAAGTTTTATTTTTTTTAATTGTCTTCTAATGGGAGTCTGGATCGAACATCTAAATCTAAGCATTGTAATCTAAATTTTTCGCAAACTTCCCATCCTCCAAATGAACTAAAATATTTCACACTTTTTATCTCTTAGCGAAAAGTCACGAATTAATTATAAATTTTTAATTTTAGTTTTTAATTTTTTTAAAAATATAATATACCCTTTTAATTATTTTACTAAAATTAAATCTAGACTAAGAAATGATTCATTGTATTTGTTCGATTTTGTCCATTCTTTTTTAATTAACTAAGAAAATAACGTAAATATGTGAACATTTCTATAAATTGTATATTTCTGTAAATTCCTCATTTTTAGCAACTAACATAAGACATAACTTAGTATATTATTCTGAAAATCATGGTTACATTTTCATATTTCTGTAAGTTATCGTATTAATTATCTCATACGATTAATTATTATTATTAAATTTAAACTTTGCTTAAAATCTTACTTTTTTCTCCTTTTCTCTGTTGAAATGAAGTCCTAGCTAAATGTAATGTCAATCCCGCGGGATTGCGGGATCCCGCGGGATCAATGAATCTCAATCCCGAAATCCCGCAGGACGAAAAACAGTGCGGGATTGCATTCCCTAAACATGGTGAAATCATGCGACGGCCACTGTGCACTTTTTGGAGGTTTTTCTTTACCTGTTTTCCTCGTAAGGAACGCCATAACTCATTCTTGCACGTACAGCATTTTACTCTTAGGCGGTCCTGGCCATGGATCTTTTCCTTTTATGTATGTCGCTGTCAATTGGCCGGATTTCGTTCTCGGCTGGAGAAGTATTAATTAGACCTGCCAAGGATGCAACATTACCCTTTAATATATCAACGAATGCACAGTCGAGTGCACGGACAGCTAGTTAAATTCTAGTTCTAATAGCTTTTCAACCTAATTAAATGTTGCAATAAGTGAGATGAAAGCCCAACAAATAAAATCTTTGTTTGCGTTATGAAGGCAAAGCTACACATGGGCTATCCGCTTATGATGGGGGATGCCTTGGTCGGAGGACTTTCTAAGGGGTTCTAACCAGTAGCGCAGCCAGAAATTTTTTTTAGGGGGGGGTCCAAATTACTCGGACTCGGGGGGGGGGAGATCAGACTCCCCCCTAAAATTGATCATGTTGTTGTTCACAGGGCCCTCGTAAAGGACACCCACATAAGCTTTTGTTGGGGAGGGGGGGGGGACTGATCATCTTAGACAGGCACTCAGCACTCATCCCTCCCCCGGAAGAAACGTTTCGCGAATTTTACCTATACAGAAAACATTTGAAATTTTACCCTCAGGCCCCCAGAAAGCACAGAATCAGTGGGAATACCCTATATTCTCCCCCTCTTGGCAAAACAGCGTATAGCCAGGGGGATATAGGGATTGATATCCACCCCCCACGACACTTTTGCATAAATTTAACGTTAGCTGTTAGACTTTTTTGTCTTGCAGAAATTTCAATTGTTCGATGTAATGCAAATCAATCAAATAACATTTGCCACTATAAAAATGTATTATTGTTATAAAATTGCTAGTTATAAGCCTTTATACATTATTATAAGAAAAAAAAAAAAAAAGAAAAAACTAACGTAAAACCGTAAGCATCAAATCGTTAACGACCGCTCTTCGAGATGGGGGGCGGGGGTCTTGGTGGAGTTTTTTGTTTCTTTACACTAAATAAAATACATTCAAGTGTTCTAATTCTAGGCTTATGTTCATATTTATTCTATTCATTAAAAATCACCTCTCCTCTTTTAAAAACCTTTTTAATAAAGCATAGCTCTAATAAATACACACAAACTCTGCATATCGTGTACTCTTGTACAAAATATATCCAAAGAATAATACTGAAAAGAAAAATTAATAAATCCCGTTCAATTTTTAATTAAATAAAAATTGTAAAACATTATTTATATACAATTATCATACTAACATGAAACATGTCAATTGAAGAAATTAATTCACAAAATTATACATCAGCTCACATACATAGATTGTAGGTCTATTCAGGGGCGTAGAAACCAGGAGAGCTGGGGGACCTGTGGCTGAAATATTTTCCTGAGATATTTCAGACGGTCTCAGTACACCCGTGAGAAATTGTCCCATGTTTATGGTACATTGTTTATCTCAAACCTGATTTCAAAAATGTAGTCTATTTTTTATAGGAAATTCACACAATTTGCGGAAAAGAGCAGTTCGCTTTGTAAGAAACACGCATATGTAAAGAATAAGACAGTATGATTCTTTGTACCATTCAAAACCAATTAACCAAAACGGTAGTACTACTGTTTTATTTATATGCAGTTATTTTTCTGATAATACCATTTAGTTTACCACAAGATTATGGAAAAGTTATTTTTGATTATCAGTGTTGCAAACACTTGTCATTAAAAAGGAATTATTTTTATTCAAATTTTATAAATCTTTATTAAATAAGATCCCAAACACATACAGCCAGAGTTTTTAGTTTTTATTACAAAACTTCCTTTAAAACACTGATATATAATATAGCTGACATTTATGCTGTTACATTTATTTTTTAAGTTCAAATGTAGTAAATGCGATGAATGTATGAGAATGATTAATTCAAGTTTCAGTGATCGCAATAAAAGTGTTTTCCTTACGATCTATTGAGAAATCACTCTCATATTTGCTGTTATTTAATTAAAATCATTAAAGTTATAAAAGTCATAATCATTCCTGTTTTTATAAATATCGGTGAAGAGTATATTATTTCCTATATAAATATTAAGGTCTAAGAAAATAACATTTAAATTTTTTACTGTTCCATTAAAGTAAGCTCTGCCGGATAGAAGAATTCTATGTATTTGTATATTGTGTATATATATGCACAATATACAAATACATAGAAATTTTCATAAATAAATTTTAATATTTATTTTAATTATTTGTATATATATAAATTTTTATAAATAAATTTTTAGTTTTCTAAAAATGTGGCTACATATGTTTTGGATTGCTACAGGTTGTATTTCTGCTATTAATTAATATTAATATATAACTTACATATGTAAAAATTATTAAATTATTATTATTTAAGAAAATAAACTTATTTTTACTAGGATATATAAATATTATAATTTAAAATAGAATAAATATAAATGAGGAAAATCGAGAAACAAGCACCCCGCACTATTCCTTGGTTTTGTATGTAGATATATGTATACTTATTCCGGCACAAATAATTATTGTAAATAACTGAAATTATTAACATTATTATTATGTAAAGGCTATATAATATATTATAATTTTTTATTAATACTATTAAAGAGATAATGGAAATCGTAAGTTTTAGCTGTACTATCTCATTATATCTATTTAATTATCTTTCTAACTCATAACCAGGGCCTGATTTACGGAGGGGCAAACGGGGCAAATACCCGGCCCCCCAAATTGTTCTTAAAGTCTAAAAGTAATAGCATTAATAGTAATTTCATAGCATTCGCATTACATGCACACTTTTTTTTTTTTTTTTTTGGTTAAACGGTATAGTCTCAGGCAATAAATCAGCGGAAACTCATCATTTAGGCTTGACCTATGTAGTCTTGTTTGCTGATCACGAGGAAACCTTAGAGCTGATTTTTAATCGGGACCTAAGAAAACCTAAGAGAGCTGATTTTAAATCGGAAATAGCTGCCTAGGTGGAGTAACGAAAAGATCTGATCTATCCCACTCTAAATAAATGCTGTGATATAGCCATTAGGAAAATAAATACAAAAGTATCATGGAACATATCACTTGAAAAATGCGGAATGCAATGAACGGTTGAATATTTAATATAAATATTGAATATTTAATATAAATTTAATATTTAATATAATTGATTGTCCTTCATAATATTATTATTATTATCGATTGAACTATTTCATCTCATTTTGCATCCTAATTAAATAATTATTTTTATGTTGTTACAACATTCTTCTTCGGATGGTGTAATACGAAAATTTCTTCGTACGTGTGTATAAAAAAAGTTTTCGAAAAAAAGGAGGGAGAGCTTTTCCCCAGGGCCCCCAACTCGCTAATCGACCCCTGGTCATAACTATTTTTTCTGATAAAATTACAGTTATTACTTTGTACAGTTATTACTCTATTAACATAGTATTACTTCATAATATATATATTATGAAGTAATATAATTTTATAAAATTTTTAGCAAGGTTTTTGATGTTATTACAACCAATAGAATAATTAAAGTTCTAAACTAATTGGAGTTTTATGGAACTTTGCTATTAAGATAAATGATATGTATATGTAGAAATTCATAATTATTTTTAGTTAATTTAATATTTTGGTATAAAATTTAATTTTATTATAAAAAATTGATAATAATTTTTAGTAAATTAGTAAGATGTTTCAACATATCTGTATCGTTTTACATGTAAATGCACAATTATTGACTATTTTATATATATAAGTTATAACAAAATTATCGTGTAAATGATTAATGAAAGTTTTAATAATATTTGTCAATGTTCTATTATTAATAATAAACTTATTACAATGTACGAGTAAATTAATATATACTTCTTCCGTAACAAAAATATTCCAATAATTAAATGATTCAATTGGAAAATATAATCAATAATTAAATTATAAATAATTTTATCTAAATGCCTTTTTAAAATATTATATATATTATAAAATTTATCACCAACGATAGAACTGATTTGATTCACATTTAAGTACAGTAAATTCAGAAATATGATTTCTTTATTTCCCAGGCATTAACTTTGTTCATTATAAATTTGCACACTTTAAATCAATTCAGATACCACACAGAAGCTTTTATATTGTTCCACTACAGAAAGAAGAGCCCAGTCAATGAGTGGCATGGTGCGATCCATTTATAAGTTTTTGGGTTATTAGCAGTGCGTACCTGAGCAGTGAGCATCTTCGGAAAAGAAAAAAAAATGTCAATTTGATTTTATTCCAGTGTTATCGAGTAAAACCCTCCCTTTGAACCCAGATTTAACTTGCCCCCCGCCATCGTTGCAAAGACACAACGGATAAGATACCCTTCTGTACCTAGCAACATGAATCTGTGAATGCTCCGCTGGAGTCCAGCGTTGCGAAAGCGCAACAGTGGCTGCATCAGACACTGAAAAACCAAGACCAATCTGGGTAACAACGCTGGGAACAGAAGAAAATCTTCGGTGTTGAATCTTTGAAACGGCGGAAGCTAACAGGTTAAATCTGGGTTTAAGAATTAAAATCACAGATGAGAAAGGGATGTGCTAAGGCATTCTACTGAGTTCAAGTAATTTTAATAATATAAGTAACAATGTTTTTAAAATTAATATTTACTTTATGTATTAGTGTTGTGAAAAATAAGCTTCATTTGCGTACACGCTTAAATCTATTGATAAAAAATAATCAAACGGAGTCTATTTTTACTCAATTTTTGACTTCAAACAGCCATTCTCCCGATTGAGTAAAATTTGCTCAATTTATCGACAAAAATCAAGGGAGCGAAAAATTCTCAAATTTTGAGCATTATACAACAGCTCCATTTAGGCTAAATAATAATCAAAAATGAGGAGTGTCTGTCCGTTTTTGATTCATATAACTGTACTCAATTATGATTATTATTTAAGCTATAGAATGAGCGTTTTTGCAAAATCAGCCCTTTTTTAATTAACATATCTGTACTCAGTTAAGATTATTATTTTAAGCTAGAAAAAGGGTGTTTTATTAAAATTGGCTGTTTTTACTTCCTTGTACGTAGTATAAGGAAGTAATGTGATCCCGAAAAATTTTGGGGGCCAAATTTCGACAAAAAAACCGATTTTCACTACCTCTAAATTTAATTAAAAATTTTTTTTTGATGCATCCTATCGTAGGCTAGCATGCACGATCATATTAACGCGTCTGCAACTCATTTTGACCAGCGGCGAGTCTGCTGTGGCCAGTTTTTCCATGCCGTCTGTACGTACGTACGTATGTATGTAACTCGCATATCTCAAAAACTATTGGTCGTAGAATGTTGAGATTTGATATTTAGGATTGTTCTATGATCTAGTTGTGCACCTCCCCTTTTGGTGGCAATCGAATGGATAGTTTATGTACAGGACCGCCCAAAAGATTCGAAATACATTACGCTCTATGGGCCGAAATTCATTAAACTCGCCTAACTCAAAAGCTATTAGGCGTAGAATGTCGAAACTTCATATTTTGGATAGTTGTAACATCTAGTTGTGCACCTCTCCTTTTGGTTCCATTCGACTGGATAGTTTATCTACAGGACTGCCCAAAACATTCGAAATACATTACGCTCAATGGGCCGAAACTCATTAAACTCGCATATCTCCAAAACTATTAGGCGTAGAATGTTGAAACTTTATATTTAGGATTGCTGTAACATCTAGTTGTGCACCTCCCCTTTCGATTCCATTCGTCTGGATAGTTTATCTACAGAACCGCCCAAAAGATTCGAAATACATTACGCTCTATGGGCCGAAATTCATCAAAGCGTTTTTTAGAGGTATTGGGCTATTTCAAACGACTCAGAAGTGATGTATGCTGTAAAGAGTTAGAAAATGAATTTCTCCATTAAAAAAAGTGTCTTTATCATTTGTAGTTCTGCTACAGGAACACTCAAAAGATTTCCAATACATTACGGTCAATGGCAATTTTAGGGGCATTCATCCATTACAAGCACAATACCGTCCTACCACATAAGTTAGGTAATGGTCCGACCACGGTCACGTGCCTCCCTCAAGAACTATGCCAAAAGTCGCCAAGCTTGGCGACTTTTGGTGTACGTGTGTGCATATTTAACTCTCAAATCTCAAAAACTATTATGAAATTTCATATATAAGAATGTTGTAACATCTAGTTGTGTATCTCGATTTTTGGTTCCAATCTACTGGAGAGTTTATTTACAGGACCACCGAAAAGAATTTTAGTACTTTAATGTCTATGGACATCTTCAATATAATACAACTGTAGACAGTCATTGTTTGGTACATGCCCAAAAACTCGCCGTCTGTCCTCGACCTTGGCGAGTTTTGGCGAAATATCGCCAAATTTGGCGATAGTCAGTCATTTGGTCCATGCCCAAAGTATCGCCATTTGTCATCTTTCTTGGCGAGTTTTGCCGAAATATCGCCAAATTTGGCGATAATCTGTCATTGTTTGGTTCATGCTTAAAATCTCGCCAAATTTCGTCGACATTGACGAGTTTCGCCGAAATATCGCCAAATTTGGCGCCAAAAATTATTTCGTATTTTGTATAACACTAAAACTTTAACCCGTAGATTTTTGAACTTTTGTATTTAGAACTATTGTAATATCTAACTGTTTTCCATATCTTTTTTGACAGCAATCGACTGAGAATTTATTTACAGGGTGAGCCAAATGACTTTAAATACATTGAGGTGTATGGATGCATTCAATTCATTGAAAGTCTGTGGTCAATGACTACTTTGGCTATCCCCAAAATCTCGCAGACTATCTCAAGTTTGTCGGCTTTTGGTGAAATATCGCCAAATAAAGTGTCAGAAGGAAATCTTTCAAATTGAACTCAGCTTGGCGATATCGAAATATTTGTCTAGAAATCGCTAAACCTTACTATTATTGATATTTTATCTCTTTCAAACAAATAAGTTTAGAGGAAGTGCGTCGAAAATATTTTTGATCTAATGGACGTGCAAGGAAGTCATGTGTTGGACACATCAGATTTTTTATTAATATATTGAATGATTCGTTTTCTTCATTTTTTATTATCAGAGCTGTAATCTATGATTATAAACCCGAGAAAATAAATTTTAAATCAAGGCAAATACATTACATATATCTTAATACACTATAAAAAAGTATTTTTTTTAATAAATAGAATATAATTTCACTATAGTCTCTCGTTATAAAACGAATTCACAGTACAGTCAGAATACAGAAATGCAATCATGGTTAAACCAGCTGTGAGATTTAATTAAAGCAGCAACCCAATTTATTGACATGAAAAGATAAAATACTACTTACTCACTTTGGGTGGAGATATCCTAACTTCATTTGTTTTACAACAGCTTTTTATAATCCAATCGTAAGAAACTATGTCATTAAAGCGAAATCTTTACCTAAAGCATCTCCTCCTCCATATCTAGGCTGAATTTATTTCACAACGCTGAATATGAAAAAGATGCATTTGGTATTCGGATATAACATAAAACTATCACCAGCCACCGAATACACACACAACTATGCCCGCGTTTTTTACTATGAACCGTTATCCGTTAAGAGCGTTGGCCACGTGAGAGTAATAGGATATGGGTCGTGGGGGAGAAAGACAGAATTCTCCAGTTAGACAAGATTTTTGCGGAAAATGAGTTAAATAGAATATAGCGGATGGGGAGTGATGGGGCGAATTGAGGCATTCACAAATTATTGTCTTGAATGAGTATTTTTTGGCGTAAAAGGATTTAAATCGGCCAATAAGAAATTTAATCAATAAATGAGTGTTAGTTTTAATCAATAGATTAAGCGTGTAAATAGGACTAGCTGATTAGCTGACTAGAGCAGTAGATAATTTTTAAGTTAGATTGCATCGTAACGCCTAATGCAACCAGGCAACACCGGGCTAAGCAGCTAGTATGTAATAAAGTAATGTATATTTATATTTAGTACCGTAAGATAGATTTTTTATCATTGGCTACATTATAGTTGCCAGTAATAATAAGCTTATGATATAGGTTTAAATAATCTTTATATGTAGGATCATTACATATTGTATACATGCAAGTACGATTATCCGTTTTTAGAAAATTCTTGGCTAATTATAAATAAAAACACTTCAACCATCTGCTAGATTATACTTGAAAGATATTTTTCTATTAAAATTTTTACTGGTAATAAATTATGAACTACGTCTGCGTGATTCCACCTCCTCTGTTGTGTAAAGTTGTTTTTTTTTAATTTATTGTTTGTTTGTGGGATTACGGCCGATTAGCTACGCGGGGGCTCTAGGCCGATGGGTGGGGTGCCCTCCGTGGGGGTCTTTCTAAGGGGTCCTAACCCGTATTTACGCTAAGTTTCGGAGCCCAATATCAAGAGGATGAGCTTGAGATTCAGCACCCTCAAAGGTTTCTTTCGGTGCAGTAGATTTTTCATTGGGTTCGGGCCTGTCCATACTATCACCAGTCTTTGAACTGCACGATCACCATCATCGGCTTTAATTTTTTTCTCGAAGAAAGATAAAAACATTTGACTCTGGGTTTTCTTTCTTTTTAAACTGGACGAATTCATGAACGTAAAAAACAAAGAACCCAAAACTTAAACTTCAGCTCACAAACTAAAGCCATTCAACTTAAGTGAATTCAGGAGAGATTAAAACTGAGCCATTCGAAATTTCGTTATACCACATTTAAGCTCCCAGCCAGACTTCGTGCCGATTACGCAGATGTGTAATCGATTACGATTACGATTAATTTTCAATTTCAGATCAAGATTACGATTACGTGGAAAATATTTTGTCAGGATTACGATTATATTACGATTACCATAAAAATCCAATTTTCCGATTACGATTATACTACGATTATGTAATCCATGAAAACTTTCGATTATGATTATATCTGAGTCCGATTACGATTAAATTACGATTACAAAACTTTCTTTTTTACACTTCTGGCGCTGACATAATGTGTAAAGTTTACAAAACAGAACAGAATTATGGGTCCGGCAGACCGGAGGCAAGAAATTATTATAATTGACAAGAAAATTTAAAATACGCTACGTAATATATTCAAGAGTAAAAATAGTGAAGTTTCTATAGATCGAGAAATCAACGGTATTTTCAACAAAGACGATGCATATCCCCTCCCCCCGTATTGCGCCTATGATAGTTAATATGAGTTCTGTGAGGAATCAAGCTTATAATATACGTTAAGTAGAAAAGGTATATGTAATTAGTCTCACTATATTTTAATTCCAAACTGATGATAGTTGACAACAATTCAAGTTTGAGGGCCTCACATTTTTTTGGGTGACAATATTTTACTGTATCAAATTTACTCATAATCAAGGAATTACTTCAACTTTGCTCACTTTATGTTGTTAATTTTTGTAGATTACTGATAAATGACTATAGCCGGTAAATTTGGGGGATTTTTTCTTCTGTTGTACAAACAAATAAATGAATTAGATTTGCAAAAACTATGTTTTTCATAAAAGTTGTAACTAAATAGTAAACATTTTACAGTGACACTTATCAACTTTAGAACCATACAATCTAACTCTTATCATTGTTAAAATCTTTCAAGTTTGTAACTATGATGATACTTCTCTAAAATATACGATACATACCCTTAAGGGCATTTAACTGGTACTCATTTTGAATTTCAGTTGCATGTACGGAAGAGGGTGAGAAGATCATAAAAGTGAAAAATCGAGCATTTTAGTTATATTCATAGGATATAATTAGTTAGATTAGAAATTAGGAAAGATATTAGTCGTCTTTGTTTTTTACTTTTTCTAAGAAATGATTTCTCTCCGATACTTTTCAATCATTAAGAAGTTTATTATAAAAGAAATATCAGAAAATTATTAAACATGTTAATTTGACAGTTATTAGCTATCTACACAGTATTTTCAATAAAAGTGAATTGTAAATATGTTTATCAGAATTATGAAAAAAAAAATTCTAAATAAATCATTGTATATATCACTTTAAATATTTTTATTTAGCTTAATGAAAACTAAATTTTCAAAATTAGCATCTTTCAGTAAGGCTCATGAAGGAGAATAAAACTTCTCCGCTACACAAATTATGTAATGTGATATGAAATCTGAAATCTCTTAATAACTAATTTTGAAAGTTTAGCAGGGATATATATCCCGATATCCCACTCCCTGGTTATTCTCCTGGAGTGATATATATTCCTGCAGTGGCGTAGGAAAGGGAGGGGGGCTTTGGGGCTCGAGCCACCCCTATACCTTTGGAAGATGATAGAAAATAATCATATATATGTGTGTCTTTTTCAGTGTCCAGAATCGATGAGCCCCCCCCCCCCAAAAAAAAAAGAAACAACCGAATTGCTACGCTACTGCGCCTCTGCGATGAAGAATCGGATTGAGGGGAGACCTAGCGTTGAATTTAAGCCGATAGAAGACCAATTTTGTATATATGGCGAACGCGCACATTAAATCTGAAGGGCCAGATATCATTAATCTGGGTTTGGTCATTCTGATTTAAATACTACTTAAACTACAAGGCAGTCTATTTATGTAGAATCATAAGTAGATGGCATTTGTATAATAGCAGACAATATATTAATTGTGTCACTATTTCAATACATAAACTTCTATTGTATTTTTATGGCAAAAAAAATTATAATCATCAAAATAATAAATAGGGATTATTTTCGAGGGATGGTGTGTGAATAAAAGGTCTGAAAATAAAAAATAAGAGCAATAATTAATATTTATTTAAATGAATCAAATAAAATGCATAAAATACTTAAGCATTTTAAATGATGCATGAATCAAAAATTAATTTTGAAATCTCCTTTCTCCTTGAGTCAAATAGTTACAGTTACCAGAAAAATATATTTGAAACTTATTCATTTTTTTAACCGAATTAAAAAATGTAATGATTTATAGTGTATACATTAAAATAATTTTTAGTTTTAAAAAATTCTACTCGCAGGTACAGGGTTACGTACTACATTTTATTTTAAAATTATCTTATATAAGGGGTGTATAGTTAAACAGTTTAACTACTAGTTATAAAATAAAAATTTAAATACAAAAATTATGAATACATGTTTTCCAGAGTGACCAATATATTTTTTTTAGAGGAAACCAAAAGCTTTCTAGGAAATCCCCCCCCCCTTATCGCCTATCGAATTACACTGAAATTGAATTATTGAATTACACGTGTGTCTTCCCTCATTTCTGGAAAACAATGTACTTTAAACCTCCTAATTCAAATGAATACCCCGTTCCACTTTCCACCCCCCTTTTCCGCGAAACAAAAGAAATTTATTTAAAGTATTTAATTAAATTATTACACAAATAACTTTTGAGGTGGCGTTTTTTTCCTACATTCAAAATTTTTCATACTCTGAATGACCCTCCTCCCCCTCCCAATAAAAGCACTTGTATGTGCGCCCCTTTATAAGCCCTTTCAAAATTTAGAAAGCCTACTTTGATTAACCTAATTTATTTATTTATTATTTATTTATTTTTTGACAGAGAAAAGAAATTACTACACATTGCACTTTTATTACAAAACAAATTTGTACCAAGTAATCACACACACACACTATAAAATTATTATGTGTATAACACTGCTACATAAATAACACTCTAAAACACAATAAACATAACACTTCGAAAGTTAAACAGTAAATTATGATAATTAAATTTTGACCAAAATTAAGATTCTAAACAAGTAAACAATGTATACCAAAAATAAATTTTATTTAATTAATGCAGCGCATTTTAGTCAGATCAATGAAACATGTATTAAACGGAATTGGAAAAGACCAGGGAATATTTTCGTGAATATTATCGTTTTCCCCTTAATATAGAAACCTTTTAAATGCAGTTTTTCAATTAATATATGTACTCATTTTATAATAATCTATACAACAAATAAATACTCAAGAAAAAATATCCAAAATTACCTCCATATGTGTATTCCGAAGTTGGAGTTCGTCTTTTTTGACACTGGCATCTGTACTAAGATAGTGCATTTATATTTTTTGAACTCCTTTCCTTTTTCATTTTTTTAAATTTTCTTGAAATTCAAAAAAAATCTTGAATTTTTTTCGTGTAGGCATTGCTGTTTTCTCTTCGCAGTCGCAAATTGAAATGAGATAAAGCAAAGATCTGCAATAGCAGAAAATACACCTCTTGTGTACCCCCCATAGAATTCCCACGTCCACCCCCAATTTCTGGGAGGTCTGTCCATTCTAGTCAGTCACCCACCACAGTCAGCATAAAAAAGAATGGTCATCCCGGGAAAAAAAAGGGAGCTCTGCTTCTCTTATCTTTGTCCCGTACGAACTACGATGGCAGAACAATGCCCTCCCCCCTCCCCTCTTCCCCTGAAAGGTTAAAAAATAGGAAACTTCCTGTCTTCAGGGCATGCAGATTTTTCGATGCTTTGCTTCTCCGAGAAAATCTTTTTTCCCAGCAAGCAGGACAAAAAATAAATCTGGGCGCCCGTAATCGTTTCATAATCGTCTTGTAATCTAAGCGATTACGACTACAGGCTCTAAGATTACGACTATCTGGCAAATGAAATTTCTAGATTACGATTAGACTACGATTACACGAAAATATAAACTTTCAGATTACGATTAGATTACGATTACATAAAAATTCAATTGTCGGATAACGATTAGACTACGATTACATGAGAAAATGTAATCGATTACAATCGATTACGATTACACGACTACGATTACACGAAGTCTGCTCCCAGCAGACCCTCTTTTTTAATGTTTATTGTGTGTGTGTGGTGTGTGTTCACTATTTGAATATTGTGAGTTGTTTATCTCAAGAAAAGAGGAGCGGTATGCTTGAAGACTATGGCAATATATTTTCCTCTTTCCTTCATGACAATTTTATTATCAGCTAATGTAGCATGAATAGATTCTTTCTGAGGATATTTCGTTCATTTGCGCTACAAGGGTGGCAATTACTCCCCTTTACGTTGTCCGATTCGTCCATCCTAGCCCCACAAATTCCCTATCAGAGACACTGGACATGGACTGGAGACTTATTGCCTAAGGAGTCTCTATACGGTGCTTGTTGGAAGCCTTTGATGATTTTATCTTGCGTCCTTTTCAAGCCAACTACCGATACAAAGTTTTTAAAGAAAATACACTATTTAGATAATAAATTTGGAAAAGAAACAAGAGAAAGAGAAAAAATGGCCCCTTTTTAGAGAAAAAAAATGGCCCCCTTAAGTTGGTGTCCCATGGGCCCCAGTCGCCCTGTAGATAAATGGACCCTGCTCCTAGCGGCCCCTTAGCTCATTGGGGGGTCCGGACCCCCTGGACCCCCCCCTTCGCTGCGCCACTGGTTCTAACGCGTATTCACATTAGATCTGGAGAAAACCGACCAAAACTCCAGACCGTTAGATCGGCAGCCACAAGATGGGGACCCAACCCGGGACTTTTCACAAATCAGCCGTCCACCATTTTGATTCCCTTGCCTTATCAACTCGGCCATGGTGGAGCCCAATAAGTGAAATGAAATGAAAAGTTATAATTTTCGTTTATTTCGTTCCAGTGACATGAGAGCAGCGTTTCCCATCCGAATTCAGGGTCGCTTCTCGACAAGTCTTTGGATATATCGTTATTGGCTACAGAAATAACAAATCAGATGTGAATTTCGTGAAAATTCTATTTTAAGGTCTTCAGACGCATCGCTTTAAATTATATCACAAAACAGAACTTCTCAAACTCAGCATAGTAAATTCACGACAGCCCGCGTACTATGACTAGAATAAATACGTAACTTCGAACTTTTGCTATTTAGGGAAAAACTAAAACGGGCGGCACTAGTCAACACAAGCAGGAGCTAGCCTCTTTACCGCATCTAAAGGGCCAGTCAGTTTTTAAAATTTAAATGTGTCCGCCTCTCCTGGAGAAAACGTCTACTCTGAAACCTGGCTACTGATGTCAGTGATCTGCGGACTACGGAGGTATGTAAAAATCATCTAGCTTCTTTGGTTATGGGTATAATATATGTTGTGAAGTGACGTGAGCAACGTGACACATATAAGGGCATCCAAAGAGTATGCTTCCCAATATCACCATAAACAGAAACAAAACATAGTGACTTGGAAACATTTATCAGAATAGATACAAGAATCTTTTAGCTACTTCTCAACAGTTCTAGATTTACTAGAACTGTAACAATTGAAATAACGTATGATTCATTTCTGTAGTCCTTTTTCATAAGAGTTCGCTGTCCATTCGCAATTAGAGCCAGCGTTTAAATGCCATCTGTAACTCTTAGTCACTGGAAAAACACTGTTGACCACATAGAAACAAATTTTTTTAAGTGTAAAACTGATGAAAGTCGCTGGGATCAAGATCGGGACAATATGGCGGATGGGCAAATATTTCCCACCAGATCTCCTGCAGCAGATGCTTTGAGCGATGTGCACTCATTTTTCGCAATTCATCATTTTCCATCTGTTTGACTGTGTGGGAAGCTTACTTTCTGGACGCTCCACGTACATTTGAGCAACGCGACAATGGTCTTGTACTGACCTTTCGGCCTCCATGCGAATGGGCGTTGTCTGCGGGCTCGCTACAGTGTGCCACCGGGTCAGAACTGGCCTCGGCTGGACGCATTCGGAGGTGAGTCTCAAGAGCGACGGCGGGTCGAGTGAGGTGGAAGGGCCCAGAGGTCTCCGGAAGTGGCGACCGCCCGCGACGCCGCTGCCCGCCTCGGAAGTGTCATCTGAGGAAGACGAAAAACTCGAAACCCTGAAAAACAAGAAATGGAAAGTACGTATATAAGCGTTAGTATGGATAAAAAAGCAAGATAAATCAGAAGGAAGGCATCGACTACGAAACATTTTTTATTTTCTCCGTTACATAATGATATGCCCGTCATAGTGTTTTTCTTCCAGAGATTTAGCCCCGGAGCAACTTCATATAAGAAAAAAAAATCTAGAGAATTTTCACACCACAATAAGTTCTGACAGCGTCATGCACAGACTGTTGTAGGGTTTAAATCTACTCTTCCATTTTAAATCCAAGTTTAACCTATTCGCTCGCATCGCTACAAAGAAGCAATGATATTCGTAGAAGGCAATTGGATGGTCTTTGTGGCGATGAGAAGGAACTGTTTAAATGAAAACTTGAGTTCACGATTTAAAAGTGAGGGAACCTCCACCGTTTGAAATATATATATATATATATATATAAATATATGACATAATAAATCACAAAAGCCCAGTAAAATCCCAAATTTCTAGAACTGCAAAATCTAATAAAAATGTTTAAAAAATTGGACACCTATACTTTATGTTGAGCAAACATCTATCATGTGACCAAATTTCATATCATTCGCTTTAGTCGTTATTACGTAATGCGGGAACAAAGATTCACTCAGTTTTAAACGATTTACGCAAAATCTCGAAATTGGATCGATTTTTTAAAATTATGCTTATAGTTTAAGGTGAGTGACCACCTATCATTTCACCAAATATCATTTTTTCACCTTTGCAATTATTGCGCGATGTGCGAACACAAATTTACGCAGTTTGAAACGATTTTCGCAAAATCTGAAAATCTAATTAAATTTTTTAAAAATTCGACGCCTATGTTTTAAGTTGAGTGACCACCTATCATGATACCCAATTTCATATCATTCGCTTCAGTCGTTTTTACGTGTTGCTCGAACACAAATTTACGCAGTTTGACAGGATTTTCGCAAAATCTCAAAATCATATCAAGATTTTTTAAAAATTGGACGCCTATGTTTTAAGTTGAGTGACCACCTATCATGACATCCAATTTCGTATCATTCGCTTCAGTCGTTTTTACGTGATGCTTGAACACAAATTTACGCAGTTTGAAACGATTTTCGCAAAATCTCAAAATCCAATCAAGATTTTTTTTAAATTCGACGCCTATGTTTTAAGTTGAGTGACCACCTATCGTGACACCCAATTTCATATCATTCGCTTCAGCCGTTTTTACGTGATGCTTAAACAGAAAAAGCGTCACGGACAGAATGACAGACAGACAAACTTTTTTTTAAGGGTCGCATGGGATTCCCGGGTGCTTGAAACGGATAGAAATCTCAAAATTTTTGAATTCCAAGAAATGTACAGACAAAAGTCTAATTTTATTTTTATAGATAGCTGAAGTACCCGTCGTTGACGGGTTAGTACTGAATGCAAATTTCCAAAAAGCAAGAACTTTCGTCAGCATTGTAGGAGTACACAGAATGGGCGTAGTATACTGCTAAAAGTAAAGAAAACGAAGTAATAATTTTTATGTATTGTTAAAATATTATAGGTTAGAGAGTAAATAACTAATATCATTTCATTCGCTTTAGTCGTATTTATGTGATGCGCGAAAGAATATTTCCGCACATTGGAATAATTTCTCAAAATCTCAAAATCTAATCAACATTTTTGAAAAATTGGAAACCTAGAATTTAAGTTGAGTGACAACCTATCATGTCACCAAATTTCGTTTCATTCCCTGCAGTCTTATTTCGTGAAGCTGGAACAAAAATTTCAGCATTTTAAAACGAATTTCACAACATCTCAAAATATAATCAAAATATTTTTAAAATTCTCAACACCTATAAATTAAGATTAGCAACTACCTATCATATCACCAAATTTCGTATTAGTCGTTATTACGTGATGCTTGAAGAAATATAACCGCATTTTGAGAGAATTTTCACAAAATCTCAAAATCTAATAAAATTCTTTAAAAAATTGGACACCTATACTTTATGTTGAGCAACAACCTATCACGTGACCAAATTTCAATCATTCGCTTTACTCGTTATTACGTAATGCGTGAACAAAAATTCAATCAGTTTGAAACGATTTTCGCAAAATACCAAAATCTGATCGATTTTTTTTTTTTAGATGCTTATAGTTTAAGGTGAATGACCACCTATCATTTCACGAAATACCATTTTTCAACTTTGCAGTTATTACGTGATGTGCGAACACAAATTTACGCAGTTTGAAACAATTTTCGCAAAATCTCATCACGATTTTTTAAAAATTCGACGACAATGTTTGAAGTTGAGTGACCACCTATCTCTCTCTCTCTCTCTCTCTCTCTCTCTCTCACACACACACACACACACACACACACACATGATACCAAATTTCATTTAAATCTCTTCAATCGTTTTTACGTGATGCTCGAACACAAATTTACGCGGTTTGAAAGGATTTTCACAAAATCTCAAAATTTAATCAAGATTTTTTTTTTAAATCGACGCCTATGTTTTATTGAATGACCACCAATCATGATACCAAAATTCATTTCAATCTCTTCAGTTGTTTTTACGTGATGCTCGAACACATATTTACGCAGCTTGAAACGATTTTCGCAAAATATGAAAATCTAATCAAGATTTTTTAAAAATTCAACGCCTATTTTTTAAGTTGAGTGACCACCTATCATAACACCAAATTTCATATCATTCGTTTCAGTCGTTTTTACGTGATGCTTAAACAAAAAAAAAGCGTTACGGACAGAATGCCAGAATGACAGAACGACAGACAGACAAACTTTTTTTTTTTGAGGGTACCGGATTCTCAGGTGCTTGAAACGGATAGAAATTGCAAAATTTTTGAATTCCAAGAAATGTACAGACAAAAGTCTAATTTTATTTATATAGATTTGCTACAGGCAACACCTGGCAAGAGTTAGTTTTTAGAGAAAATATGTTTCTTTCCTTTTCTTTTTTTTTAATGTACATGTACAAATTAATTTTATAAATTTTGCAGTAGAACAGGGGTGTCGAACCAATGGCGCGCGTGCCATTGATGGCACGCAACACAATATTTTGGGCACGCCACCGATCAAAACGGTTTACATTTTAATTAAAAATAACACATATTTGAATATGAATTACACATATAACGGTTTTTTTTTCTAGTAAATAAATAGTTTTGAGTTGTTAGTGTTTAGCTTTATTATTTTTCCCAATAATCACTAAGTCAAAATTATTTGACGGTACGTCTATGGCCTCATTAAACCTTTGTTTAGAAAATATGGCACGCTGATCCTTAAAGGTTCGCCACCCCTGCAGTAGAACTTCGAATCCCTGAAGTTGTTTGATTGACTGCTTTTGGAAAATCGAAATTTTCTGATATTCTAAAATGCTATAAGTTTGGAATTGCGCAGTGCTATTTCCTTATTATAACGAATCGTACTTTATAAGGAGCAAAAACTATACCAAAATTGGAACAAGAATAAATTATTACACTAGTAATATAGTATACAGAATTGCCAGAATTTTGATTTTCAAATGACTTTTACACGTAAACAGTAATTTCATAAAGTTATGAAATTACTGTTAAGATATGTTTCGTTGAGTGGAGTTTCTTTAATGGTACAGTTCAACCGAGGAAAAGATTGTTTAAAAATGAATTTCGGCTGACTGAGAATTTCCATATAAAGGAGGAAAAAATTAAACAAAAACATTGCTTAAAACGGAATTTGGGTTAACAGAATTTCAAATCATCCAGGTTCTATTGTAAAAGTTTCTCAGCATTATCAAAACTCCTATTCATCAATGAAAGACAACGAAAACATAATATAATTTTGGTTATAATTCTGTCATTTAAGTGCATGTCCATGATACTTCGTGTTTGAAGCTGCACCTATGCATATTCCATTATCATAACTTTTAAGTGTACTAAGTAAGCATGGGCTCACCTTAAGAAAGCCATAAGCTTTCTGAATTTAGAACGTCTTTCATTAATACGAAAATCTTTTGAAAATCTTCGTAATAACTTCGCATTTCTAAGCCGTATAATTTATGACCGCCAGCCGAAGGTTGTAAGTCATACACATGGCGTGCTAATTAAGAGCTGACAACGACTTGAATTTTAGAATTACTGCACTGAGTTATCGTATCAGCAGAGGACTGGAATATTACTTATGAAACATGTTCTTATCTGAAGGTTTGCGCTCTAGGTTGTGATTATTATTTAAAAGAACACAGAGAGTTTAGCAGTTACAGAGAAAAAAAAATTTCGTAATTTTTGAATTGCTTTTATCCTGCGCAATTTCATCAGCTCACTGGAAAACCATAAAAACCGTTGGAACAATACACGTATGACAAAAATTAGCAGCGTAAAACATTTATCTATAAAGATGCACATCATAAAAGATCAATGACAACACAAGAGAGGTAGGGAAATTTTTAGGGATGGACGCGAGACGACTTTTTGAGAGACGAGACAGAGATTTACAGCGTATTTTGCGAGACGAGACAAACATTTTTAACATTATGATATAGGTATTTTTGCGAGACGAGACAAGCTTTTCGGCTATTTTGAGAGACGCGAGACGCCAATTTTTCGTCTCGCGTCCATCCCTAGAAATTTTTCTTGGAATGGCAAGCTTTTACGGTGTCCGCCTTCGCAGACGATAAAGCTACTGTTCAGTGTCCAACCTTGTGAATTCTGCTCAGTGCGTCAATGCACTTCTTCTCTGTGTTCCGCATCTATTTACTACTATTATCTATGCCGTTACTATATAAATTTATTTTTTTTTAAATCTGAATTTGTACTGTTCAAAGTATCCTTGTGAGAAAAAAATGTATATTTGAACTATTTTGCTGTTTTCTTCTTCGGGTTTGTTAAGTGCTGAGCACCTCTACTTAGGGTAGAATTTTGTGCCAAAGCCAAACCCAATGCTTCCTTGTTCCATTTAACTGGGTCGGTCGTCCACTTTGCTTATGAAGTCAGACAAGCCCTTTATGGAGCTAAGGAGCATAATTCTTTAGTACTGATGATTCCTAAAGTAGTGAAACGAATGAGGGCAAAGGCATCACACTCATAAATAATATGATGCACCGTTTCTGCGTTTTTGTATCATTTCCTGCATTTAGGGTCTTGTTGAAAAAGTTTCATTGTATGAAGATGTTTTCTGAAATAATAGGTCCTGCGATGAAACCCACAACAGTTCGTATCTTCAGTCTGGAACACCTAAGAATTTCATATTTTTTTTCTGTTTTAATAATACACAGATGTTTTAACAAGTAATTAAATATTCTAAGCGATTTTAAGATAAATGACAGGGAAAAAAGCATAACACGATGTGAAAATCATAAAATTTTAAAACAATTAGTAATTTTATTGCACTTATTGTTTAAAAGTGTCATTAAGACAAAAGTTTCACGCATTTTTAAAGCTTCTTTTAAAGGAATATTTGAAAATATTTATTTTGAAATAACACAGAAATCGATGCGTATTTATAGCAGATGAGGCACGAACAGACTGACGAACGAAAATCAAAAACACTTCTCCTTTTGTTCAAAACTGTTAAATTGATATCATAAAAACAGATTCCTAGGCAATTCTGACAAAATGCAAACGATTGGCATTACATTCGCTGCAAGCTACTGCAATAGTGTAAAGCAGTCGGATACAGTTATTGTTCTATATGCCATGCCAATAATATATCCTTGATGCCGCTGTAATTACTCGAAACATTGCACGCACTTGTGTACTTCCTTCACTTAGAGCTGTGACAGATACGAATTACGCTTGAGTTACCAAGTATTTGCTATCGATTGCCTACGCATCGAAGTTGGCACCAAGCTCTTGTTTAAATATCCAATTCACCGTATGCGTTGCATTTAACATTTCCTAGCCGTTGTCGGAAAGGGTGTATTGTGTTATTAATTTTTTCTATTTGTTTAGAATTATTCCTTAACTTCTATGTTGAGTATTCAGAAATATGTTAAAAAAGACGTAGAAGAAACACTTAATAGCATAGTTGGTGTATACAACTCTGATTCAAAAAATTAGAATAATGGAAGAAAATATGTTCAAGGAAATTGCAAATCTAATTTATCAAATAAATAATCAATAATATCAAATATAAATTACTATAAATCTGCATAATTTGTAGATCATATAAATGTAAACGTATCACAATGAAATAGAAGATATATTTAAAACAGGAAGTGAAAAAAAATTCAAAATATTAGAATACTTCAAAATATGGTTCAAAAGATTATAATAATGTAAATAGTATAACTCGAATTTAAACTCGAAGGGATTTTATATCCTAATCAGTAATTTGTTGCATCACCCTTAGCTTTAATGACAGCTCTTAAACGATTTGGCATATTGCCAACTAAAGGTTCACAAATATTTTTATCAATATTTGCCTATATGTTCTTCAAACTAGAAATAAGCATAGGCGTAGAGTTATATGGGCCCGTGGGGCTCGAGCCCCCCCAATAAATTGTGAATAGGGGCTGAGCCCACCCAATAATTTACCACTAAATACAGAAAACTAATTTATACTAACATAAAAAAAAGTATTTCACGCCATTTACAAACGTTTAAAAAACGTTTTCTTTGCTTCTATTTTTAACTTATAACATGGTAGAAAGATACTAACATGGATACTTACCTTACATAGGTGTAGAATTCTATGGACCCATAGAGCTCGAGCGCCTCCAATAATTTACACTTACACATAGTAAGTCATAGCTGCCAACTACTACGGAATATAATTAACCACTTTTTGTAAACAGTATATTTTAAAATTATTTTTTTCAAAATAGTAACCAGCTCGAGCGCGCATCACAAAAATTTTGCTATATTTTAAGCCGAAAAATCATGTAGAAAAAGTGGTTAATTCTATTCCGTACTAGTTGGGAGTTAAGAGTAAGTTATATGTACGTAAATCAGTGGCGTAGCCAGAAATTTTTTATGGGGAATGGGGGGGGGGGTACGACTTCTGCGACTCACATATATGTATACAGTACGGGTGTATGATAAGGGAGTGAGGCATATACATTTTGTATGGCAAAAAATTCCTCATGGGGGGTATAACCCCCCCTGGCTACTCCACTGACGTGAATATATGTGGTCCTGGGGCCCTGCCCCCCCAATAATTTTGGAAACTTTACGCTTATGGAAATAAGTTCTTTTTTGTCTCTCCGTGCAACTTCTTGAAGTCGTTTTTTCATAATTCCCCGCAAATTCTCGAAGGGGCTTAGATAGGATGAGTTTGAAGGCCAAGGGAGTACATTTATTTCCTTCTCTTGGAGCCATTTAGTTGTCGATTTAAAAGTGTGGAAAGAGGCTGAATCTTGCTGAAACACGAAATCGTCACCACATAAATCCTCAGATGAAGGTATCATGAAGTGCTCAAGAATGTCTTGATACACTTCTGAATTGACTTGTGTTAACAAAACATAACCTGCCTGGGGCTTGTGCAGTCATGCAGCCCCATACCATGACAGAGGTCGCAAATTTAACTAAACGTTTTAAACACTTTTTATCAAGTCTCCAAACATGTATGCCTTGATTATCATGAGGTATACAAAACGTACTTTCATCACTGAAGAGTACCTTATTCCAATCATCTTGAACCAAAATAGTCTTTGTCTACTCCATTTAACTGTTGTAACCTTTCGCTTAGCTGATAAGAGTAGCTTTTTCTTAGGCACACGCGGTCTAACACCTAATTTGTGACGTCGTAGTAATGTTGTAGATTTAGAGGTATTTATACCCACTTCTTTCCATTTTCTCAACAAATACCTCACACTTCGAAAGCGATGTTTCTTCACAATCTTTATTAATTTCCTTTCATCTCTTACTGAAGTTATTGACTTTCGACCACTTTTAAAGAGTTTATTTTGAAAACCCTTATTATTAGACTATTCTCTCAAAAGTCTTATGTTGTAGATTTAGAGGTATTTATACCCACTTCTTTCCATTTTCTCAACAAATACCTCACACTTCGAAAGCGATTTTTCTTCACAATCTTTATTAATTTCCTTTCATCTCTTACTCAAGTTACTGACTTTCGACCACTTTTAAAGAGTTTATTTTGAAAACCCTTATTATTAGAATATTCTCTCAAAAGTCTACTCACACTTGTTTGAGAACATTTCACTTCCTTTTCTATTAACAATTGTATTTTTTTCCTTCTTTGTGCAAGTACACAATCGAAATTTTATAGCCTCAGATAAGTTGCTCTTTCGTCCCATATTAATAAAATACTGATCTAAAATCAAATGCCAAAAGATTTTTCACTTTCAACGGAACACATTTTATAGTCCGCACATGTTAGTCTCGCAGCTGTTCTCTAAACATATTGTAATTTTTTGAACCATGGTATCCAGATATTCTAACTTTTTAAATAGTTCTAATATTTTTTAAATAGCTAATTATTAGTGTGACAAATCAAAATAAACATTTATGCTATATTTACAACTATACTGAAGATATTTAGACACTTTAAATATTTTTTTGTGAACAGAGTATGCAAATTAACACTCTAACAGCAATAAAAATCCATTCTTTTTAAAATTATTCTAATTTTTTGAATCGGAGCTGTAGATTTAAATTAATAGTAAATGAATATCGAAAGACAATTGTCTTCTTCAAGCAGACATTCACAACAAGGATATTCACAAACCTGCATCTTCTTGGGTTTACCTTAATGATTTTTTAAAATTTGTATAAGGTTCTTTATATATTTAAAGTATTTTTTAATATATTAATTTCTTTTAGTCCGGCATTAATGTTCACTGAAAAATACTCTTTAAAATGCAGCTACAATATAAACAAGCGTGTAATTTTTCAAAAAAGTTATCCGAATTCGAAGACTTTTTGTAATTTTTTTAAAACAAATTTCAAAAACAATGCTTGATTTCCCGAAATGTTTATAATGTAATTCCTTTTAATACATTTATACTTATTCGTCAATGAAAAATACATTCATTCAAATCACTTCCCGTCAAATATTTTGGATCACCTTGCACAAAAGAATCGAATCCAGTTTCGAATCTTAATACTTGCTATACATTTTGATGTATTTGCTTGATCATGTTTCAAATCCACAAACTGAATATATTTTTCGCGCCGAAATACCTTAATGCAGAAATCAAGTTTCCAAAAGTCGAAAGAGAAGGGGAAATTTTACATATTTTCTTTCCCTATTTTCCTCAGGTGAATACAGGATCCACTCACCGGAAACTTAATTTAAAAAGAACTTTACCGAACTGTAAGATTATACGCAGCGGCTTTCCTACTTGAGGGGGCGCTCAAATAAATTTGTCTCTCCATGCGAAGAAAATTTTATAAAGTAACAGGGAAAAAAGAAAAAACTGTTTGCTGTGCTGTGAGTTTAGTGAGTCGCTGATGACTTACGAGAGCATGTGGGCTGCGTGAAAGCCTCCTTCGAAACAGCCAATATTCTTTTCGGATAATAACTTTCGTCGCCACGGTTTGCGGATATGCTTTTCATGCTCCAGAACCACGCCACTGAGTTTAATGAATGAAAAGCAGAAGAGCAACGGTGTTACAAGAAGTATTTGTTGCTTGCTCGGGTGCTCCTGATATACTCTCATATGTGTTCTTTTCTCTTTTATTTGTGTTATTAGCATAGTGATTGATTACTTTATTACAAGCATGGTTGCTCGAGATTTAATTAAAAAAAAGATTTTGACAAAATTATTTTGCATAGAAAAGCGCTTTTGTGGGACAGGCTTTCACCTTTGGCTCTATGGCAATGTGGCAGCGCTTCATATTTAATTCGTTTTAAAAATGTTAACCTTTTGAAGACGCAAAATATTCCTTCCGCTGAATTCCAATTTTCACTTAAATGTACCAACTTCTTTTTGTAAGATGAAACACTAGCACCATAAGTTATTATTCACCCTCAAAATTTTAAAGCAATATTTAGATTTTCCTTAAGTATAGATCAGAAATTGTTATTAATTTTAAAGTTGTTAAATGTTTATGCATTCTGCGGCATCCACAGAATTTTTCCAAAAAGTGTCATTTTTCTTCTATTTTCTATCTCTTTTCTAATCCGCTGGCTTCCATCGTTGGACAGCAAACATTTCCTTATAGGGACAGAAGAGGAATATTTCCTCTTGAGTTTTTACAAGGTTCGAAAAAATAGTTTTTACAAGGTTTTTACAAGGTTCGAAATAATATCCAGGGGCGGTCCGACACGGTATGCAAGGTAAGCATCGCATCGGGGCGCCATCATCGAAGAGGCGCCATTTCGAACTCGTAAACTGAAAACTTGTTCAAAAGGGCGCCTTTTTTTACGTTTGCAATGGGGCGTCATGTACCTCAGGGCTGCCCCTGATAATATCTTAAACTACACAGTAAAAAAATTCAGAAACGTTACGTACTTACAGCGGAAAGGTTTCCGAAAGTATAGCGTAACCTACCGATGCTCTACTCGAACTCACGATTTCGGAAACATAACCCATATTTCGGGATAAAGTATTTATGGGGGAACGGAAATCTCTATTTGGGACTTCGCGCATACGCCAAGTGCCAAGAGACAGAGGGATAACAGTGAACGCGTCTTCCCTAATAGCACAGATGGTCACAAAAGAGTCGCTGTGACGTCACAGAGGGTCAAATTGTCACAGGACTGTCACATTGTAACTTCTTACACAGCCCGATTATGACCAACAGGGGCCCCCGGGCATTGATGAATTTGGGGGTCCCCATCTATAAAATTTGTTTTCTTTTTCATAATATTTTGGCATATAAAAGAATATTTCAGAACAACATTTGAAACTGGGGGCCCTGGGCAAAGTCCCGATTTGCCCATGCGATAATAAGGGTCTGGTAACTTGTGGTGATGTAACTTCACTGTGTGGTCACTGTGAAGTTTATTTGTGACCAGTCACCAGGTGACGTCGCCGGATGAATACTTAAATAAAACGGATGAATACTTAAATAAAACAGCCCATTATCTCCTGAAAATAATTTATGTTAAAGAAAAAAGATTTAAGATTTTTAATTTATATTTATTAATTATGGTATTTTCTCTCCATTTACAAAATACTTCAAAAAAATTTTAAGTTTCCAAAACAAGCCATACCACAAATAACTTTTGCAGCAGTCAGTTTACTTTTAAAGCAAATTTCGGCAAGAAAACCGCAGCGCCGTGGTACCGTGCTCCCCTCCGAATGCGAAGGTCCAGCGTTCGATTCTAGTCCTGACCGCTCCTTCCGATAGTGTTTGGTGCTGCCATCTAGTTTGAGATACTCGAAACGCTTCATCTAGTGCATGTTACTTTTTTCTGAAAAACTCGGAAAGGTTACTCGTTAATTCGAAAACCTTTCCGAAATACGCCGAAACGTTACTCAATATTTTACCAAAATATACAGAAACGTTACCCATCTTTTCCAGAAACCTTACCTAAAATGCAGGAAAATAGGGAAATATGTTTCCGACATATGCAGAAACGTTTCTAAATACTTTACCCGCATGGTTCGGAAACGTTTCCGCAATTTTAAACTACAAGAGCTGCCCCATTTTTTGGGGTAACGTTTCCGAATTTTTTTTTTTACCGTGTAGACCTTGAAGGGGGTAGGTTCTTCAACCTCTTAACACCCTCCGTTGCGGCCGCCATTGCCTAGTCTTATAGTAGAATGGAAAATACACTTTCTTCTCCTTTTGCTCAGAAAATATCCAGTCCTCCATTTTAGGAATAAGGCAAGTTGCTAGAACAACATTTGGGAAATACGCGAAAAGGGTGGGGGTGGGGGGCAGTATATCTGACAAAAAGGTTTGATTTTCAACCATTGATATATATGCTAAGATGTTTAGCATACATATCAATGTTTTCAACCGTAGTGGCTCCATCCTCTGGAATAGTTAACCCGAGAAGTAAAATCCCGTCCACATATTCCAGTTTTCACTGCAGTGTATCTACAGTTTATATGTATTATTTAAATAACCCATAGATATCATATAATATGTTTTCATTTGTAAGCTAAAGCTTGTAGTTTAAGAGCATATTTTTTCTAATTACAAATCTTCCTGTCATTTTTAAAAATTTTAAACCTACATTATATGCTCATTTTCAAGACGCTCAGAGGGTTGAGCTAGCCGTGTAGCCCAACCATACCAGTTCCCATAAAAGTATTATAACATTTTAGATTTGACACATTTCTAGTAAAAGAAAAGGCCTCTGAAGGGAAATTAGAGAAAAATTCCCTTCTGTTTCGATGCCTAGTGAAACCTTGCTGGGTTTCCATAAATTAGCATTGTAAGCAGCATACGCCACTGATCGGCAGCATTTTCCCAACATTGTTCGAACAGTTCTGATGATTTCGATTAGCCTCACTGTTAAAACTACGTACTTAGAAATAAACTAAATGTACTCATTTTTGAGTACTTTCTCATCTTGTAATAGCTCCGAGTACTTTGCTCTTAAATTTAAGAAACTCATGTACTCTTTTTTTTTGAGTTCATGCAAGAACTCAAACATGAGCGTACGTATACTCAAAATTTTCGAGCACATTATATACTCAATTTTGAAAACATATGAAAAACTCATTTTTGAATACTATATACAAGAATTAATATTTAATGTATTTTTGTGTTATACATTTTTGTTATATTTTTATTATATTTAATACGAATATAATGGCTGTCGATTTTTGTATGCACTCATATAAGAATCAATATATTCTTATTAAATATACTATTTTTTAGCATGTTGATTAAAATTTAGGAATAACCATTATCTTATGCGTAAGTAAAGCGTATACATTATTTGATTGTTTTGTGTAAATTATTTCGTTTTGTTAAATTTTTATTTATATTCAAGACACTGATCTGACATACAATGATCACAGAATGTTGCTATGACTGTCTGTGACTATTAATCTGAGATAAACTTGACAAAAGTGTAGCGATTACCTAACACTGTTTAGAAACATTGACATTAAAACTTTTAAAATCTAAAGAAACTTCAATATTTTTACTCTTGAAAATCTTATATCCTCCCCCCTCTCCCCCCAAAAAGCGGTCACTAATACAGTGACCGGTTTATTCCTAAGCATAGATTCTATACTCACGAATGTAACTCATTCTTAGGAGTGTACAAAATGAATAAGCAATGACAATAAACATAAAAATAGTTAAAACATAAATATTTCTCCAGCGATAGTATTCTTATAATATCAAAACAAAATTAGTTTACTAAACCAATACTACCGGCAAATGAAATAATAGCTGTAAAGTTATACGACCGATCAGCGTCTTAAACAATACACAAAAACGAAATGCAATAACTAAAAACAATCAAATAATATAAAAGTTGTACTTACGATAAGATGCGGGCTATTTGTGACTTTTAACTAATTCTTCTATCATTATACATGATAGATTATTTCTTCCATTTTTAAGCAACGAACGCCGCAAGCTCGTTACAACAATATGGCGATATGCCGTCGACCACGTTGAGCGGACTTCCAAAAATAGGCTCTGGGCATTGCGCAGAAATCCGGTGAGGGGTGGGTCAGAAAAATGATATCTTATATGTACTCATTTTTTCGCCGTTCTCTTTGAGTATTCTTCCGCGCGTTGTAATAAGATATAGTTCGTAAATTTAAAGTACGCTACTAATTTATTCTTATAACTACTGAAACGAAATATTTCCGAACACCGCATAAACGTTTATTAAATAATTTACCAGTGTGCAAATGACGTAATAAGGTATTATAATTATATTTACCCACATGCTTATTTTTAAGTTCGAATTGTTATTTATATTTAAGCACGACATGTACTCGTTTATGATGCAAATGTATTAAAAAAATATGAGTGCATTAAAGTACTCATTTTTAAGTAAATCAATTTTAACAGTGCTGCTTGTCCGTCCATGTTCTAACTTTCGTAAATATATATGGATTAGGATAAAATTTAGATAAGATATATACACTATTTAAAATAGTACATGTAGCATAAATATAGTTCTTTCATATGAGCACACAAAAGAGTTCCGACCCTTTATTCCCTGTGAGCGGTCCGGTGATCATCTAAAATGCATTTTTGAAATGTTATTCTATTCCAAGTACAGTGTTTAGACGGGGCTATTTCTTTTCAAAATATTCCAATAGATGGCAGCAGGCGCGTAGCCAGGAAATTTTTTCGGGGGGGGGGGGATATGAATTTATATGTGTATAAATAGACGGAATTTCATCACTAATCCAAAAATTTCGGGGGTGGGGATATATCCCTGGCTACGCCCCTGCTGCGCAGAACATTAGAAAGACATTCATTTTACTTCAATTTTTTTGTAATCGATTGAATCGATATGGGTTTGTTTTTTATTAGGAGTCTGAGAGTTGTATTGTAATTCTGTTTCAGGTTAGATTTTAAGCCAAAATACAGTACAAAACCAAATAATAAATCGAGAAAATGAAGAAAAAAAGAGGGCATTTGTTTTTAATTCGAGTGTTCCTTTTATTCAAGAATAGCTTCGACATCAGGTGGTATTTTGAATTCTCATGTTTTAGTATTTTCATGCAAGTACCAAGGTGAGTAAATTCTGATATTATTTCAAAAACACCTTTTCTTTCGTTTTCGAAAAAACAATCCCGAAGTCTACAGGTTGTGAAGAATAGCTAACCTAATGTGAAATTAGTTAAATTACCACATAAGACCACTGTCTATTCAGTATCCATTCAAGATTCGTGCAAACTTTCTCTTTCTCCTCATTCATTGCACAACTATGAAAAATTTCTTAAAATGAGTGTAGATGATCGGCGATGTTACATCAAGGAGTATATCGTGTTAGAATTGCTTTCCCGGTAACCACAATGTACCTTCATGCAAATTTACTACAGTATGCCGCGTATGTAAATGGAAACATCATACCTCCTTGCATGTGTTTCAATAAACCCAGAGAGACATCTCTACTAATGACTCAAATCTGTCAGCCTAGTGGCCAAAATATAGTTCAGCCGCATTCCACGCCCCATGAGCAACAAATTTGTTTAACTGCACATATGCATAGTTTCAATTCAATTTTGCTTTGTACAGCCATTGTCAGCACGCCCAAGTTGAAAACTGTTAGAGAAAGTTCGTTGAATGTCGAGTCTTAATTGACAGGGGTTCTCAAGCATCTCTAATCATTGAGTTTTTTAAAACTCTTCGTCTGCCACTTCATGAATCAGAGAGTACAATTTTAGGCCTAAAAAATAAAGTTGCTCTTTTGGCTACTAAAATAGTCGAGCTTAGTTTTACTCCCCACTTGAGTCAAGATACGTTCACAGTAAATGCACTCGTCGTAAAGAAACTCGCGTGCGACTTGCCGAACTACCGAATCTCAAGTTTTAATTGGCCTCACCTTGTAGGACTTGAGCTAGCTGATCCTTTCTTTCATATCAGTCGTCCGGTAGACATTATCCTCTGGGCTGATACATTTTTTGAGCTAATGGAATGGACATGAAAAAATTTCGGGTAATCAGAATCAATCTTCAGCTCTAAATTCCAATTTGGGCTGGCTAATTTTAGGGCAAGTCTGTACAGCTGCTCCGAGCGTAAAGAATATCACAAATCTAGTTAGTTTCCATGCTGCTATGGTTTTAGATCATACAATAACGAAGTTTTGGGAAATCGAATCAGTTCCAGAAGTGAGTAGTCTTTCTGTTAAAGAGTGAATGTGATAAATTCTAGCAAAAGCACACGAAAAGAAACTGAAATGGTAAATACGTTGTCAAGCTACCCTTCAAAAAGGAAGATGTTTTAGAAGACTCAAAAATTCAAGCTATGAGAAGATTTTTCTCCTTAGAAAAGCGTCTTCAGGATAATTAAATGTTCAAAAATCAATATGCAAAATTTATGCAAAGTTATGAGATTCGCTCCAAATCCAGTAGCTCAACTGCCGTCTCAATGTTATTATATGCCACATTTTGAAGTTATTAGAGAGACGTCTGAGATTACAAGGTTAAGAGTAGTGTTCGACGCATCTGCGAAGATTACGTCAGGAATTTCGTGGAATAATGTTCTCCACACAGGCCCTAAGCTTCAGATCGAACTGTTTAACATTCTTCTAAAATTCATATGCCGCAGCATTGCCCTGACAAGTGATATCGAGGAAATGTTCAGACAGATTCTAGTCGATGAAATAGACGTGAATTACCAACGAATATTGTGGAGAGAGAGCCCCGAGCAGCCGCTGCAATAATTCCAGCTTCTCACTGTGTCTAATGAAACTGCTTGTACTCCATACTTATCGATTTGCACAGTTCATCAACTCGCTAGAGATGAATTTAAGAATTTTTCTAGAGCATCTAAAGTTGTTCTAGAAGACTTCTATTTGGACAACCTTTTAGCTGGAGAAAATTCTGTCTAAAAAGCAGAGAAATTAGTTACTCAAGTGATTGGACTCATTACAAAGGGAGGTTTCATAATTCCAAAATGGGCTCCAAATAACTCATGAGTATTCGAATCTTTACCACCGGAAATGAGAAGTCCATCGGGATCTCTACGAATCGAAGAAGAACAAGCGAACCCAGGTGATTCAAAATCTTAGGAATCATCTGGGATTCTAAAGAAGATACATTCCGAATCAAGATCAGTTCACTTCCTGAAGTTAGACTCACGAAGCGACAACTTCTTTCCAATATTGCTAAAATTTATGATACTCTCGGATTTCTGTCACCTACTACTATTCAGCTTAAGATCTTGATGCAGGATCATTGGAAGAAAAAAGTTTCGTGGGATGAACCAGTGACAGACAACATTGTCGAAAAATGCACTCAATTCAGCGCTAACATTCATTTCTAAAATCAGTGTTGTGCTGTGCGGTTGAAGGGCTGAACAAAAAGTTGGGGCACTCAGTAGTCAAGGAGGAAATATAACTGGGAAAAAACATGGAATACGTTTAATAACAGAAAAAATTATAAATATGATAAAAGTACCAGATTAGCCATAAAGCAAAAGTAGCAAATGTTACGAGCCCCGCACCCTTAGCTTGAAAATTTTTGTTTCCTCCCTCACCAAAATCTCGTTCTCTCTTTTAATCAAAAGGTAAAATATACATTTTTTTCCGTTTCGACAATTTCTACAACTGTTAGTCTGTTAGTGAACTGTAATGTATATTTGTATGCTTCGAACGTAAGGCTTTTTTCAGGAGTTCTAACATGTAGTTTAGTTAAAGCTGGAAAAAAACGCCCCAAACTCCAGACCGTTAGAACGTTGTACCCGTGATAGGCCCGAACCAGCCCCTTCACAATTTAGCCTCCTACCATGTTCACTAGTGAACTGTAAATCAATTGCTTTTAACTCATGCAAAAGATTTATATAAAAGTGTGGCTGTTGCGTGCCTACATTATTAAATCAACTGATCATCTGAGCGAAACTGCTTGAGTTTTCTAAAAATAAAAATAGCAATAAGGGGAAATAAGAAAGAGTACAGTTAAAACACCCTGCTGCTAAAAGTACAGTACACAGAAAAAAATTTCAAGGAGGAGCCAAACTGTAGAAAAGCAGAATTTTTCACTAAAAGACCTCATTAATAATCATTATCATTTTATTGGCGGAGGAGGGGGAGGTCCGGGCCCCCATCCTACGGCCTTGAAAAAGTGCAAGCCTCAGAAGAAATGTTACAAGTTTGCCTGTATTTGAAGAATGAATCCACAAAATACCAAAATTAATTAGCTCTAAAAACCAATTATAATCTAATTAGCGCTATGTATTTTTTCGATTAATTTATCTATAGTACTCTAATGTGAAGATGAACCAACACCCCCTTTTCAAAAAAAAAAAAAAAAGAAAGAAAGAAAGAAAAAGAAAAAGCTTTCTGGGTGCGTAACCGAACCTAGGGGCCTCTGGGCAACATTTGCCACAAGCCCCGCGCTGTCTTGATCCGGCACTGCTGACCATTTATTAATTATTTTTAGTTCCTTGCGATGTATTCAGTCTGCTTATATCGCAAGGATATCAAACTTTTAATTACCATCTATTGATAAATAAATTCGCATTCGCGTTACAAATCCGAAAATCACTCTAAATCCTAATTTTCTGGCTACTTAAAAAAAAAAAAAAAAAAAAAAAAAAAACCGCTAATCATAAAAAGCTTGTTTAATAAAGTTCTTTCCAGCTATAAAAGAAATATAACTTTTCTATTAAAATTCATTTTGCAAGAACATAAATGTTTGGAATTGCTGTAATTTATATCAAAATGCTTATCGTTTTGATCTTACCATTCCCCACACATACAGGTATCGAAAATTATGAGAAAAAAAAAATTAAACACTTCATAAGTATTTTTTTTAACTAATCCTACAACGTAATATAAATTCAAACAGGAAACACATCGAATAAAACTAAACTCTTCTAATAGCCTTATTCACCAAACATCTTACATGCGGATTAATCCTGAAACGCGTGTTATAGTCATCGGTAAGATATCTTGCCCATGACTTTAACACGCGGGTTTGGTTTAATCCGCGTGTCAAGTGTTTGGTGAATAAGGCCGTTAATCTATTTAATAATAATCAATATTTCATCCTCAACGTTTTATCCTGTACTTACAACAAAATCAAACAATTTATTTCAAAGGCCAGAACAATAAACAGATTTTAACAGAAAGAATAAGCGCTTGAAGTACCGACCAGATTTTTTTTTCTTTTCCCTATTTTCTTTGTGAAAATGTACACCTCCGATCCCGCGAGAATTATAACATTAACGCCAACCTCTCGTCGTCTGCGGTTACAGCTAAGGTTTACAGCGAATGAGAGCTTATTCAAATTCCCCATTTGGCATTTAATCGCTACTCGCACAACAAACTCATCTCCCTTTCTCTGAAGGCGAACGAAAGAAAAGTTTCAAAATCCTTTCAGTCCTGTTGATACCGGCGTTAACATGCATTCATTCTAGACGGGAGAACTGAATTCCCAAACAGGACTTCGAAACTCTGGAGACGCTAACATCCATTTGCTTTTCCCGGTCGCGGTGGAGATTCGAAAATTCGAAATGGCATCTTATCGGAGATTGATCGATAGGAATAGTCACCATGGTAACCCACTAACGAGGGCTGGATCGGAAAAGAAAGTGACGACCGAAGAATTGAAGTTTTTTGTTTTACTTTATACTATCTTTCTTTTCCGTGTTTTTCTCCCCTTCTCCTCTAACGAAGAACATTTCTGAAAAGGAGAGGTATCGTATAATTTCTCGGTTCCCCGTGTCGAAAGAAATCTTTTCCAAAAGAATGGTTGGAGGAGATTCAATTTTAAAGTACTGAAAAAAACAGCTAATGGTTTATGCATGAAGTTTTTAAAGGTATTTAGAAGACTCGGTTAAACGTAAGCCTCCTGTTTTAACAATTTTACAATGGAGGGGAAACATTAAAACAAGAAATTTCAATTGCACAATTTTCTCCTCTGATTTTGGTTATTTAAATTTTCGTTTGAAACTAATTCATTTTTTAGGACAACCAAAAGAGAAATAGACTGAATTAGTCCTTGTTTAAAAATTCAAAGTAAATATAGTTTCACCCGCTGACAGTTATTTCTACTTACAGTTCTTGCTGCGATGACATTTCTTGCGATTCTGCGATTCTTGCGATTCTTGCGATCCTGACATTCTGCGATTACAGTTCTTGCTGCGATGCTTACAGTGATTTGCTGCGATACTGATCATGGCAAACGTTAAAAATCTGTTGTGTAGTCGCTTGCAATTGCATACAGCCGTATTCTAATATTACGAATTCTAGTATGGGAGAACGAGATGTATACAACTGGTCTCCAGACATTAGCTCCTGCGCCAGGACTGGACGATAAGGAAATGCACCGTACGTATGTAATATGTTCCACGCCGTCGATTTTGAGTAGGAACAAGCCTTGCTAATATCCTGGACACTACTTTCAGGATGAGCCAGGGCATATCCTAGAACATCCTCAGCGGGTATCCGCAAGCTTGAAGGTGTGGCACGAGACAAGGGAATACGTCTATGACAACTCCCAGTTCTATACAAGCGTTGAACAGCACGGGCAATTGTACAATAAGATAGATGTCTTCGACTGGGAAATTTAATGGCATAAAGTCTTGCCGCCTCTCTCTTATTTCGATTACACTGCCCATACAACAGTACCATTTCGCAGTATTCTTCATTTGTATACATCTCGTTCTCCTGTACTAGAATTCGTAATATTAGAATACGACTGTATGCAATTGCAAGCGACTACACAACAGATTTTTAACGTTTGCCATGATCAGTACCGCAGCAAATTAGTCAGAAGCCGCAGGCAAATAAGTCTAAGTTTTTGGAACTGCTTTTGAAAAGTTTTCTTCGTCCAAAATATTTTATTTTATCTATGTTTTACACGTACACAGAATAAATTTTGTTTCTTAAGTACTCAGTTATTGTAATATTAACGTAATGTGTGTACTTTTAAATTTAAAAACGATTTACATAAGAGTGACGTGCAAGAGCGAATGTTTCCTGGCAGAGTTCCAATTAATTTCACTTTGGAGACGGTCCCTTACTAGCTTCTTGAAATTGGCCGAGAAAATGGATGAAATGTATGATTTTCAAAGTTCCATAACTTGGTCAGTTTTTATCGTAATAAAATGAAACTTTTTGTGTTTACTTTGTTTTTGTGTACTGTATCTTTTCCTAAATATAAGTGATAGGACCTGGGGACCGTATAAAAATTTAATTTTTGTAATTTTTTTCTAAATGGGTTTTTTGGTTCGAAAAGCACGTAAAAACATTCTTTACCTTTTTAAAAACATTTTTCAAATTGGAAGTGCATATCTAAACCGAATGGTTCGGGAATTAGCTATTGGGTCACATTAAGGCTGGACACCCTGTATATATATATATATATATATATATATATATATATATATATATATATATATATATACGAGTATATAACTCGGCTGTTCGAGCCTCATCAGGGGGAGACCCCCTCTGTGGGCACAGCCAGCTGCGTCAAAAAAAGTTCTCTGGATCTGTTGCACGGGATGAACGTTTCGATCGTCCGCCATCTTGCTGGTAGTTAAGTCGAGCGATGGCAACGGCTGCCCTTTTTTCTGCATTGGGAAAGGGTTGCGCCTCAAAGGGCTAAGAGTTGAAACAGCAGTTCCACAGATATATGAAAAGGCAAGGCAAGAAAGGAAAAAGCAAGATGCATTCAGGACTCTGTTAAAACTGGATAACATTTGCACAGTGTTTTGGTGCGGCGTAAGATCGTCATCAGGTTGAGCAGGAGGGGTGTAATATCGTCGTCAGGTTCAGGAGAGGGGAGGCGGCTCGCTACTCTGGCTTAGAGCCTTCCCCATGCGTCCTCTGCTAGTACTCGTAGTCGGGCCAAGCAAAAGGAGATCTTACGGGTTTACGATTCCATATTTTATTTAGTTTTCACACAATTTACATGGCGACTGAAGTCACGAAAAAAAGCCCCTCTCCGAGCTGCGTTTCAAAATATAACCTCGGATCACGTGTTCTATAAAGTATCACTTGTTCCAAAAGAGGTGCATTTATTGGTTAATCATATGCCCGGGTCTGCTAGCCTTAGGAAATTCTTGCGAGGTGTGGTGCCAGAAGACCGTGAGAAAGAGGGCAGATATATTAATTGCGTTTGAATTAGATTTAGATCCTAATAAAAATCCTTTGTTTAAAACGAAAGTTACTACGCCCTAAAGAATTTTGAAGTAAGCAAATAGAAATTTTGAATTTTGAGAGGATGTTTAATTTTATATGTTATATATCAGTGTGGCGGCTCGTGGGGGATTTAAAAAGAGGTTCACAAAACAAATTTCGAAAATTAAATATGCAGATACGACGCACCTTACAAATTAAAATATATTTGCGTTTCCAACCGTTAAAGGAAAACAATGCACGCAACTGAAAGAAAGCAAGTCATCTTGGGTCTTACATTTCGTCACCAAGACAAGTTTTAGCAAAGGTGCTGTCTTGACTCATTTTATTTCAATTTTTTTCAAAGGATAATATTGAAAAATGCCATTGCTTTAGATCCGAAACACGTATCTTAATTATTTACACTAGTTAGTAAAAAAAAAATAATAATGTAGTGAAAAATTGTGGGAAAAAAAATATTAAGAAAATGAAATAAAAATGAATTAACTAACCGAACGTAACAAACCAATGCAAAATCCGGAAGTGCAAAAAAGTGGCCATGGGTGCACAATGAAATTGTGCGAACGGACAGATTTCACGAATGCCGTGCTTCCTCCCAGCTGTCTGGGCTTCTTATCCCAGAGAGCGGTTCAGAGAGAAAAATTTCCGTTCGCACGTGCGACTGATTAGAATGTGTTGTAGTAATCTACACTGCAGTACGTTAGCTATAGTAAGCGTATTTAATAATAGTGGGAGGAGGGGGGGGGGGAGAGTAAAACTCGCGCTTTAAATTCACGTAAATCTAGAAGTGTGCTTAATATTTGCTTTAAATTTAATTTGCTAATGTGTTTATTCTTCAGTTTTTCCGGGGGTTCACGAGCTCATGTGCTCAAATGGAGGAGCCGCCACTGTTATATATACATATAAAATCTTTCTGAGTGCGTTAATGAACATGGGGCCCCTTGATAACATTTGCTACAGGCCCCGCACTGTCTTAATCCTGCACTGCGTCAGGGGGAGACCACTCCCCTAATTTTTCAGTTTTATTATTGCCATGTTAAAACGAGATTTATTGACTATGTCATTTTATCTCTCACCCCTTTTTCTTTTTCTTTTATTCTTCCTTTACATTTATTTCATCGACTGGAAGTAGGTGGGTTTCTTGATCTTTCCTTGCAATTGCAAACGTGGGTCGATGATAACTGAAGTAACTTAACTGAAGTATAAATTTTAGTATCTATCTTAACACACCAAAAATTTTGCTTTTCGTTATTTGATATTGTTGAGAGAGTTTTAGACGAGTAGGATTTCTGTATTTCGCGTGGTAACCCTATGGGCGAATCATCCGGAGTGGATAAGAATCCCAGGCTGTTAGTCTTATGTTTAAAATCATTCGTTTTCCTCCTTTCACATTCGCTAGCCCAGTGCCCGATGCGTTTACACCTTTTACAAGTTATTCTTGATGCATCCCCATGTTTTATGTTTCTATCTTTCGTAATTATCTTTATTCAGCGTTTCAATTCGCCAATTTCCAGTTGCAATTTTGAGGATGAATGATGCAGCCTTGAAACGAACGTTTTAAATCAGCATATAAATGAATTAATCCATCTGATGTCCATAACCTTTTAGAAATGTTAGCAGAGTCATGGCACAAACATAGTAAGCGTCGGATTTTAGCATAACTTTTACTTTATTAAATTAGAATGGAAGAAACAGGCACATCACATAACAATGTAACATCAAGAATGAAAAAAGTATAGAAGAAGTAAAAAGAATGCGTGGGCGAGCACAGTTGCAATTAAGTAGATAAATGTTTATTGAGGGATACAGAATTCAGAAGGATAAGACATTGCACAGTAAAAAAATAAACAATTCAATACTCAACAATTTTCTTAAGCTGTTGAAATTTTTATGATTGTAACCTATTTATAGAAAAATACATGTGATGCATATTCTACAGCTTACGAAATATAGTAACAATAGATTAAAGCTGTTGTGAACTAATAGTATTTAAATATATGTAAAATACTCAATGTATATATGTCGCATACTTTTATGTCGCATTTTTGGTACACATTTTTGGGACACATTTTTGGGACACATTTTTTGGGACAATTTTCTATAAAGGAGTGAGAGATAAAATGACATAGTCTTTAAAAACGATTAAAAATTTTTTATAATCCAAGCTTCTAAAAACAATACCACACACTAAGTGTATTAAACCAAAAATTTAGAAAGTACAGCTTAAAATGATTTTATTTTCCAAAACATCCTTTTAACTGAATATTAAAGTGTCGTATATTCATAATTTACCTGTTATTACTTTTTAGAAAATTTTAAATATTTACCCTACACTCTTAGATTTAGATGTTAACTTCGGTATTTCAACTTTTCAAAAATCTCCTAAACAATATTTATAAGTTTCTGTGAAACGTAAGTAAATAGAAGCAAAATAAAACAAAATGAACGTTGTTCAGCTTTTAAAAACTATGCAAAAAAATAAAATCTTATCAGACATTTAAAAAAAAGAAGAAAAAAAAAGAGAGAAAGAAAGAAAAAAGAAAAAATCGAATTGTAAAAGGAGTGATACTTAATTTATCAATAGAAAAGACAAATTGGAGGTTTTTTTCTACTTTAAGAAAAGAAGGAAAGGTCACAGAATATGACGTGTCAATAAGAAAAATCACATTTGAAATAATGAAACAGTAACTTCTTCAAGTAGCTTTATAATAAAATCTTTAAAAAAAACAGACAATATGTCTAGTCTAGTCTGATTTTTAATTAAAAGTTCAGTGCGCTCTTAAATTTTATTAGGAAACAATCTAGCCTCGTGATCACCATTCTCTTTCCATTACTTCAGATTAATGAAGATATATTGGAAAACGAATAAATGATTATACAACGTTGGAAATGTTTGTTAGGGGGGGAAATACGTAAAATCCATTTGCAGACGAATCGATAGTAATGCGATAGAAAGATTTCAGCGGGGATTATTCAGGAGAATGTATTATCTAGTTGAAATTCTCGATCTCATTATAACATCATTTTCTGGATATATATTTTTTAATTTATCGCATTCGTGTGCTTATAATTACCTATCAATTATACTAAGGATAAGTGGAAATAAGTGTAAATATAGCGCAAGTGTAACGTCTCTGACTTATTAGCAAATGATTAATGGTTATTTTAATCTACCAATCAATTGGTACGTGCTTCGAGTTACTTCTTTTTTGGGGATATTTAAGCTTACGATGTAGATTTATCTCAATCTTTATTACGATATTTGATGTTAGTCAAAAACAACCCCGATGAATAATTTCAAATACAATTTAAAATTAATCAACATTTTAATTTTAATTTTGATAAGTTAGAGCTACTTTTTTGGATGCCCCATATCCCATGATAAATCTCTATTGTAAAATACGGTTGAGATACGGCAGGAATAAATGAAAAAAATATGGCCTAATATTTCCAAAAAAAAGTGAATTACATTATATAACTTCCAAGTCAGCAGTTTCAGCTTTTACAACAAATTTATACCTGTACATCATAAACTGCAAAGACTTATCAATGAAAAGTGAAGCTACAATAAACCTAACATTTAAAGCTTTGAATAGCGACAACAAAACTACTGTCGTTCACAAAACTTTCTTTAATGTTTACAACAGAGACAGAAGCCTTGCGGGGCCCCGTATAAAAATTTGTTTGGGGGGCCCTTAGGAAGGGTAAAGATTTCTCACAAAAGAAAAAAAAATGTTTGCATGAAATTAAGAAATATTTATTCATCGTAATTAGTCACTTTTTCCAATATTTTAACAAACAATTCAAATTAAATATACACTCTCCTTGCCTTTTTTTCGGCAAACTGATTTATTAAATCATTTATAGCTGATGATGACTTTAGTTTTTCTAAAGTTTCTGCCTCTATGGACAATAGTGACAGGTCTGACAGACGTTCCTGTCCCATCGAAGTTCTTAGATAATTTTTTATCAGTTTTATAATTTTGAAAAACTTCTTTCAGCAGTTGCGGTTGTAACTGGAAGGGTCAAGAACAAAAAGCATGCTGTTATTACCTCCGGGAAACTGGATGCAAGACTATTGAATTTTATCAGCAATAATTCAATGAGTTCCTTAATGGAAGGAATTTTTTGAATTTCAGATTTTAAGCATGTTTTTAGAGTCTTTAATTGGTCATAAAGATTAACTGAGATGTCTTTACTGTATTTAGCCGGCAGTTTTCCGGAAGCGTTTAATATCTCTTCGTTTGAAGTAGGGCTGGACGATATTGGGATTTGAAATATCGATATCGATACCATCTTATATCGCGATATCACGATATATCGATATTTCTCCCACTTAATTTTAGTATTTTGAAATGTAAGCAATCAAATACACAAACCGTAAAACCACTTGCTATATTCAAAAATTTATTAAAATAGATTTTAACGAGTAATTGCTGGTACTTTATTTAATTAAAATTAATATATGAAGGGTCCAGGGGTAGAACGACTTTACAATAAAATTTTGCTTCTGAGAAAAACGACTTCGAGGGCCCGCAGTAAAGTGGTTTTCCCCATTATACCAAAACTTGACCCATTATACCATAGCTTGTTTCTTTTCTTAATAGTGTTTCTACCCCCAAAATAATTCAAGTGGTGATAGTGCTCATTTAAAGCTAGAAGATGACACCACTTTCTCATTGTCGAAAAAAAGGCTGTAAAGTGGTTTTACCCCTGGACCCTTCATATATCTCAGTTCATATCATTTAATGGCAGATTAATATAAACATAGTTTGAAAAGCTTCAGTTTTTAAAAAACTGTATAAATACAAATACTGTCATCGAAATCTGAACTCGCCGTAAACAACAACAAAAAAGTCAACTGTTTCCAATTGAGTAAAATATGCCGACCGGCAGCTATGGATTTGCAGGCTCCATACGAATCCCACAAAGTTCTTCATTCGGTGTTGTAATCGGACTCGGGAATGCTTGATTGACGCGTTAGTTTTTAGTAGCGTTGACTGTTGGAAAACTGACGGAAATCGGTTTCGGTATTTTTTTATCGGCGGCCGCTATTTTTGGAACTTTACCGTTTTCAAGATTTCGATAAAATGAAAAGGGGAAGATCGAATTTATTATGCCGGAATAAATCAGAGAGTTCGGTAAATATTGATTTTTGGCCCAGCCCTATGCCAACATGTGGAAATTTGCTCTGGGACGGTTTGTAGGCTTTGGAGATGCCGTCGTAGGGCGGTTTAAGTAAAACTAGTGTTTAAACTGCCCGAAATGAAAATATAGGGGAGCTTCGTATGACCCCCTGGGCCTGTAAGATTAAAAGGTTAAGTTTGATGTCAAAGTATTCGAAATTTTATGTATCGATGGGGGTGCAGAGCCTAGGGGGGGGGGTCGAGAATCAATAAAAATGCGCTCCGATGGATAGTTTCCGAGATATACGTTAATTAATTATGGTAATTAGACTAATTAACCATGATTGAGGTTTAAAAGGACTGCAAACATGTAGAAATTGGCTCTGGGATGGTTTCCAGGCTTTGGAGATGCCGCCGGAGGAGGCTAGTGTTTAAAATGCCCAAATTGAAAATATAGGGGAGCTTCGTATGGCACCCTGGGCCTGTAAGATTAAAAGGTTAAGTTTGGTGTCAAAGCATTCGAAATTTTAAGTATCGATGGGGGTGTTGGGTCTAGGGGGGGTGGAGAATCAATAAAAAGGCGTTCCGGTGGATAGTTTCCGAGATATACGTTAATTAATTATGGTAATTAGACTAATAAACCATGGAGCTGTTTTTTCCGCAATCCGGTATCGTCATCAACGGAGAGAAAGCAGTAGCAAAAGCATCACAAGCTGGTATTGATCTCGGGATTTTCTTATCTCAGGCCTGTATTTTTGACCTTTATCGAATTCGAGATTTCACTGAAATGAAACTGGGAATATCGGATATCTGATGTTGAAATAAAACCGATATGTCGATATTTATCGATTTTTGGCCCAGCCCTAGTTTGAAGACAGGAGTTTCTCCGGTTGTAATATTTCGAACATAATACTCAGGTCGCAAAGGCTCTGAAATCTCTGTTTAGTTTGAGAAATTAATATATCTAAACAGCAATAGTAGACATTAACTTTGAAATAGGATTCCGGGTCTGAAATTCTCTCCTCTTGTGATAACTCATCAAAAAAAAAAAAAAAAAAAAAAAAACAAAACGCTTCGTTATCTTTTGCCTTTTGTTTTTAAAAACAGTTGTTACCCTCCACACTTTTTCTAAATCTTTGGACTCATTTAGCAAACTATTGAATGAATTTTGATTTCTTAATTCGCACTGTCTATTTAAAAGATTACTTAACCCATTCGTGCCTGGATATTTTTGCGACTTTCTTCGATTTTTGCTAACACCAGCAGTAATTGATAAATTTCTGATGTCAACTTTTTGAACAAGGGATGATTTCATTTAAAATCATTTTGTATAAAAATTGAAATGTCAACATCCTACTTGGCCATATTAAAATATTTTGGGGAATTGAGGTTCAATACTCGCGAATAAAGGCTACGAAAAATAAATAACGTTTTCGAATGATAGCGAAAATGCCGTCCCAAAAAAGGGACGCTAGGCATAAATGGGTTAATAAAATGCTAGTTTTCTGTAAGTCATTATTTTCATGTTGTAGAGCTTTAGAAACAAAATTAATGATTTCAAATAGTGAAGAAAAAATGTGACAAGCACTAAGAAATCATAACTCTCTCTAAGAAATCATAACTCTCTAAAATGTTAATTATATTTTTACATTCTTCACGTTCGTTTTTTTTTTTTTTCGAAATTAAATTTAGTTGGTACAAAGTTTTCATGATTAATAAATAACTTTTCTTTACCGCTAATAAAGCGTCGTTCCTTGAAGACCATCTGGTAGGACATACCTTTTTAAGGGTAATTAAATATTTTTCAGATGAATAGTCACTTAACATTGCCCAGAGTTGTATACTATTGCCAAAAAATGTATATATTTTTTCTAAATTATCGAAAAAAGTCGACACTTCACGAGCATGTTTCGCAGCATCGTTTAAAACTAAATTTAATGCGTGCGCAGCACAATGAACGTAATCAGCATTCTGAGCATGCTCTTTTATTACGGTTTGTAATCCTCCATAAACACCCGACATAACATTTGCTCCATTGTAACCATGTCCTCTACATTTAGTCAAATCAATTCCATATTCTTTAATCGTATTTAAAATTTCAGTTTTAAGTCCTTCAGCTCTGCAATCGGATACTGCTGTAAACCCCAAAAAGGACTCACAGATTTTTAATTCTTTAGGCACATTATCATCATTTTCTGTAATCGAGATGTATCGAAAACTACAGAAAGTTGGTCAATTTTTGACAAGTCTTGTGTTGTATCTAGAATTATTCTCAGAAATGGAGCTTTTTTAATTTCTGAAATAATATTGTTCCTAACTGCGGTACCAAGCAAAATAATAATTTCATTTTTAATCGTAAGGCTTAAATAATTTATTTTGACTTTTGGTTTTAGAAGAAGTTCTTTTAAAGTTGCATCATAATTAGATAGCAAACGTAAAATTGCCATAAAATTTCCAGAATCAGAATCATGGCCTCTTAAAGGTAGATTACAAGATGCTAAAGTAATTATAACATTAATTATATGATACAATACATCTCTCCAGAATATAATTTTACTATTGATTTCACTTTGCAATAGAGTATCGATGGTATTTCCTTATAACCAAATTATTATAAGATACGCATTAATATGCTGCTGTGACTTTTCATGGTCAAGTATAGTTTGCGTAAAATTGCTTCTAATGGAAACACCGTTAACCCATGCAGAGGAGTACGATTTGCTTTGACGATCTGCTAATAACCAACAGAAGTGGCAACTTTTTCCATTTCTGAAAAAAAAAAGGGAAGTTTTTATTAATTTTTGCTTACGCACGTTGGGGCCCCGTATAATTGATACGGCTGATACGGCGGTAGCTACGCCCCTGAACAGAGATGTAATTTCGATCCAGACAAATGAAATTCCATGCAAAAAGGCGTTCTATATCTAGTTATAGTGCTAGTTCATTTCATTAGGAAAGATACTCCGGCCGTATGTGAATTTAAGAAATAGTTAAACTGAATTTTTCATTAGTTGCTCTCACTTTTTACTTTGGAGAAGAGGAAATCGATAGAATTCTTTTAAGTATGGAAATAAATCAAATTATGATGATTGATTGCTTTATTAGTAAGAGAATATGAACCTCATCTCGGCTCCAGCTTGTTAGATTCAAAGTTTCCACCATTATTTACTGTGATTAATATGTTTTTTTTTTTTATAAATTTAGTGTAAAGGGATTATTAAATCAGTAAATGCACACTTTTTAAGGTCTTTCATCAGGTCCGTCGATCGTCCCGAAATTTATGTAGGTTATGAAAATGTCATTTATATTTATTTCAGAAGAGCACGAAAGTGAGGAGTAAAATCATTTTTTTTAGCATTATTCTGCAAATTTGACGTTCTTTTAATAAAATGGCAGAAAATATGTCATGAATTTTACGTTAACCCTTTAACGCGCAGTGTTCCCGCTCTGGGGTCACCAAAGTCTAACATTTTGACTGCCTCCAGTCACGAAGAATAGATTGGATTTCAATAAAAAATAGTTGCGGGTGACATAGCTCCACGAGAATCCTTTACTTTTTAGCACGTCATTTCCTGTAAAATAAGTGCCGCGATTATTTTTAACAGCACTGACATCTGCTGAAAAAATGGAAGAATGCGAGAACAGCTGGATAGTCAGCCCAGAACAGCTGGATAGATTGCCCAGTGCTGAAAAAAGGGCAGCCGTTGCCATCGCTCGACTTAACTACCCGAGCCCGAGCCCGAAGCATGAACTCACCTCGAGCGATCCCTCAAAAGAACACATTGCACGAAAAGTACACTGCAAAAGAACATGCAGTGATGTTCGATACCTAGTTGCAGTCTCAGATCGGATCGATCCCAGACGCACGTATGCGCCGGCCATGTGAACGAAGGCAAGCAAAGTTGCCAGACACAAACGACCTAGAGACAGGTACCGTCCATTTACACACGCCATGTTCAACGACAAGACTTTACACCGGGAGGTTCCACCCTCCAATACGGCTGCTTGTTTTATGAGTAAACCTGATCCAAATTAAAATACCTTTGTTAAGAAAGTTTTGAAAAGACAACAGACGGTCGTAACATCTACAGGTTTGGAGGGTTTTGATTTGGCATTATGAAAGTGAATTGACACAATAAAAATGTACATTTTAAAAATTGTAAACAGATAAAAAAAAGTGCTTTGATCATTCTTAGTGAATGAAATAATATTTCTGAGGTTTCTATCAAATTAATATGTTAGTTCACATCATTCACAAACCAGTTCTAGATCAATAGGAATGCTGCTCACTCTGATAAAACAAGAAACGTTTTTAACCCTTAGTAGTATAAAAATGGGGGTTTTGGCTACTGCGCGGAGCCCACGGAGCTCACGGAGGGAGGGGTTTGGATAGTGCGACGAGCACACAGAATGTGGGTTTTGGCTACTGCGCGGAGCACAAGGGGTGCTTGCGAAAGGGGATGAATCACTTGAGAAGGGGGATGAATCGCTTGAGAAAGATAAGGCGGATGGGTTCATGAAATACAGAGATAAGGATTGGATGAGTGTTTTTCATACTTTCAAATATTTGCGAGAAAGTTTAAAGTGGGATAAACAATATTAAACAGTAAGAATTCTGCCCAGGCGCGGTGCAGGGAATTTCCCTCTCTTTTCTTGGTGATGGTTAACGGTTAAGCCGTTGGCAAAAGAGTATGGTTTAGGATTTTTTTTTTTTCTCTGTAAATACATTTTTTTTTTTCAGATTAGTGGGACTTAGAATTATTTCAAAAATTGTAGGTTCCTTTGATAGTTTATAATTATTTCTAATTAGAGAACTTATTATTATTGTCATAGTGTGTTCAAGGTTCATAGTATTATTTTCATAGTGTTTCACTTTTTTTCTTATGGTTTAGGATTTTTTTCTCGCTGTAAATACTTTTTCAGAATAGTGGGACTTAACACTATTTCAAAAATTGTACGTTTCATTGAGGGTTAGTTATTGCATTTTTAGTAATCCTACAAAACTTTTTTATTGTATATCCCAAGTAGTGTAATTTGATTTATGCAGATTCAATACGATATAGATATTTTTAATTTTATGTGCAACACTAATTTCAGTTTTACTACGAAAGCATCGTTTTATACATGAATCAACCTTTCGAGTGGTATTTTATTTATGCACTTAACATATTTTATAGAAAGGTGAGTATAGTTTTAACTAACACATTTCTTTAAATTTGCATGTGGATAGTACTATTGTTAGAAACTTGAACTATGGAACATAAAAATTGAAGATCCGTTTTAGCATACTAAGACAATTGCATGTACAGATTTACATAAATATCTTTCAACTACTTAGATAAAATTATAGTTTTAATCGCGAAAGCTATTAAATTGCAAAGAGTTACCATAAATACTAATTACTTGAACTAAAAAATACAAGGTTCTTACTTACTTCAAGTCACGTCTTGCACTGGCAGCTTTATCTTAAAGATAACTAGGCTAGCAAATCCGGAAAATAGAATAATGATTTAAAATACATTAGCCCTACTTTCCGTTCCAGCTAGCTATTCCATGTAATCATCTGGATTAATTCTAAATTCTTTATACACACATTGGCTAAAAATAGGGATATTATTTTGAGACTAAATGCCAATAAAATAATAAATTTTAAGTTATTAAACGCTTAAAACTATTTTTTTTTTCTTATTACAATTTATCAGATTCATACTAAATGAATACCATTTTATGTATGATGAAAATATTCAATACTTTAGTTAGCAAGCGAAAATTTAATCTTAATTAGAATGGATGCATTTACAGAAATCCAGATCACATACTGACTTATTTTCTATTAGGAGAAATCCCTTTCACCATATATCCCTCAAACCCCAGTTTTTGTATACAAAATGTACGAATACTTTTATACTAAGTCTATTTCTATTAATAGAGCTCAGTTACACTAGTGGGGAAAATACACTCTTTGGATTACCAACTGAAATTTTTCAAAAGACCAAAATACAATACAGGAAAACATGCAAAAATCTTTTAACATAGAATAAAAAAAAATCACACTTAAAAATAGAGCACCTCAAAATGCGGACCAATGTAAAATATAATTACCAAACTATAATAACCACATAATTATTTTAAATTAAAGCAATTTGAAAAAATGTAAATAAGAGCTAATCAAGCAATGATTCATGTTTAGAAATTTATTAATAATTGTGATAATCAGGAAAAACAAATTAGAATTATGGTATCATCCTATATGTGACTAAAATGATACATAGAAAATGTTAAACTTGGCGACGTACACTGGTGATGACTGGACTTGCATACGCGAGAGGTAATAATAATAATAATAATAATAATAATAATAATAATAATAAAATAACACTGAAATAATGCACAAACGTTATATAATTCTCTGCAGAAAAAACCACGTGCTTACTGAATATCTCAAGCCTACGGCGAACCACTGATAAGATAAGGAATGGACGATAAGGAACTATGTTCAGATCGGGAAAACCGGTTAAATAACACTGGGCTAGTTTGCCGATTCGGTAATACCATGGAGTTTGTAAGGGGGATATGCACGCTGCAGTACAGAATTGGGAACATGTGCTTAGTTCTACGTTCAAAAATACGGTTGTCTTAATCTAAAGCCATTTCAATGTTTCAGAAAACATAGTGGAAACCTATCCTTAAAGTATACATGTATCTGATCGGCATTATATCCTAAAATAGAATTAAAATATCAAAGTTAGGCTACAACGATTAATGTATTTTACATAGCTTAGGAAAATAATGAATCATTAAATTAATTTCTGTAATACAATTAGCAAAGATCAGTATACTATAGAACGATAAACATAAAAGCAAATTATTTTTGTTAAGTTTTCATGAACAGTGCAGTAATAAATTATACGCATTGTACTATACTAAGATTAATGAGCATTCATTTATAAAATAGGCATTTACTACTGAAAAACATGATCTAATTTTGACAAATGCATTGGAGTATTGTATAGGACATCTATTGACCAAACGCTATACTTGTACTAAATATATTATGATTATTCTAATATTAAAAATAGGGTTAAGATTCTTCACTTGCGATGAAAGGCACTCAATTTTTTTATATACTTTATTTTTACAAAGATGTAGACATCATTTTAATAAATTCATAAACTAAAAATTTTTTTAATAAAGTCATAAACTGAAATTATTAATTAAAACCTGCTAATAAACTTATTAAAATTTTTACTCTAAAAGATAGCTAATCACAACATACATCAGAAAAAATATAAGCAATTAAATACCTCAAAAATACCGGACAACACTCTAGTTGCATGCGGTCAAAACTGCACCTTAGGTCCGCTGTAAAAGGGACAAGGGTCCGTTGCAGGAGAGTTTACCTATAAACTCTAAACAATTTGACGGCAACTGAAGAATTGGTTTTCTCTTATCAGGCATCACAGATCAGGTAAGAGATAAGGAAGTGACACTCGCAGAAGACACGTGATAGTGACGTGTGGAAATCTGTGTTGCTGGCAGGACGTTGAACGGTATATAGACCACGATTATTCCTGTACCAAATTTAAATCCATTTTATCAAAAACATGTTAAGCATACTACTACTTCTACTATATTTACAAAGTTCTAATAGCTAAGTTCCTTTCGAGAAATAATTTTTTAACTTATGAGAACTTTAACTTACGAGAACTCATAAACATATGCAAATCCAAAGTATACTTAGTTTGAACAAGTATCATGTATAAAAGTAAAAGCATATTTATTTAAAATTTGTAAGTATAACCATCTCAATCAGTGAAATGTGTAACACGTGCGCTTAGTTGATATTTCTCATAAAGAATATTCAAGCCCATTACTAAAGAAAAATTACAAAAAATAGCCTAAGTTAATACTCTGATGTTTTAAAAACATAGTGTCTGATTTAAAATATTCTATTAATTCAAGTAAAATGTGGTAAGATCTTTACATTAAAGAACACTTAAAAATTCTTTATTTAAAAATACTAAGTTTCTTTATCGCACTTTACTTTATTTTTGAAAAAAACATGTAAATCGATTAAGTTATAAAATTATGGAAACAGACTTTTTTTTAGCTAAGTTCACCTTGTAGTGTATAACCCAGACAGCACATAAGCTTAAATCAAGCTTGACAGTTCTTTGAATTTTACGCATTAATGCAAGCTTGACAGTTCAACTCATTCAAAGCTGGCAGCAAGCTTGCAGGATTCAAGTTGAATTGTCAAGCCTAAATACAGCTTGATTTAAGCTTGGCAATTGCTACTCGCTTGATTTTCCTTTTTAAAGAAGCGTTGATGGCGCCATCTGTGAAAGAGAATGGACATTAATTGTCTAGCGTCCTCAAATTTGCTCGAAAGTTCGTTTATTTTATTACCAGTGCCATATTATCGGAAGGCAAACGGGGCAACTGCCCAAGGCCTACAGATTTTAGGGCTCAAAAATCTTACATCTTACACTTTTGTAGTTTTAAAATAAAATTACAAAGGATAAAAAAATTCAGAAGTTGAATAATTTTTTTAATTATAAAGTATGAACAATGAAAATAATTCAAATTTACATTTGTATAAATTAATTTAAACTTATTTTTAATTCTTTGATATGCTCTATATCGATATAGCATACCAATATGTAGGAAAATAACTAACCACATTTGTAAAGAGAATTTTTAGCGTTAAAAAATAGCCAAATTTTTCAATTATTTGTTATTATAAGAAATATTTACAAAAATGACTAAAGTGTTTGTATTCCATACATGTTATGTTAACAACTGTGATATAGCATTTCGAAGTAACGCTTAACTATCTGTTTCTTTGATTTCAGATTACTTAACACAAAATTTGTGTTAAGTAAGTAAACCCATTCTATATTTCCAAATACGGAAATTCTTCAAAATAAAATACAATTATACTACGAAATTGATTTCAAAATCAGTCGTTTGTCTCGATTTTGGCCGGCGGCAGTATTGCTCATGAGTGTTGCGAAAGTTTTAAAACATGTGTTGCTCTTATGTTTATATTATGTTTATTTCCCTATTAGTAGAGTCTCTAAATCAGAAAGTTATTTTAATTTTGATGCATCCCATGGAAAAATAAAAAAAAACAAATAACATATCGCCCACTTTTTAATCTGGCCAGAAAACCGCTTAATAATTCACTTCAAACTTTAGTCATGGCTGCACAAGGTTCCGGTGGCTGAATGGATAACGCGCTCGGCTACTAACCGAAAGGTCCCGGGTTCTATTCTAGCCACGGACACTCGATGGAAACAGATTAAAATAACTTAAAATTACAGCATAGAGGGGGAAAATGCGTGGAAAAATAAAGTATGTGGGCAGCGGGCGCCCCGTGTATTTAGAATTTTTTTTTAATCGAAAATTTTTAAGCTTGAAATGCCAAGCTTGATTCAAGCTTGAAATGTCAAGCTTAATGCAAGCTGGGCAAGTGTAAACTAGAACACTTGATTCAAGCTTGCATCAAGCTTACACGCCTAGAATTTTCAAGCTTAATTCAAGCTTATTGACTTTATAAATCAAGCTTGCTGCAAGTTTGATGCAAGTTTGCTGTGCTGTCTGGGAAAAGATAAGTATAAAACACAACACGAGAACCTTAAATCTTGACTAAGTATGCTAACTTTACCACTTTTTGCTGCAGTAAAATTTCATAGATTTTTATTTGGAAGTAATCAACATACACACATGAAGAAAAATCAGATAGGTTTTCGTATTTAAACTTATTTATTTACAAAAAATGTATTTTAAATTGCACAAACTATTTACACAATTAAGAAAATAATAAGTTTTCAAAGTGTAATCCACAATTAATCATGCTCAAATCTGTAACATCTTACTGTTGTAGAAGCAGGCATACCTTTTCTACATAATCACAATGGTTTTAATATATATATATATTTTTTTACAATCGCAATACTAGTTAAGTTATACACCAATAACGTCACATAATTACACATGTTTTGCCATCCTTTGAATTAGAAAAATCTGAAAACGGTTGAAAAAATGAATTAAATAGCACATTTTGAAGATACTTCATATAGTCTTCAAAGAAAATGTTTGAAAAAATTCTCCGTCATAATGACAAGTACATTAGTTCTCGCATATCTCTCATGCGATATATGGCATGTCGACCATAAACCATGCTTTACTACTTATAAGACCATCTCTCTCATCAACATGTGTTCTATTCAAACAGGCATGTATCCTTTGTGAAGGATGATCCTGAACCCGGTCTATGTATTTAAGAATTTCCCGATATACTATATCCATTAATTGCTGTTTAGCCTCATCATAATTACAATGGGGTTCACGATTACATTTTTGAGACTTTAATTTTAAAATTAAATGAGGTAGGGTCGTCGTATATAGCGTTTTTAGAATGCATTCAATTTTTCATTTTTCATTTCACAAAGTTTTAATACTTGGTCATTCAAAAGTATCAAGGAAATTGGATTTAACGTAAATGAATCTCCTGTTTTGTAAATTGGTTGTAATATGCATTTTCCATCATCATTAAATACAGATAATTGATTATTACAAACAAACGAGCTATTGTTATGACATATATTAAAATCTAATAGTTTTACAATAAATTCGATCCATGTTGAAGGGTTCATCATGACTTCCTGACTGGTTGATAAATAGTCTAATTAGTCGTTCTGAATAAATTGTCTAATATGAATCTTCAAGTCAGTTCTTTCATCGTGAAGTGAATCGTAGATAAGTCTTAACAAGTGCCATGTACCATTTACAGAAGCATATAAGCTATGGTAAAGATTGTCCATCCAATCGTCCAACTTTGCCTTTTTCGGGGAAGGCTCATAAATGTACATTTTGGCAAATGTTAGGTTAATGTGCTGGGCTGTCACATGAGGTTCAGAAGGAATACCATGCGTTAAAAGTTTGTTGGTTGCGGGATATATCTTACACATTGAACCATGTTCTAATTTAATGGTAGTGGTTTTACAGTTCGCTGGCTTAAAATCTAAAGTTCGTTTAGATCCAAAACTTAGAATGCATACACATGATGATAGGTCCAGAGAAAAATCTTCGTAGTTACCGTCTTCAATTGAAGATTGGCCATCAGAGGATAAGTTCACTTGTACCAAATAAATTACGTTCTTAATTTTTGCTTTCTGTAGATCATCACGTAGTTTTTGCAAAATCGTTATTTGCTCGTTTATTGTAATTATGATGAGGCTAAACAGCAATTCATGGATATAGTATATCGGGAAATTCTTAAATACATAGACCGGGTTCAGGATCATCCTTCACAAAGGATACATGCCTGTTTGAATAGAACACATGTTGATCAGAAAGATGGTCTTATAAGTAGTAAAGCATGGTTTATGGTCGACATGCCATATATCGCAAGAGAGATATGCGAGAACAAATGTACTTGTCATTATGACGGAGAATTTTTTTCAAACATTTTAATTTGAAGACTATATGAAGTATCTTCAAAATGTGCTATTTAATTCATTTTTTCAACCGTTTTCAGATTTTTCTAATTCAAAGGATGGAAAAACATGTGTAATTATGTGATGTTATTGGTGTATAACTTAACTAGTATTGCGATTGTAAAAAAAAAATATATATATATATTAAAACCATTGTGATTATGTAGAAAAGGTATGCCTGCTTCTACAACAGTAAGATTTTACTGATTTGTGCATGATTAATTGTGGATTAAACTTTGTAAAGTTATTATTTTCTTAATTGTGTAAATAGTTTGTGCAATTTAAAATACATTTTTTGTAAATAAATAAGTTTAAATACGAAAACATATCTGATTTTTCTTCATGTGTGTGTGTTGATTACTTGCAAAATAAAAATCTATGAAATTTTACTGCAGCAAAAAGTCGTAAAGTTACCATACTTAGTCAAGATTTAAGGTTATCGTGTTGTGTTTTATACTTATCTTTTATACACTACAAGGTAAAAAGTTACAAATTTAACAAAATTTATTGAAGCATGTACTATGGAAACATTAATCTACTACATAGAAATAAAATGTTCTGATTAAAATCATAAACTTAAGTGTGATAGGTAAATTGTGTTACATGAGAATTCACAAAGTACTAATTTTTTATAAAATGAACGTAACTAAAAAAAGTCAGTTTCCATAATTTTATAACTTAATCGATTTACATGTTTTTTCAAAAATAAAGTAAAGTGCGATAAAGAAACTTAGTATTTTTAAATAAAGAATTTTTAAGTGTTCTTTAATGTAAAGATCTTACCACATTTTACTTGAATTAATAGAATATTTTACATCAGAGACTATGTTTTTAAAACATCAGAGTATTAACTTAGGCTATGTTTTGTAATTTTTCTTTAGTAATGGGCTTGAATATTCTTTATGAGAAATATCAACTAAGCGCACGTGTTACATATTTCACTGATTGAGATGGTTATACTTACAAATTTTAAATAAATATGCTTTTACTTTTATACATGATACTTGTTCAAACTAAGTATACTTTGGATTTGCATATGTTTATGAGTTCTCGTAAGTTAAAGTTCTCATAAGTTAAAAAATTATTTCTCGAAAGGAACTTAGCTATTAGAACTTTGTAAATATCGTAGAAGTAGTAGTATGCTTAACATGTTTTTGATAAAATGGATTTAAATTTGGTACAGGAATAATCGTGGTCTATATACCGTTCAACGTCCTGCCAGCAACACAGATTTCCACACGTCACTATCACGTGTCTTCTGCGAGTGTCACTTCCTTATCTCTTATCTGATCTGTGTTGCCTGATAAGAGAAAACCAATTCTTCAGTTGCCGTCAAATTGCTTAGAGTTTATAGGTAAACTCTCCTGCAACGGACCCTTGTCCCTTTTACAGCGGACCTAAGGTGCAGTTTTGACCGCATGCAACTAGAGTGTTGTCCGGTATTTTTGAGGTATTTAATTGCTTATATTTTTTCTGATGTATGTTGTGATTAGCTATCTTTTAGAGTAAAATTTTAATAAGTTTATTAGCAGGTTTTAATTAATAATTTCAGTTTATGACTTTATTAAAAAAATTTTTGTTTATGAATTTATTAAAATGATGTCTACATCTTTGTAAAAATAAAGTATATAAAAAAATTGAGTGCCTTTCATCGCAAGTGAAGAATCTTAACCCTATTTTTAATATTAGAATAATCATAATATATTTAGTACAAGTATAGCGTTTGGTCAATAGATGTCCTATACAATACTCCAATGCATTTGTCAAAATTAGATCATGTTTTTCAGTAGTAAATGCCTATTTTATAAATGAATGCTCATTAATCTTAGTATAGTACAATGCGTATAATTTATTACTGCACTGTTCATGAAAACTTAACAAAAATAATTTGCTTTTATGTTTATTGTGATGTTTGCTAATTGTATTACAGAAATTAATTTAATGATTCATTATTTTCCTAAACTAAGTTAAATACATTAATCGTTGCAGCCTAACTTTGATATTTTAATTCTATTTTAGGATATAATGCCGATCAAATACATGTATACTTTAAGGATAGGTTTCCACTATGTTTTCTGAAACATTGAAATGGCTTATTTTAAGACAACCGTAATTTTGATGGTAGAACTAAGCACATGTTCCCAATTCTGTACTGCAGCGTGCATATCCCCCTTACAAACTCCATGGTATTACCGAATCGGCAAACTAGCCCAGTGTTATTTATTCGGTTTTCCCGATCTGAACATAGTTCCTTATCGTCCATTCCTTATCTTATCAGTGGTTCGCCGTAGGCTTGGGATATTCTGTAAGCACGTGGTTTTTTCTGCAGTGAATTATATAGCGTTTGTGCATTATTTCAGTGTTATTTTATTATTATTATTATTATTATTATTATTATTACCTCTCGCGTATGCAAGTCCAGTCATCACCAGTGTACGTCGCCAAGTTTAACATTTTCTATGTATCATTTTAGTCACATATAGGATGATACCATAATTCTAATTTGTTTTTCCTGATTATCACAATTATTAATAAATTTCTAAACATGAATCATTGCTTGATTAGCTCTTATTTACATTTTTTCAAATTGCTTGAATTTAAAATAATTATGTGGTTATTATAGTTTGGTAATTATATTTTACATTGGTCCGCATTTTGAGGTGCTCTATTTTTAAGTGTGATTTTTTTTTATTCTATGTTAAAAGATTTTTGCATGTTTTCCTGTATTGTATTTTGGTTTTTTGCAAAAATTTGAGTTGGTAATCCAAAGAGTGTATTTTCCCCACTAGTGTAACTGAGCTCTATTAATAGAAATAGACTTTAAGTATTCGTACATTTTGTATACAAAAACTGGTGTTTGAGGGATATATGGTGAAAGGGATTTCTCCTAATAGAAAATAAAGTCAGTATGTGATCTGTATTTCTGTAAATGCATACATTCTAATTAAAATTAAATTTTCGCTTGCTAACTAAAGTATTGAATATTTTCATCATACATAAAATGGTATTCATTTAGTGTGAATCTGATAAATTGTATAAAGAAAAAAAAATAATTTATGAGCGTTTAATATCTTAAAATTTATTATTTTATTGGTATTTAGTCGCAAAATAATATCCCTATTTTTAGCCAATGTGTGTATAAAGTATTTAGAATTAATCCAGATGATTACATGGAATAGCTAGCTGGAACGGAAAGTAGGGCAAATGTATTTTAAATCATTACTCTATTTTCCGGACTTGCTAGCCTAGTTATCTTTAAGATAAAGCTGCCAGTGCTAGACGTGACTCTAAGTAAGTAAGAAACTTGTATTTTTTAGTTCAAGTAATTAGTATTTATGGTAACTCTTTGCAATTTAATAGCTTTCGCGATTAAAACTATAATTTTATCTAAGTAGTAGAAAGATATTTATGTAAAACTGTACATGCAATTGTCTTAGTATGCTAAAACGGATCTTCAATTTTTATCTTCAATAGTTCAAGTTTCTAACAATAGTACTATCCACATGCAAATTTACCAAATTTAAAGAATGTGTTAGTTAAAACTATACTCACCTTTCTATAAAATATGTTAAGTGCATAAATAAAATACCACTCAAAAGGTTGATTCATGTACAAAATGATGCTTTCATAGTAAAACTGAAATTAGTGTTGCACATAAAATTAAAAATATCTATATCGTATTGAATCTGCATAAATCAAATTACACTACTTGGGATATACAATAAAAAAGTTTTGTAGGATTACTAAAAATGCAATAACTAACCCTCAATGAAACCTACAATTTTTGAAATAGTGTTAAGTCCCACTATTCTGTAAAAGTATTTACAGCGAGAAAAAAATCCTAAACCATAAGAAAAAAAGTGAAACCTACTATTCCTTGAACACACTATGAAAATAATAATAAGTTCTCTAATTAGAAATAATTATAAACTATCAAAGAAACCTACAATTTTTGAAATAATTCTAAGTCCCACTAATCTGAAAAAAAAAAGTATATTTACAGAGAAAAAAAAAAAAAATCCTAAACCATACTCTTTCGCCAACGGCTTAACCGTTAAGAATCACCGAGAAAAGAGAGGGAAATTCCCTGCACCGCGCCTGGGCAGAATTCTTACTGTATAATATTGTTTATCCCACTTTAAACTTTCTCGCAAATATTTCAAAGTATGAAAAACACTCATCCAATCCTTATCTCTGTATTTCATGAACCCATCCGCCTTATCTTTCTCAAGCGATTCATCCCCCTTCTCAAGTGATTCATCCCCTTTCGCAAGCACCCCTTGTGCTCCGCGCAGTAGCCAAAACCCACATTCTGTGTGCTCGTCGCACTATCCAAACCCCTCCCTCCGTGAGCTCCGTGGGCTCCGCGCAGTAGCCAAAACCCCCATTTTTATACTACTAAGGGTTAAAAACGTTTCTTGTTTTATCAGAGTGAGCAGCATTCCTATTGATCTAGAACTGGTTTGTGAATGATGTGAACTAACATATTAATTTGATAGAAACCTCAGAAATATTATTTCATTCACTAAGAATGATCAAAGCACTTTTTTTTATCTGTTTACAATTTTTAAAATGTACATTTTTATTGTGTCAATTCACTTTCATAATGCCAAATCAAAACCCTCCAAACCTGTAGATGTTACGACCGTCTGTTGTCTTTTCAAAACTTTCTTAACAAAGGTATTTTAATTTGGATCAGGTTTACTCATAAAACAAGCATTACTTAAAATATTAAGAACGAACTTCACAAAATCTCCAAACATAGATTAACGAATTTGCCTCCTATAGGCGGAATCAAAGCGCAGCCTATACCACCCCCTTTAAAAATTTGCCTCCGTAGGCCGTAGCCTAGATAGATTATTTAGAAATCCACCACTGTCTCCAAATTTACGGGGCGTATCAATAAGTAGCATACAAAATGTCAAAAAAGAAAGGAAAAAGGCAAATAATGACGACAAGAAACAGAAGTAATGCACATTTATTACTTTTCGACATAACTTCCGTGCATGTTAACTGTTGAGTCATTTGTCCCAATAATGGATCAGTTTAAAAATCGCCGTCTCATAGAACTCTGCCAACAGCAGTTTGATTTCGTCGTCGAGTCGAACTTTTTACCGCCAAGGAACTTCTTTATGGGTACAAATAAATGGAAATCAGAGGGTACCAGGTCTGGACTATGTGCTCCAAAGCTTTTCATATGTATCCCTGCAATTTTCAACGAACTGGGCTAGTCACATGCGGTAGGACATAATCATGCAACAGTCGAATGTGTTGATTTGCTGCATTGCACTTGTCTTGGAACGTCACCAAAAGAAGTCTAACACAACTCGTTACTCCTCCAGAGTTGACGATGTACACTAACGCCATTTTACGGCGACTGACGAACGCTATGCATACATGGAATCACGAAATCTTCCATCGCGCTCAGTGAGTAGCGCCCTCTATTTCCCCTTTGATACCCCTAGGCAATTTATTTGCTTCTCAGCAAACCTTAATAATCGAGTCAACTTACGAGTGCCAACATTTCTCAACAGAAAAATTAGGAACCTAAAATGGTAAATATTCAAACATTGTGTTACAGCTCTGAAACCCATCATTTATACCTTGTAGCTTTAAAACCCTTATCACCGTCGACACTTCATGCCATTGAGATATTTCTGTATTTAAAAAATAAACGAAAATGTAATACAACATATAAAATTGAAGTAGCTCGATAAATAATTATTTTTTCTTCAAAGCCAAAAAAGTGCTTTTGAAAGGGGAAAAAAAAGGAAGTTGTTAAGTTCGAATACATTTATTGATGTAAAACACTTTTTATGTATTACAGACCTTTTAAAATATACAGATGGTGACAGTTATTGTAACATTACCTTAAAAAGAACTATTTTTGACAACTGTGTCGGGAACAGCTGACAAATACGAGTCAGTGCGCTATTTATAAAATAACTGGAAAGATGAAAAAAAAGCTATTGGGTAACTTCAGCATTTTATTTATTTATATAAGAATTATTTGAAGAGTTGTTCAAAAAATAAATAAAAAATAAAATAATGTTCCCTGAGTTCATATTTAAAATTTTTAAAATATTACTCGGTTCTTCTATTCTTTTTGCTGAAACGATAATCAACATGCCAAAAAACTCAAAATAATTGGCATTTGAAAATTTTAATAATCTGCAGCGGTAAATAATTAGATAAAGGCCGTCTCAAATTATGATGTGTTTGGAAGTAAATTAATTAAAAACTTATTAGTATGTTCCTTTTACTTGACAGAAACCAAACTTTTATGCAAATCTGTCTTTTCATTAAACTTCCTGTGAGCTCAGATTTTTTAAAGATATTTTTTAGCATAATCAAGGAACAATGTGTTACCCTGGCACAAAATTTAGTTAATCAATTAATTAAATTTTCGCTTCTCAGTTTTTTGACAAGTCTTATTTTTATTTCTTTATTTATTTTTACTATAATAATGATGTGAATTTTCACTAAGTCATTTATGTAGTTTGGTAGAGCAAGGGTGTATGTAACATACAATCTCGTGTAGTACGAATAACGAACTTGATAGAAATGATGAACATTGTTAATGTTGTGGATAAGTGATAAACTAGACATTATTCAGAATACCGACCCGTGCCCATTATTCATACTCATTTTCGGGGATTATGAATAATACCCAATTTATCACTTTGCCTAGAACAGTGATATTCAGTCTATGGATTCCGATCTCAAATGGCTTCCTGAAGAATTACCTTTTGTTTTGCAAAGCAGACACCATTGCCAAACTTTTTTGAGAAAATACTATTATTTATTAAATGTGAATTTTGTATTAGTTGAAATTTATTGCAATACACAGATACACTTCAATGTGATTTATATTTAATTTATTATGGGGGTTATTCTGAACAAATCGGAATCCGAGAATTTGCAGAATTCTATCGATAATGACAGTGTGGGAAAAACAAACGCCTCTAATGTACTGTAAAATATAATGGGAAACGAATTCCTCTTGTCATGGCGTTCGCAAAATCTGAGCGGATTCCGGAATTCCGGGAATCCCCTCATTTTGGTTACAACTCATACGAAAATGCAACCAACTGGTCCGTATGTTACTTTGATATCCTAAGCTGGGTCGCACTGTTAAAAAGTTTGAATATCACCAGGGGCGGCCGTAATGTAATACGTGGCACCCCTCTGCATACGCGAAAAAGGTGCCCCCTTTTATGCTCTGGATCAGTGCAATGTAATACGTGGCACCCCTCTGCATACGCGAAAAAGGTGCCCCCTTTTATGCTCTGGATCAGTGCGAATCTTCGAAATGGCGCCCCCTCAAAGACGGCTCCCCAATGGGATGCGTGCTTTCCTTACCTTGTCGGGTCGCCCCTGAATACCACTGGTCTGAGACATTAACATGCAGAAGCAATTTCTCAGTACTATGCATAATTCAAAAACCACATCTTTTTGAATGAATTTTTCGCAAATATAAATAAATTCTGTATTCATTTAAATGATATACTGCGTAGCTCCCCTATATCTACATAAAATGCATGACGCCAAACTACGGGTGATTTATTTATACCAACCAGTTTCAATACATATTTTAAAACACAATCATTTTCACATACGGAGGGTTTTGGAATCAGATGAATTGACTCTTTGAATTCGCCTTGAATTTTCTTGCCAGGCCAAAATTGGTTTTTATCACGCCCGAAGAGTCAATAGATTGGTTACTATGGCAACACGTCCTGAAACGAACAGATTTTGACAGCTGATGGTCATATTGGGTTTTTCTCTTCCCTCTACAATTCGAAATATTTTTAAACAATACTTTCTTATTTAAAGATTATCTTCAGACTTGTGAGATGCCATATGAAAAATACATGGATATACACGTTCATTTTTACCTGCGCTTTCTCACGCAAATGCGAATGTTAGACCAATAAAGATGTGTTGACATATGAAATATTTCTATACCTGTTGACATCTATTGGCATATGAATTTTAAGTTTTGACATTCAAATAAAAATTCGGATTACAGAATATTATAGCAGATAATTTATCAAACAAATTTAACCTCTTTAAAAGAATAGAGAACATTTTATTTATAGGCGTAGAATATTTTGCATGCAAAATGGTCTCAACACAAGATGTAGAAATCCACATATCCTTATAGTATGTTTTGGAGAACATCAAACTACTCTTCACCTAAGCACCATGAAAAAAAGATCTGTACAAGAGAACAAAGGGAATCCGCTGCAGACGGATCTTTGAAATAAGACACAATTGCTCAAGGATTTTAAATTTTTGGACTGATAACGAACATATTTGACTGCATTTTTAATGCTTTTCTAATCACACATGAACACTCTTAAGGACTGGATAGTTACTGATCTGAAAAAAATCTTCTTTTGAGAATTAGAAACGTTTGCGAATTAGGGTACACTGGCTTTCTAAAATATTCAAATAGTCACAACACAGCTATTTGACCTTCTATAGAGTATCGACGAAATCTGCAGGAAATTACAGGTATAATCTCAAACCACGACAAAAAATCAGCTGGTGAAGGTATTTTCCAGACTAGGGACATCATGTACCTCTTGCTTTGAAGAACAATCCGAATGAGGATTTGTAACTGCATCACTTTCATCTTTCATCCATGCTTTTCAAACAGGTTTTCTAGTCGTTTTGCATTCAAAACATATTTTAAAAAAGCTTTAAAATCGTCAGCTTACGTTAAATTTGCTGTTTGTGCTGTTCCTTTGTAATTCAATCTTTGATAAAGTCTTTAAATATTGATACTTTAAATGATGATATTTTATACTTCTAGTCTTTAAATACTATACAAATAATTCAATTCAGAGATCTCTTTTCAGATCCGGTAATACATTTACACAGTTGACAGAACCTTTTCAATGAAAGATATACTGTTGTGCCTGGCAGATGTTTTATCTTTCAGGCAGTGTTAAGACTCTTCAATCTTCAAAGAAGGTTACTAATATTGGTGATAAAATGACCTATAATCGTAGAAGAAAACTGGCCCCGTCTTTAAAAAAAAAAAAAAAACTGACGCTAATTCATTGTCATCTTTACAGCACTTATGCATCAAATTCCAAAATTCGACCTTCTAATATTTGGCAAAAATTTTATACATTGAAGAAAAATATATACTTCAATTAACTAAGATAAACTTTCTCTCCTCCAAAAACTTTTTTTCAATGTATGCCCATAAATTTAATAACAAATTCATTCACTTACGAGAGTATTATGACTTTGGCATGTAAATACCAATTCATATGTCAATAAATTCTCACAGAACGCCACTTTTCTATTTATTTCTTCAAACTAATGTAACTTTTATAAGACAATAAATTGTCTTCGAAACAAATTAATGCAAGGAATGTGCTCCATCACGCCTTAGACCAAGGAAATTTGATTACCAGAATACGCAGCCAAGAAAAATACGAAAAGCTGATTGCTTTATTCCCAAAGTTAGATAGAACGGAATGTGCGACGGGTTCTTCAGATAGGATAGCCTTTTATTTTGGTTTATTTTATACCTCTAGAAAAATACTTTGCTTTCATACGTAGAGACTTTTAAAGATGAAATGAAAAATGATTTAATTTGCAGAAGCCTAATTAAGTTAGAGACAGTATTTTTTTAACAGTGGTTACTAGGCAATCTGTAAAGAATTAATTTCTTGGAAAACCACAAGAAATGTTGATCGTGTTTAAAATCTTCAGAAGATAATTTAAATCAATTTATTAGCAACGATAGCGTTAAAAATTTAACAAGTTAATCAGAAAGGCGAGAAATAAATTTTATGGACTAGGTTTGGGTCATATTTCTGTGAAAAGGATTCATTCTGATAAAATAAATTACAAACTTCGTAAAATAACAGAGAAATCTATATAAATAAAATTAGACTTTGGTCTGTAGATTTCTTGGAATTCAAAAATTTTGCGATTTCTATCCGTTTTAAGCACCCGGGAATCCGATGCGACCCTCAAAAATAAAGTTTGTCTGTCTGTCATTCTGTCGTTCTGTCGTTCTGTCATTCTGTCGTTCTGTCCGTGACGCTTTTTATGTTTAAGCATCACGTAAAAACGACTGAAGCGAATGATAGAAATTGGGTGTCATGATAGGTGGTCACTCAACTTAAAACATAGGCGTCAAATTTTTAAAAAATCTTGATTAGATTTTCAGATTTTGCGAAAATCATTTCAAACTGCGTAAATTTGTGTTCGCACATCACGTAATAACTGCAAAGGTGAAAAAATGATATTTGGTGAAATGATAGGTGATCACTCACCTTAAACTATTAGCATCTAATTAAAAAAAAAATCGATCAGATTTCGAGATTTTGCGAAAATCGTTTAAAACTGAGTGAATCTTTGTTCCCGCATTACGTAATGACGACTAAAGCGAATGATATGAAATTTGGTCACAAGATAGATGGTTGCTCAACATAATTTACAGGTGTCCAATTTTTTAAACATTTTTATTAGATTTTGAGATTTTGTGAAAATTCTCTCAAAATACGTTTATATTTCTTCAAACAGCACGTAATAACGACTAATACGAATGATACGAAATTTAGTGATATGATAGGTAGTTGCTAATCTTAATTTAAAGGCGTTGAAATTTTAAAATATTTTGATTACTTTTGAGATTTTGCGAAAATCGTTTTAAAATGCTGAAATTTTGTTCCAGCATCACGAAATAAAGACTACAGGGAATGAAACGAAATTGGGTGACAGGATAGGTTGTCACTCAACTTAAATTCTAGGCTTCAAATTTTTCAAAAATGTTGATTAGATTTTGAGATTTTGCGAAAATTATTTCAATATACGTAAATATTCGTTCGCGCATCACACAATTACGACTAAAGCGAATGAAATGATATTACTTAGTGACTCTCTAACATGTAATATTTTAACAATACATAAAAATTATAACTTCGCTTTCTTTACTTTGGCAACATACTCCATCCATTCTGTGTACTCCTACAATGCTGACGAAAGTTCTTACTTTTTGGAAATTTGCATTCACTAACCCGTCAAGGACGGGTACTTCAGCTAGTAAAAGTATATTAAAGGAACTGGAAAATAATCCGTTTTTTAAGGTTAAATTTTAAAAAAATTCAGTTTCAAAGAGTTTTTATTTGCAGTCCTTCGGAGCCTAAAAGTAGGATTCATATTTCCTGCATTGTAAAGCAAGAATGTTATAGATATTTTTTTCTCCTTTAAAAAAAGATGGCCACTATTCCTTCTTTTTCTATGAATACCCTTCTTGGAGGACGAATATTTTCAAAATGTCCTGATATTGAATTTCAGGTTTTCGTGAGTATTGTATTACATCAAGATTTTATGAACCTCTCTTTTTTTTCCTTTGAGATCACGTGGGATATGTTAAAATAACGTTTTGAATTCCTACATTTAGTGATACAAATAAAATTTTGTATAATAACTCATATTACAACGTACTTATCTATCAGTACGATCGTTTCGACCGAAAAAAAAAATGTGTTGCTTATTTTGTGTAAGATTTTTTCTTTTTCTATATTTATTTTCTATTTCTTTTTATTTCTATTTTATCCACCCTCCTTTTTTTCTCCTTCTTTTATTCTCCGTGGTTTCTTGATTTTTCTTTTTTCCAATTGGCAACTTTCGGTTCGCTTTCGTTTTGTTTATCTTTCAGTCCCCACTATTCTGTGAGACTATGTGATGACAGCTAAAGAAGGCTGATATTTTTTTTTTTTCGACCGAAGTGATCGTACTGATAGATAAGTATACGCTGCTATGTGTGTTTATACACAAGGTTTTATTTATATCATCTTTTAACGCCATCTTTTTGAGTGTTTTTTGTTCCTACTATATAGATCAATAATTTTTTAAATGCTGTCTAATCTAGCATCTATGTTAAAAAAATTCACTTCCAAATTCCCATTATTAGCTTCTGCATTTTGTGCCTAGGAAAAACATTAGCATTCAAAAGAGCGACGTTACTTCCCGGTCGTCCTAAATACCAGACTCTGAGCAGTTCGGGTGGTTCACAGTTTTATGAGAATACACACACACACGTGTGCATGTGTGTGGGCTCCCATAAAAGAACTATGAATGCTACATACATTATAACTTCCTTGTACGTAGTATAAGGAAGTAATGTGATCCCGAAAAATTTTGGGGGCCAAATTTCGACAAAAAATCCGATTTTGACTACCTCTAAATTTAATTTTAAGAATTTTTTCGATGCATCTCATCGTAGGCTAGCATGCACGATCATATTAACGCGTCTGCAACTCATTTTGACCAGCGGCAAGTTTATTGTGGTCAGTTTTTCCATGCCGTCTGTACGTATGTATGTAACTCGCATATCTCAAAAACTATGGGTCGTAGAATGTTGAGATTTGATATTTAGGATTGTTCTATGATCTAGTTGTGCACCTCCCCTTTTGGTCGCAATCGAATGAATAGCTTATGTACAGGACCGCACAAAAGATTCGAAATACATTACGCTCTATGGGCCGAAATTCATTAAACTCGCATATCTCAAAAACTATTAGGCGTAGAATGTCGAAACTTCATATTTTGGATATTTGTAACATCTAGTTGTGCACCTCCCCTTTTGGTTCCATTCGATTATATAGTTTATCTACAGCACCGCCCAAAACATTCGAAATACATTACGCTCTATGGGCCGAAATTCATCAAAGCGTTTTTTAGAGGTATTGGGCTATTTTAAACGACTCAGAAGTGATATATGCTGTAAAGAGTTAGAAAATGAATTTCTCCATTAAAAAAAGTGTCTTTATCATTTACAGTTCTGCTACAGGAACACTCAAAAGATTTCCAATACATTACGGTCAATGGCAATTTTAGGAGATTCATCCATTTTAAGCACAATACCGTCCTACCCCTATCTTCCCAGAAATCGGCAATGGTAAACCTAAAGTTTATTGCTTTTCTCCCCCTCATCCCCCGTTGTTTAGAGAGGGGGAGTACAGTTTCACTTAGAGGACGCTCCCTCATACTCTCCCCTCCGTTGGAAATAAAAATAATTACTGATTGCTCTGCAATGCTCTTTGAAAGCATCTACAGAAGCGCAGAGTTGGGTAAAATACATTAAAAAAAATGTATTTTCGATGCAAAATGCAGATTACATTTATTCAAACACAAAAAATTACAAAATACAAAATGCTTTCTAAATTGAAAAAATACAAAATACATTTATTTTCTTAATACATACAAAATACGAAATACGTCTAAAACTTCAATTAAGTAAAATTTTCTACAGAAACTTCTAGTTTATTTTATTCCAGTGTATTTTAAGATGAACAAACAAATGTAATAGTAACTTTTTTTTTTTTTTTTTTACATATATACATGAGTTTTTCCTGGAATAAATTGCATTTTAAAAGGCATGAAAGCAAAAATGTGTGACAAGTATTTATTGAATGTTATTTTTCAGTGATAATGAATGGAATTGAAATATAAAATTAAATATATTTCTAAACGAAGATGATTTGAATTATATTTCTACTTTAAGATACATTTATAGCCTTACCATCGCACAGTAGTTATGTCACTGAAAATGGTAGACTGCCGAAGAGTGAAGGTCCCGGGATCGGGTCCCATCGAGCAGCTGTCGATCTAACAGTCTGGTTTTTTGGTAGGTTTTTTCCAGATGTAACGTGAATAAGCTTTAGAACCCCTTAGAAAGTTCTCCTACCTAGGCACCTTCCCATCCTTGGCAGATTGCCCTAGTATAGCGTTCCCATAATCACGCAAACACAAGATACATTCATATATTACTACAAAAGATTATATTACTAATTGTGATGGAGGAGATTGTGATGGAGGAGTGGAACAATATCAGCCTTGATGTTTTAAGAAAAGGACTTTCATCTTTGAAATCAATATGTAATATGATGGTTCAAAGAAAGGGCTATCAGATTGAACACATTAGAAAATAAAATTCTTATATTTATTTCTATATATATCTTTGCAAAATCGTTACAAAAATGTGTGAACACCCTCTGTAGGGTACTTGCGGGAAACCCCGAAAAAAAAAATTGTTGTGGAATATTACTTAAATGAAATTAATTTACGTTTCACAAATCACCCGTGCATGAAGATTTTCTTAACATTAAACTTAAACGCTTAACAAACAAAAACGCCTCTGTCACATTGCTCAAGAGTTCTTTAGGGGAATTGCAAAAAATATTTAACATGAATTTAAGAAAATGCTTTTAAAAAGAATTTAACAGTTTTTTTTTTTTTTTTTTTTTTTAATTTTAGTTTTACAATGTTCTATATACGGTTAATGGGTCAAATATTTCAGGCTCTACAAATACTCAAGAGAACACATTAAATTACGATATATGTTTCCGAAAAAAAAAAAAATCTAATTTTTTCTTTTCTCTGACCAAAAGTTTAAATTTTAGAATGTCTAAAACTTTAGAGGATTTTGTCGAACTACTTATTAGTTATTAGCATCAGATATTATTAAATTTATACATTTATGCATAACTTGCAACTATCTTTATAAAATAGGAAAATAAATGTCAATTTATGAAACTAAACTCTTCGAATAATTTGTTGGATTCAATTAAAATATTCAGATAATTTACTTTGATTTTCAGGTAGAAATTAAACCTTCATAATGTGTGAAAGATTATTTTAGTACGTGTTTTGATACTATCTGTGCAGTTTCTAGGACAACTATAAAATGGAAGAGCCATGTCGCGTGCTCCGAATACCCAGCCTAAAATAAGATTCTGCGTCCACAACTTAAACAAATAAGTAAATTTTGAGGTAAATATATGTAAATAGTTAACGCAATTTTCTTCCTTCAAATTTCCCTTCTTTTCTTTTTTTCCTTCCTTCCTGAGACAGTGAGAGCACGCATTTTAAATTAAAATTACCGAATTTTAAAATCGTGAAAAAAAAAAAGAATAAAATATTCATTTTTTTTTTTTTTCAAAATAGCGATAGTAAGTGCGATGCTTCTAGCGTTTTAAAATATTTTTCTAAAGACAAGTTTTAATTATTGCTGCTGATAAAGGAACTCTTATTATACCCTTGCTAGACATCTCCGAATGACACTGGCTGGAGTAATTTATGGGTTGCTATCTTCCCGCTTTTGTCATCCCCACTTTAGAACGGGGCCCATTCTCGTGATATTTTCCGTGAGTCTAGATCTGCAGGGTCACGCACTGATCGTTCTTGAAAAGGGGGTGAAATTGTTGGCGATCTCTTGGCGTGCCGACGTGTGGGAAGTAACCCGTCCTACCACATAAGTTAGGTAATGGTCCGACCACTGTCATGTGCCTCCCTCAAGAACTATGCCAAAAGTCGCCAAGCTTGGCGACTTTTTTGTGTACGTGTGTGCAAATTTAACTCTCAAATCTCAAAAACTATTATGAAATTTCATATATAAGATTGTTGTAACATCTAGTTGTGCATCTCGATTTTTGGTTAAAATCTACTGGAGAGTTTATTTACAGGACCACCGAAAAGAATTTCAGTACTTTAATGTCTATGGACATCTTCAATATAATACAATTGTAGACAGTCATTGTTTGGTACATGCCCAAAATCTCGCTGTCTGTCCTCGACCTTGGCGAGTTTTGCCGAAATGTCGCCAAATTTGGCGATAGTCAGTCATTTGGTCCATGCCCAAAGTATCGCCATTTGTCATCGTTCTTGGCGAGTTTTGGCGAAATATCGCCAAATTTGGCGATACTCTGTCATTGTTGGTCCATGCTTAATATCTCGCCAAATGTCGTCGACATTGACGAGTTTCGCCGAAATATCGCCAAATTTGGCGCCAAAAATTATTTCGTATTTTGTGTAACTCTAAAACTTTAACCCGTAGAATTTTGAACTTTTGTTTTTAGAACTATATTATAATATCTAACGGTTTTCAATATCTTTTTTGACAGCAATCGACTGGGAATTTATTTACAGGGTGAATCAAATGACTTTAAATACATTAAGGTGTATGGATGCATTGAATTCATTGAAAATCTGTGGTCAATGACTACTTTGGCTATCCCCAAAATCTCGCAAACTATTTCAAGTTTGTCGGCTTTTGGTGAAATATCGCCAAGTAAAGTGTCAGAAAGAAATCTTTCAAATTGAACTCAGCTTGGCGATATCGAAATGTTTGGCTAGAAATCGCTATATCTTACTATTATTGATATTTTATATCTTTCAAACAAATAAGTTTAGAGGAAGTGCGTAAAAAACATTTTTGATTTAATAGACGTGCAAGGAAGTCATGTGTTGGACACATCAGATTTTTTTCAATAGGGTACATGGTACCGTACGTAGGAAAAACATAAATATAAATTTTGCATCTATATTTACGGCTGTTAGAGCATGGACGGGCTGACAGAAGAGCGAACAGAGAACACGAAATCCAGAAAACCCAATCCCGCACTGTTTTTTAGTTGGCGGGTTTCCGGGATTCAGATTGACTTATCCCGTGCGATTCACATTTCATTCAGCTTAGAATTCTTTAGAACTGCCAACTGCGAAAAGTATTAAAAGATAAGAAATTTTAAGAACTGTGAAGTTTATCCTTAATAATGATAGAAATTAATCTTCATTGATAATTAAAACAATAGCTTACAGAAATATCAAAATTATAACCATAATATTCATAATAATATACTCAGTTATTTCTTTGCTAAAAAATATGAACGTAAAAAAGATAACGTAAAGAATCTAAGGAATCATCTTCCTGTTCTTGATCTATTTTTGGTAGAGAATAAAAAAACACATGACGAAAAGGCTCTTTTCTTGTATGGGGGGGAGGCGCTTGCACGAAATCCTCAGGGAGCCATACATTTTTGTATAGCTAATTGAAGTTCCCCTTTTAAAGACGTAAATGTTTCTTGTTCTTCATCTTCATCACCCTTTTCTAGCGTATTGACGATTAGAGAATGCAATCCCTCAATTATTTTCCTTACAAAAAATTAAAATTCGAATTAAAATCTTTTTCTTATTTCTCTCTTTAATCAGTGGTTAAATTAATGTTAAGCTTGAAGAAAATCCCCATCTGAAGTTTCTCAAGCAATGCTCTCGTAGGATTCAATATTACAGGGGATCCGTCGTGGGACTTATCGATAAATCCCATACCAAAATCCCGCGAGTTTTTGGTTTCGCGGGATTTCGGTATTATGTTATACGTGGGCCCAGCGGCGCATCCAAAAAAAAATTGGGAAGTGTTATGATATATTATAATATCTAACGGTTTTCAATATCTTTTTTGACAGCAATCGACTGGGAATTTATTTACAGGGTGAATCAAATAACTTTAAATACATTAAGGTGTATGGATGCATTGAATTCATTGAAAGTCTGTGGTCAATGACTACTTTGGCTATCCCCAAAATCTCGCAAACTATTTCAAGTTTGTCGGCTTTTGGTGAAATATCGCCAAATAAAGTGTCAGAAAGAAATCTTTCAAATTGAACTCAGCTTGGCGATATCGAAATGTTTGGCTAGAAATCGCTATATCTTACTATTATTGATATTTTATATCTTTCAAACAAATAAGTTTAGAGGAAGTGCGTAAAAAACATTTTTGATTTAATAGACGTGCAAGGAAGTCATGTGTTGGACACATCAGATTTTTTTTCAATAGGGTACATGGTACCGTACGTAGGAAAAACATAAATATAAATTTTGCATCTATATTTACGGCTGTTAGAGCATGGACGGGCTGACAGAAGAGCGAACAGAGAACACGAAATCCAGAAAACCCAATCCCGCACTGTTTTTTAGTTGGCGGGTTTCCGGGATTCAGATTGACTTATCCCGTGCGATTCACATTTCATTCAGCTTAGAATTCTTTAGAACTGCCAACTGCGAAAAGTATTAAAAGATAAGAAATTTTAAGAACTGTGAAGTTCATCCTTAATAATGATAGAAATTAATCTTCATTGATAATTAAAACAATAGCTTACAGAAATATCAAAATTATAATCATAATATTCATAATAATATACTCAGTTATTTCTTTGCTAAAAAATATGAACGTAAAAAAGATAACGTAAAGAATCTAAGGAATCATCTTCCTGTTCTTGATCTATTTTTGGTAGAGAATAAAAAAACACATGACGAAAAGGCTCTTTTCTTGTATGGGGGGGAGGGGCTTGCACGAAATTCTCAGGGAGCCATACATTTTTGTATAGCTAATTGAAGTTCCCCTTTTAAAGACGTAAATGTTTCTTGTTCTTCATCTTCATCACCCTTTTCTAGCGTATTGACGATTAGAGAATGCAATCCCTCAATTATTTTCCTTACAAAAAATTTAAATTCGAATTAAAATCTTTTTCTTATTTCTCTCTTTAATCAGTGGTTAAATTAATGTTAAGCTTGAAGAAAATCCCCATCTGAAGTTTCTCAAGCAATGCTCTCGTAGGATTCAATATTACAGGGGATCCGTCGTGGGACTTATCGATAAATCGCATACCAAAATCCCGCGAGTTTTTGGTTTCGCGGGATTTCGGTATTATGTTATACGTGGGCCCAGCGGCGGATCCAAAAAAAAATTCTGGAGGGGGCACAAGACAGTTTTGTCACATTTCCTTATAGAATGACTTAAATTTACAAAAAAAGTCAATCTTCTATAGTGTAAGCTTCATTGGTCTGGGGGAGCACTTGCCCCTGTGCCCCCTCCCCTCTGGATCCGCCAATGCCGTGGGCCCCATTTGTCTTCTTTGCTTTATTATGTTGGGAAGTGTTATCATCAAAATCCATATTTCGACTGTGTATTTCTTACAGAACTAATTACAGAATTTGAAAAACAAAACATTTAAAAAGAAAAAGATACTGAAAAATACGACTCAAAACCGTCCACACATTCCCCAGGTTTGAAAGCACTGTGGTGCTAAAAAAAATTAAATTAGTGAAAAATCAAAGAAAAATTGCCTTCTAATTGCCCTCTTTTTTTTTTTTTTTTTTTTTTCCAGACATGCTGACAAAAGCATCATGCGTTAACCAGGCTTCGTAGAGTGAGATAACGAGAGGTTTTTACCTGAAATATTCACATTTAATGATTTCACATTTTTAATTATGTAATTTTAAACATAAAAACTCTTTAATATATAATTTTCTTTCCTTTTCTTTTTTCTTTCTTCCTTTCTTTTCTTTTCTTTTTTATTTATTTGTTTTAATTTTTTGTTATTTTTTATTTTTTTTTGCAAGTATACTCTTCATGCAGTGAAGAATGTTATACAGGTTTCGAGAATTTTTTTTCTCACACTTAAATAAGTTTCGAAATTAACGTTTTTTCAAGCAGTTCAAAAGTTTTTTATGCAATGCAATTTGAAGCACAGGTACTGCAAAGACCTACACCACAAGCAGGTCGGAATGATCGTGTCTCTCTCTTCCATTCAAACAGAAAATTATCTCCTGGTCTACGTTTGGTATAGTTACTATACCTGTGGGAGGAATTATTTCTATAAAATTTGTCTCTGTCAGTTTAGAATATGTGACTTAAAACCTTGCCGTGGAATATTTTTCAATAATGTAGTCTACAAGATGAAAGCTTACCTGTAAAGTTCTTTCTTACAGTAGATGACATATAAATCCCATATAGCAATGTAAAACACATGCAAAAGTCTTTCTGATATTCTAAAATCCTTTTTACTTCTCTTTTCCATACCCTTTTTTCCCTCATAATTTTAAATTTGTACCTATGCCGTCTGCTTCTTCCATCGTATTATTAAAGTCATGGTCCATAAGAACTTTTGTTTTTCTTTTATTTCCCGGTGAAATTGAAATTGTTCCATTTCAATACTCTGGATTATTGAAACCAATGAAATATTTTTTTTATTTGTTCACTTTTCCACAGCACTTTTTTTTCACTTCAGAAAGCTGTAGTTTTGGCTTTTTATCCTCTCATAACCCCCCCCCCCCAACCTCCCATTTATCTTAGGATTTCTTTTTTCCTTGAGATACAGTTGGAAAATGTTGGTACTAAATAAACTCTTTAAATAAATTTAAAAATAAATACGGGCAAATCCAATAAAAAAAAGAATATACAGTTGCTCGTACAGCGTATGGACCTTAAATGTATATATTGGGTTGTTTCCTTGATTTGACTTAATTTTTTTTTTCATTTTAATACCTTTTTTTCACCCTGGAAGTTCTTCCGATTTAGAAAATGCCAATACATATTAAATAAATACTTCCGACAAATTTAACCTTGCATATCTGACATTAATAATTTATCTAGTATTTTTTGTGCATTTAAGTAAGAGTTTATTGAAAGATAATTCAGCTATCCAGTAGGCACAAATAAATCACATGCATTCTAAAAACATAAGTATTATGGCCTCAACATAAGTATTATTTGAGAGCGTCAGATGAGCTTCGGCCTCAGATTTCTTCATATTGAAGCAGAAAATTAAAACCTCCTGCAAGTGACGAGAATTTGCATCGTAAACTGACCCTTTCAATCGAGAATAACTTGATACCGCGGAACCACATTTACTATTGTTTCTGTGGGGTTATTTTCACAGATTGAATTTGAAGAATTTAATTGCTCAAGTTTATTGCATGCCGTCTATGATCTGTTTATTTCGACCACTACTTATCGCTGAAGTCATCTATAAACGGCGGAAGCAAAGTTATACACTTAATAATTTAGTATTAAGTGTTTGCCAATTGGATTGTATGGTGGGTAAAGCACCGTTCAACTCCCGGCGGTCGAGGTTCGATCCCCGACTGGGCGTAGATGTCATTGTACCCGTCCCGTCATAGGGGCAACGTTGGTCCACCTACTAGGCGCCCCCACAATAAAGTGACCAACTACTCCGGTATTAGTAGCTGCCAATGCCTCCAAGGCATTGTTAAGGCCCGTCATTTGAAAAAAAGTATTGAGTGTTTTTATTTTATACAGGAAAAAAAAGAAAGAAAGGAAGGTAATGGCAACCACTTTTTTCTGCAAAGTGCTGATTACTTACATTTGTTGGGGGCAGAACTCGGACCCGGGAATGTAGCTGGAATGGTTGATTAAGTGATCGGAACCTTTTCGATTCGATTGACGCCGACGCATGTACACAAATGCAGTGATGATTAGAGTGAGGACGATAGCGCCTCCCAAGCTGCAGCCGATGATTAGCCATAGATACAGACCTACAAGAAACAAAACAAAAAATAGAGAAAACCACTTATGCATGCCAATAAAATGAGGCACAGATAAGTCATTAAGGAGTAAGCAATTCACATTCATTCACAGTTTTATTAAGTTTGGGAAAAAAATGTAAGGAAACTTGGAACGTGAACGTTTACTTAAAAAAAAAAACTGTGTTTTATAAAAGCGTGGGGAAATGTTCCTTTATAGGAAATACTGAATACCCAAAGTAGTTTTATTGACTCCAAGTCTATCATAAGGCATTCATGAGCACTATGTGACTGTAATAAAACATTTATGCGTTTTACCTAACGTGATCATTTATTTTTTCTTTCAAAACAGGACATCTACTACTTTTTTGGCAATAGTGTAGTGTTTATTTTCTTCCTCAAAACAGGACATCTACTGTTTTTAAGGTAATAGTGAAGGATACTGAATTGACAGGTCTGGGTATCTTTTAGTTGTTAATATAACGTGCAAAAAAGCTTATGTTAATGTTAATATAAAAATAAAATGAAAAAAAAAACTTTCCTAATGCACACTGTAAAAAATCGTGCAAGACGTACATTTCAGGTAGTACAAGGAGTAGGCCCTTCTTCGACTTCAAAAACACCATCCGACCCAAGGCAGGATAGTAGGAAAGTGGGAAATGCAAACAAAAGGACACACAGAAAAAAGGAAGTTGTCTGTCTTCGGAAGGAAAAAAATTCTCAGTAAACCAGAATGAAAAGGGAAAATAAAGTGAAGAAATAAAGGAAAATAAAGTGTAAAATATGCTATAATGCTAGAACTATAGTATAGTATAAAATTCTCAATTACAAATCTTAATAATCTCTATGAAATATTTTCACCGACTACTTTACCACTTACACATAAAAACTACACCAATATATGTATATGTACAAGAATAATAAAAAAGAAAACCGACATCAAATTACTTCACCGTAACCAAATATTATTCCGGAACAGCTTGGATATTTATCATCCACGGCAACTTTTCCATTCTTTGGCAATTTGCACACGCACTTGATCGATAATCATTTCCAATTAATGTTGCCATTGAAATAATTCTCTATATATTCTTATGCATAATCCCAGGGGTGAGAACTAACGCGTTACAAGTAGTGAAACTACACTCTAAAAAAAAAAAAATAATACACTGCACAATTACAAGAAACTCTCTGTAAAATTTAACGGAAATTCTCCGTTTATATTTGAATGCAGGACAATGTCCGTAAGTCCGTATATCAAGGGTCAGTGCCTCTCTGGAACAGAATTTCTACTGGAATTTGCAGGAATAAAATTCCGTAAATATACGAATATAGCACTGGCTTCCCATTTGCAAGTACATTTTCCGTACTTTCACGGAATTTTTTTTACAGAGTACTTTTTTATGTTGTTTTTAGTGTAGCGCACTACTTAAAAAAAGTAGTATGATCTTAAAGTTACTCTTACCGCCCTTCGGCCGATGGATCACGTGGTGCGATTGCTCTTTCGTCCGTCCATAGAACTAGAGTTGATACTTGAAGGACACCCCCCCCCGCCACATGCACACAAATGAGGATAAAAGAGAAGGGAGGATATGCTTTGTTTGAAGCCTCTCTCTACTATTTTAGCTCCTACTTTGATATTGTTCCGGGTATTAAATGTAGTACAACCACTCTGCAATACACGCCAAAAATATTGCATTTAAAATTAGGACAAAAAGAGGGACATACAAAGCACTCAAAATAGAGGTTGAAGAGAGGAAGAAACTGAAAAAGAAAAAGAAGGAAAGAGAGAAAAGGCTGTACGGGGTATGCCAGAGAATGTTTGTAACCAGACCAACCTTTAACATGCATTTGCATTGATGCCTAGTTTGAGTAGTCTGATTCTTAAGCGTGTATATTTTCCTCCCCGACGCTCCGACACGTGGTTGAAATATCGTACTACCGATATTGTCCTAAAACTTTCGCAGACGACTCTGAGCATCACTGTAGTGTATAAGAAAAATAGCTTTCTATTAAAGCAGGGCTCATTGCAGATCCAGAAGGGGCCCGTGCACTTCTATATGTATCAATTTTAGACCATAAAAGATTGACTTATTTTGATTTCATAGAGTTGTTAAAATGTAATTAAAAAGCAATGCATTATATCCGTTGTCTCATTCTGCAATTGTTATTTTAACAATGGAGAAGAAAATAACTTTATAAACAAACTGAAATATCCAATACAGGCATTGTTCACAACAATCTAAAATAATGAAATTTCAACAAATGATTTTCGTCTATATTAGACCTTGTTCGAAGTATGACGCTTTTGCTGTTCTTCGTTGCTCTTTTTTTCATTGTATTTCTTTATAAGGAAGCTTTTCCTGAGCTTCGCGTATCTTCGGTCCCCTAATGTCGTCTCAGGTTGGGCCAGTGGTGAAATAAGAGTCCAGAGTAGTAAGTGCACCATCGTACATAAACAATAGTGACACAGATTCCGTCGCATCATACACAACAGCTAACAGTTCTTTCAGTACATTCAAAGACATTTTAAAACCTATCACATTTCACTAGCCACACCTTCACCCGTTTTTTCTAGATACGCTTGGTATGTAAAAGTCACACCTTCGCCTTCACCACTTATACCCTCAACAGTCTCACCCCAACACTTTCATCCACACCTGCCACAGAATCACCTGTTCCCCGCCACTCTTACTTTCATCTCTACTCGTATTTCCACCATAATCACCCATCAACACCCGTAAAAAGAAATTCAGACAAATAAGTAAATTTTTCTCCCACCTGTCCTGCATCCGACCCGTCACAGAATAACATTAATAATCCAGACCCTCTCCCAATCAAAGACTTAAAATATCTAACAAATATTTTTTAAAGCTCGATGGTCATATCCTACCAACCACGGACTGAATCTCTGTAGACTTCCTTCTCAGTAGCCGAATAGTTCACCAACAAACTTCAATACCACCTACACTGCAAATCTTTGAACATATTTTAGAACACTTATTTTGTCCCCCTTTTGAGAACACTTTTAAAAGCACATTTCAGAGCACTTTTTGGAAATCATATCAGAACACTTTTTGGAACACATTTCGGAACACTTATTTGTCCCCTTTTTGAGAACACTTTTTGGGAACACATTGTAGAACAATTTTTGGAACACTTATTTTGTCCCATTTTTGAGAACACTTTTTGGGAACACATTGTAGAACAACTTTTGGAACACTTATTTTGTCCCCTTTTTGAGAACACTTTTTGGAACACATTTGAGTACACTTTTTGGAACCCATTTCAGAATACTTTTTAGGATACATATTTTGTCAACCTTTTTAGCACTCTTTAAGGAATGCTTTTAGGATTACATTTGAGAACACTTTCTGAAAAGTAAGAGCAGGTGCTGGTGCGGCGGAAGTGACGTCATCAAGGGTCGTGGCCGGAAGTGACGTAAGGGGTGGAGTTGAGTTGTTTTCCTCCTGGATGGTTGAGTTGTATTTTTGCTGGATTTGGAGTCTGCTATGTTTCGATTAGGACAGCTTTTAATTTATTTTAGTTATTTTATTTAATTACTAGCCGCCTCCGGCGACCAGTTGGTTCGCCATCTTAATAAATCTTGTTCGGAGAGACTCCTGTTCTTCACCGGCTTCCTTGGCACTCAAATCTCTCAGATTCTGAATAGAATTTAAAATTAAGATGGTTACAAACAGGGACGGCCCGTACGGTAAGTGTCGTCCTTGCTAATGTAAAACAGACGCCCCCTTTTATGGTACTTAGTTTTTGAGTTCGAAATGACGCCCCTTCGAAGCCGGCGCGTTGCTTACCGTGTCGGGCCGCCCCTGATTACAAAAATAAGATGGTTAAATGATAAACACCTGCAAAAAGGAACAAATTATTTTCGTCTTATATTAATTCTGAAGAACTTCTGGATGTATTGGCCTTTATCAAAAATGGAAAGGAAACAAAACTAAGAAAATCTGAAACATTTTCAGATTTTAAATACGCACTAAAGCGCTATGTATTAAAAGCGTATTATAATCCATGGGTCTTCCCTATTTTCTTTCCTTATTCCATTAAGTTGGAAAGTATATCATTATTCATGAGTGTGATTAAACCTAAAATTGATATTTCTATCCTTTTTCTGGATGTAATACATTAGAAATAGATGGGAAAAGCTGTGCAGAAAAATGCACAATTCGAACTGAAATAAAGTTTAAAAACTCATTCAGGTGTATTCATAATTCAAGTAGCAGAAGCAGACGATAAATAGCGCTTGGCGTTATCACATCTCCTCAAAATCGTATATCAACCATTTTATTTGTTCCAAATTAAAAAGTTGCACGTTTTAGTCTCGGAAAATTTCCAAATCATATTTTTCTTTTGAGTATAAAACATTTCATTCCTGCTCTGATTTCACATGCACACGATGTTTTAATTAAAAAATAACCCTACAAATAATGTAAAAAAAAGAAAAATATTCTTTTATTTTTACTTCAAGAGTCTGAATAATTAATAAACTCGCCAAAAATGGCAACCTAGATAGCCAAACTCCCCCTCTTTCCACTGCAGGTTTAAAATTGCGAAATGGCGAGAACAAAAATGATCATTTTGCGACACGTTTTTTATCGATATCTCCTAAAATAATTCGAATTTCGAAAAAATCGCTTCGAGGTGTGTCGCGACCCGTCTTGGAGAATTTCCGTGCAAAATTTGGTAGGTCTACGATCACCCGCTTCGGAGCTACGCGAGACACAGACAGACAAACGGACAGTTTACATCTTGTTTTATTTATATAGATTAATTAATTAATTTTACTGCTGCCATTTGTTATTGAATTTTTAGTGCTGCAATCTGGTGTTATGTTTAGGAACTACATTTTTAGTTTTGGAATTGGACTTAGAATTTTTTAGAGTTTGGAACTGATTTTAATGAATTATTTAATTAATGAATTTTAGTTAATTACTACAATTTAGTCTGCCATTTGTTATTGAATTTTAGAATTAATTTGTGGACTTGGATTTTATTTTTTCTCACTTACTGGCAGCGAGATTCGAACCCCGGACCTCCCGATCTCGAGGCTATACCGTTCAGACTACTTGCTCATAACACTATCGTTGTAACAAAGAAAGCAATGTGTTCCCAATGTGTGCTGGGAATTTGCAGTGTATGTACAAATTTTTATAACCAAAAATGAGCAACTGCATTTTTATCTTAAGAACGATCACCTGTGTTGCAATAACCTCATCTATCAGCAAGTAAATGATTCCTTCTAAATTTTACACTTGGAATGAAACAGCTATAAATATTCAAGTCAGGTTTGAGTGATTTGCAAAGATCTAAACGCAGAATCCACGCCATTAATCAACCATCGAAACTGTAGAAACATCGGGATTTACAAAAGATCGAAATGCACAAGTATCAGACTTTATTGTGCAGGAAAATTCAACGGACCTTCCGAAGTCACGAGACACGATCTGTTAATTCCAGTTATTCCATTCTATTCAAGAAGATTTTCTGTCATACAATTCATACTTAAGTTTATACATGTAGAGCTTAGTACAAGTATGAACTTAAGATTTGTCTTCAAACATTCGTCTGATCATCCAGTTTTGATGCTAGCAAGTTTTGGGAAAATCTATATTTAAAATACTCTCAAGATATTTTGTCAGTCATCGTGTAAGTGAGATGCACTGTATCTAAAAATCTACAGCAAGAGTTCTGGGAAGATCTTTCGTCTTGTCATTCTCGTTTTGTGATTCTGTCAAGATTCAGAGAATCATTATATTTCCTGCAAGTGAGACATAAAAGGACGAGACAAGTTCGAAGGACACTTGCTTTGCAACAAGTCAAAGCAAGTGTCCTTCGAACAATCCAAAATTGCCTGAAATATAAGAAGCCTCACCTCTTATCTCTATCATTCTATTAGACCAAAGTGCTGAGGACCAGATTTTATGTCATAAACTGTTCCAGAAGTATAAACAACTTCTTTTACTTCCTTTTTCCCCCAAGCATTTTTGAATAATTGATGGAACTACTTATTTGAACTCAATTTTTGTATTACCACAGAATTCATATGTTAATTGTTAATATTGTACAATAACTGTTCATTAAAAATAGAAAGTATACAAGGAGGTAGCCACGGGACATTCCACTGGCACGCCATGTATACTTTTCACTACATTATCACACACACCTATACATATATATGAGTTGTAGTAGTCGTAACGCCCCCCCATGAAAAATTTCTGGCTACGCCCCTGAAAGCATACCAATGATGTCCGAGTTTGTTTCTTTGTGCGTGTTTGTCTGTCAACATTTTTTCTCTCTCTTCTTTATTTTATAAAACTCATACAAGATTATAATTTAAAAATTTTCTGTTTTAAAGTAAACTAAACCATTTTCTAAAAGTGTGTAGTGATATGATTAAACAAATAATTTACGTTTGATGTTTCATCATGCACGCAGGTAGAAAAGTTAGAATTGATATTTAGATTTTATTGACTTAAAAAGCTTTCATGGTTTTCCGTTGAATATTTTATTTTTAAAACATTGTTAAAATGAGTAAAAAATAAAAGAAATAAAGAATCACATTATTAAAATTGTTCTCCTACTGTGCTACCACTGCAGGTAATATTTGCAATTCCACAGGATATCGGGATGACGTTCTGCAGCAAAAGGATTAGTGTTAGCTGAATTTGCGAGTCTCTCTGAAATACAAATTCTTTTTAAAAGATGGCTTTGTTCTATCGATTCTTATTACAGAAACGAAAAACCTGACTGAAAAGGAAAAATACTTTTTAGAATACATTTTTTCAGAAAAAATATATTATTTTCAGGAATTCTTCAGTATTATTTTATTCCACAAAAAAGCACTTCCATCACGTTTAAGGAAGTTCGAGTGAGGCAGCAGCAAAATGTTCAAGACACTAGGTTGAAATCGGGTTACAGAGAAAAAAAAAATCCAAGATGGCTCCAGAGGCAGTGATGCCAACATAAATTCAAAAATTTAAAGCAAAACACTAAAATTAAAAAATAGGCTGTTTTCTGATTAAGTTTATTGTTTTGTTTTTGTTTTTTTTTTTTTTTTTCATTTTCTGGAAACCGAGGGTTTTTAACAATATATAGATGATACTATCACTACTATTTCTGATATATTCAGTAGTACATAGTCATACAACGAATAACTTTAATTTAAATCTTCGGGAATAGAAATGTATGAGATATATATGCTTTCGGGATTGTTACATAACCATATTAACAGGGACATGTTGAGGCTAAGTGAAATATAGATTTTTGTTAGCGAACAGTCATTATTATTAAGAGAGGGATTCCATGGATCTAAATATTATAAATTTATTTTACAAATGGTTTAATCATTTCAGAAACGACATTAAGTCATGATTTTTCCAAACACGGTCAAATGTAGTTTTTGAAAATATATTTTTTATATGAATGTTTAAAAAATAAAAAGTAATACATACTTTGACGCCTAATCACTATAACCAGAAAAAGTATAATCACTATAATCACTATAACCAGAAAAAGTAACCCCCCCCCCACACACACACACATATATAATATATATAATTAGATATAGAAAGAAATAAGGTCTAAAATTACCTAATGATAAATATCGGTTAATATTAGAAGAACCAGTAAGGCTATCCATTTTTATTTGATGGTTTAGAGATCTGTCAACTATTTGTTTATATTTTATGTTTCAGAAGACTTGTAAGAAAAATTTTTAGAGTTAAGTATGCGATTATATAATCTTTAACAATAAACAATTTTTAATGACAAATTCTGCCTTTTACATTTTCTTAAAAACATTTCTTATGATCCACTTAGAAAATAGTTAGCATAAATAATTAATATGTTAGCATAAATAATTATTTGCAGAAGCACGTAAAATAATACATTAGGGTCCTCAATGATTCATTCCGGAAAAATAAAATAGTTCTGGGAAGAAAGCTTTCCTGTCGCATTTTTGCAACGAACAGAGTGCCAAGATTAGGCACATGTTACACACCCAGTTGCGTATCTCAGTAGTGCCCATGGCAGACAACATAACTGCGCTCTTTTTCTGCCGATTCATTTGGACAGTCCTTAACCGCAGAATGACCCTATGTATTGATTTCTGCCGATAGTGTTCATTATGCAAATGAATAGCTCTCATAGTTTTAGGTTCGATGGACAGTGATTCAAAATGAATGTTTTAGTGTCTTACCTGTTGGCTCCCATCGTTGCAAGGACGTGACGGCAGAGATTCTTCCATCTGCACCCATCGTTGCTTTCCGGCTTGGGTCTTTGTATGTTCCTGTTGCAGTCCAGTGTGCGCTGGGCTGCAGCAGGGCATTCAAAGACCCATGATGGGAAGTACCATTGGGTAAAGAAGGAAGAATCCTGTCGTCGCGTCCTCGCAAAGATGGGAGCGAACAGGTTTAAATGCTTCTTTCATTGCGTCAATCTCACGATAGAAATCTGTGTCCCCTTTCAAGTGTCGCGTATGGCACGTGCCCTACCCGCCATACCCTAGATAAGGCACTATACACAGCACACTCTACTCTACAAGAAATACCACGATGGAAAGTATTCTACAGTCGGTGTGTTCCGTAAAATTTATCTTTCTTGTTTTGCTCTGACTTTGTTTATTTTAACGTAGAAGATAATGCATCCCACGGGTTTGAGCACGTTTATTTAGTCCCATTGACGTAAAATGTTTGCTTGTGAGCTGGCCGGTGAAATCTCTATACGAGGATGTGGCTTTTCTTTTGTAGCCGCAGCTGTAGCTCAGCAAATGCAGTCGTGTGCTTAGGCCAAATTGCGAAAGACTTTTTTTGTTTCCTCATCAACGCAAAACCATGTTTTATAAATGACAGTAGATGGTGGCAGTTTATATAAAAAGAAAAAGCGTGGGCGATCACTGTGCCCACACAAAGCTAGTGGAAAACTTGACAGTGAATATTGTCATTTCTGAATGCAGAGTGTGAATATTGGTGTTTTATTTTTAACTTTTTCGTATTATGTTGTAAAAGGCTCGCGAGTTCTGTTTGTCTGACTGAGAATATGCTTCGACTGTTTCCGTCGCATATTCACGATTAAGAATGGTGATTGTAAATTTTAAAGTTATTTCCCAGGAGCACAAAAAATTATTCACATACATCATGGCCTGCCGAAAGTAAATATTTAAGGTACATTTTAGAGACTTTAAACTGTTTCAACTTTTATAAAAAACTGGTATACCTTACTGAAGTTTATGGCAGTTATATTATCCACCTAGAAGTGTGTCTAAAGCCTTTGCAGTTTCTTAAAGGCGCATAAACTAACACTGACAAATTGTTCTTTACAGGAAGTCATTTAAAAGTTTTGTGATGTTTTATATACCCTAACCTATTCTCTGTTATCGCTGCAAAGATACTTTTGCTGAGATTATCCTTCTAGCCAGCAATGCTTTCTTGCATTAGTGTTTGAATGCTCTACTGTGGTCAGATACATATCCTTGAGCTGCACTTTACTGGAAATATAAGTTTCACTTAGTGGAAGACTATGAAAAGATTTTCTAGATTTTCATTGAAAATTTTCTAAATATGAATTCAGAGAGAAATTTTTAGCTATGGATATTTCTGTAGCTCTGTTATTCAAAAAACTAAACAAAAAATTTATTGCAGAATTCACGGTAAAGACAATCAAACATGATTCTCTTCTACTCTTTCTTTTAATTAAAGAAGCAAAACTTAACTGACAATATATTGAGCAATTTGAATTGAAAGCATACCATAATTAATGCATAGTTCCTTTTTACCTTTCGATTATGAATTCATTGTGAATCCGAATTTAATATACATGCATGCGTTATATTTTTAATCCTTAACGACTAAAACAGCGTTTCTAAATCTGTGGGGCGCGCCCCCCAAGGGGGTCGCAGAGTGTTTGCAGGGAGGGGGGGGGGCGAGAAAAACCAAACCAGCAAGTAGTGATGCATGTTTTTAAAAATTCATCTTATTTATTCTCATTTTTACTCAAAAATATATCCATTTTCGCTTAAAATGTTCATTCAAACTTTACTGATAATATTATTGTGTAGAAAATTCGACTAATTCGTTCATTGTTAACGATTAAAAAACTGAATGTAGGCTGAAAAATGTGAGGGGGGGGCACCTTGAGTTAGCCTTTGTTGGGGGGGCGACGTTAAAAAGGTTGAGAACCGCTGGACTAAAAATAAAATAACAATACAACTCATTCCTGTGCAGTTTTCTCTTATTTTCTTCATTAGGGAAAATAAAATACTCCCGAGTCCACAGTTTTTTTCTTTTTTTTTTAAGACTTTATTGTGGAATTTCATTATTTGTCGAAGTTGTGGGGATTGTGGAGAAAACGAAAATGAATTCCAGGCAATGAAATTCGTTTGAGTATCTTTGGAATGCTTGTTGCCCAATCTGATTAAATAGCAACTGAAAGATTTAATAGAAAAATCTGTTCCAGAGGAGTGTTTATGCAGACAAAGAAACAGAACAAAATTAAAGCACATTCCGCCGGGGTTTTTTTCCCCTTACTCCTCCAATCATTGGAACTATTTGTTCAGAAGAAGTTATTTGAAAAGTTATTTGAAAAAGAATTCGATCTATTGAGATATACACCGGCATACAAAATGAAAACTGCAATATAAGATTCAACCGTTAAACATAAAATACGTTCCAATAAAATAGAGAGGTATTCTTATTGGTTTGAGAATTCTGGATATGCCTCATTATCTCGAGATTAAAGCAAAACTTGCTCATTATAAAATACTTTGTTTAAAAAAAAAATAGAGTCAACTCAACCTGGCAGACTGAAAATAACATTTTTTTTACTTTAGCATAGACTTTATTTGAGGAAATATACAATATTCTTGGACGTTTCTTTTTTATGCCGCTATGCTCTTGTACTTAAAATGAGAATTTCGGAATCAACTTGATTTGTGAAAATTAAGTAAAAATATTTTTGTGGTTACATTTTTTTTTGTTGTCGTACAAAATACAAATTGCTATAATTTACAGCTTTCGACCATTTTTATCACTCTTTTTAAAAGTATTTTCCCACAAAAACCCATTAACTATTCAAATAATTTACTTCTGTACCCATAAATAAATTCACTATTGTCTTTTTATTGTCTTTTAACTTCTATCAGAGGTAAATTTAAAAAATTACGAAAATAAAGAAAGGGTTCATATACCATTGTTTCTTACAGAGCACAGAAAATAGTAGATTGCTTACAGGTTTGAAACAAAATTAAATTACAGGCGGCTAGTTCAAAAGTGTTGTTTGGTGAACAAAAGTATTTTTTATGTATGAAGTCAAAACTTCCTCATTAAGTACAGGATGTCCCTTAAAATCGGTCAGATTAATTTACCAACCACAGATATTTTTCGGTTGTTTATTCGGTTAGAGCTGAAACGTTAAATTTCAAAATTAGGGAAAACAATCATATTGCGGACCGATTTCGCCCCCTGAAATTACTAAAATGCCATTAATCATACTAAATCCAAAGAAATTTTTCCTTATAGTATAATGCAGGGTGTGCCAGAATTCTCCTCCCGGGTTTGGAAGACTCATAAAAAAAGAATATATTTCCAATATAGCAACAAAGTTGACTTTATTGAAGAGAGAAATGTTTATTTCACAAAAGTCCAATATGTGAACCCTTCGTGACAGCAACGTGTTCATGCAATTTTCTTGGGGTTGGGGGTTGGGGGAGGGCATTTAGTGTGTTAGTGGGGGTGGTTTGTTGGAAGATTGACTTGCAGTAAGTTCTTTTCCAAGAGAGAAACATTGCAAGTTTTGTTTCACAAATAACGGACTTCCTCGTCGTTGGATTGAACGAGGTTCTGCCGACGACAATCGCCTTCTTACGTGGCCACCTCACTCTCCGGACCTAATTCCAGCGATTTCTTTTTTTATGGGGTTGTATAAAAGATCGCGTGTTCGTACCAAAGACGAAATTTACGCCAAAGGATCACAACAGCGTTTTGTTACCATGTTGAAACGAGTGTGTGAGTGTGGGAAGAATTTGACTTTAGACTTGATATCTGTCGCATCAGGAAACAAGGACGGATTATAGGGGGGGAGGCGGTGGGGCTGCCGCCCCAATTGAGAAAGAAGAAATTTACGTAAAAGATCCTATTTTACTTCCATAAAATGGATGAATATGTCAATCTTCTAATTAACCACCACCACAAACAAACTAACTGCCCTCCCCCCACTCCCGACAAAATTGCATAAATCCTTCGCTGTCACGAAAGGTTCACATATTGGACTTTTGTGAAATAAAACTTGTAACATTTCTTTCTCCAATAAAGTCAACTTTGTTGCTATATTGGTAAGATATATTTTTTATAAGCCTTCCAAACCCGGGAGGGAATAGCGACGCACCCTATATAATCCAAATGAACTTATCCTCATACCAAACCTTATGTATTGGGCTGGCAAGAAATTAATTTCGTTTCTTCGTAAGTGACGATTTCGCCTGTCGAAAACTACTAAAGCTAATAATACGAAATTTGGCACGTACGTGCGTTCTTTAACATAGGTGCTGGATTAGAGAGCATTTTCTAAAATTCGTAACCTTGAAAGCGTAGGGGGCCAAAAGGTTCTTTTCACATATCCCGTATGATCGCAAAGAAAAAAAGAGATATTCACAAAATTCTTGCTGTAAGATACATCACTCGCGCATACCTAAAAATTAATTTCAGTACATTTAAAAATTCCTCCTCAAAAGGAGGATAGACGTGAAAAGAGCAAGGGGGTGGGCTTCTGTGGAAGAAAAAAAAATGTTACCAGTAAAACTCTTACTTTAAAATGTAACAAAAGTGTATCCCATGTTTAAGCATATCTTGTTTGCAATTAAAAACTTGTTGAATATTTATTTGTTTAAATTTTACGTAAAAAAACGCAATTACCTTTTTCGTCAAACCAATAATAATGTATTTATAACATACATGCATTTTATATATGCAATTAAATATATACATATAAATACAATACATATAGAAATTATTCTTTCAGTTCCCTTCTGTTCAATAATTTAACTTCACAATTTCGCTTATTGATAGCTCTTATTTCCAATTCCACTTCTTATTTCAAGTTAAAAAACTGTCCTAATGAGTGCTCGTATCTTAATAGACTCATATTTTAAGCTGTGTTCGACTGTGTTTGTAAATACGACTTCACAATTCCTCTGAAACTGGCATACCATGTTAAAGATAATAAAGATATATTAATCTTCCGATGATATATCTTTATTGAAGAAAAATAAATACTCTGTGGTAAAAGAAAACGCAAATAAGAACCGTTTGTTAAATTTTACGAACTTTAGCCATCGATTATTCTTAACTAGTTTTCTGCAGCTCTGTAGTTTATTTCTCGCGTTGTTTCCTGCTTGGAAAAAAAATATTCTTTTTTTTTTCATAGTATGTTACTTTATGTTTTTTTTTCTTTGCTAACCAGAGTTTGAAGTTCATGCTGATAGCTAAAAGAACAGTGAAAAACTTTACCAAAGTAGTTGCACAACAATTTCTGAAACATGCTTTCCTGACGTTTCAAATTTAGTGATAATAAATAACTAGAAAAGTGAAATATCTTACATTGTTTCCGGACGTCAAGAAATAAATTAAAGCACAGAAGGTAACGGCAGATACGTAAGAATAAAGAAAACTGAAAAATACTTAAATATCTTTTAAACTGAAAAAAAATAACATGAACTAAAAAAATAAATTCAAAATGACTGAAGTTTTTATTAGCTTTCTTTTAGTTCGAAAACGATGTAAAAGGGTGGCGAGAAAAAAGCTTTCCACTTCAGATAACTCTTGAGTGCATTCCAATTATACAACTGATAATTCAGATGATGTACTTGACATTTATTGAATAAAAATCTGTAGTACTAAAAAGTTTCAAGTAGTTTTTGAACATACATGTAGATGGCACTGTAACTTGAATGGTGTTATTTGCATAACTTGAATTACATTAAAGCTCTTAAGGAATTCTGCCGTGTGCAAAGAAACATACAAAGTCCTCCAATCAAGGGGCTTTGTGACAGGTAGGTTGGGAGGGGTCAACAACAGCGTTACATATGTCGCATTCGTGTTATAATGAATTTTCAAATTTCCATGTCACTTGTTACAGTTTGCATATTGGTCGAAACATTTCCACTGTTATAGCAGATTTATACACAAAACATTCCAAAAGGCCTGAATCCAGAACTCCAGATAATTCCTCCAGGTGCGTCATCATAATAAGCAAAGCAAATTAACAAAGACAGAACGTCGACTAAGGCTGATGTTCTTCAACATTGCGTAAGCTACAGTTCTGGTGGGAAGACTTCCATTATAAATGGATTTTGTGAATTAAGACATTTTAAGGCTTCCATACAAATGATAATTAAGGTTATTACGTCCCGAAGTTTGGAGTGTGGGAAAATCAGGGCTTGTGACAAAGTGTGGAATATGGAAAAGGGGTTGGGGGACAAAATTTACGTATGTTATGTTAATTTAATTCATGGAAGTCCCCTTTGAGCCCTGCGTCCAATGGCTCCGAGTACCCTACGCAATATTTGTTCTGGATATTCCGTCTTACTCGCTGTGTACAGGTGTTGAAATTGTGCTTTTGCTATTAGAGTCCACCGTTCTTAAAGGAGGGGATTGTATTGTTTCAGAAATAAATGTTACGTTGAACTTTCATGTGCGTAAGCATAGTTAACATTTATATATGGGAAATGTAGCGTCATCTTCCAAAAGACAGTTGTTATTATTATTATTATTATGCAATTGTATTATTATTATTATTCATTCAGTGCACGTCGAACACATCGTGTGACTTAACAGGAGTACAAAATTCTGCCTCATTTGAAGAAGCACACCAGAATTATATAAAATAGGATCATCATTTTTCTTTAGCCCTGTATTTTATAATTTGGATTATATGCATGCTCTTATAAAATACTGTTGCAGAAAAACTCCGCGAAGTGTTCGGGTTGGTAGCTAAAAAGTACAGTGTATATGGAAAGTTCTAGTAATCAGCCCACTTGTCTGGACGAAAAACGAATTTTATTGTTCTAGAAATTCGATGAACAATCTTCTATACACAATTCACATAAATTAATAAGCAATAACGTGTCACAGTCAGCTATCCACAGAAACGTTTTCAGATGCTGTATTCTGCATACAATAAAATTCTTCCACAGACTAAAATTCAGTGGATGTTTTCCAGCGGAATTCTCTGCCGCACCTCAGCATACAGCAGTGAAGAATTCTTAAAAATAGGCTTCTGAAAACAAACGAGAAATCGTCGCTTAATACCGCAATACAACAAAGCAAAGCGTCTCAGAAGATTTAACATTTATCTTCTAGCAACAACTGACGACTCTTTGAACTCACTCAGTAAAAAAATTCAGAAACGTTACATACTTATAGCGGAAAGGTTTCCGAAAGTATAGCGTAACCTACCGATGCTCTACTCGAACTCACGATTTCGGAAACATAACCCATATTTCGGGGTAAAGTATTTACGTTTCTAAATAGTTAACCCGCATGGTTTGTAAACGTTTCCGCAATTTTAAACTACAAGAGCTGCCCCATTTTTTGGGGTAACGTTTCTTCATTTTTTTTACCGTGCAGGAGTGACCTGCTCTTTTGTACTTTTCGCTGACGTTTCGCTAACATTCTATGACTTTCGTCTATGATGCCGCCAACACAGATTTGGGGCAAAATATCGCCAGATTTGGCGCCAAAAAAGTCTTTAAAACTGAAGTCAGCTAAGCGATATTGCCAATATTTGGCGAGAAATAGTTAAATCCTATATGGAAAAATGGGAAAATCCAAAACTACCTGTCTTGCGTTCTAGTTAACCGATTTACAAGCGACAAAAGGAAAAATTTTAATTATTCAACGAGTAGAATACAAGTTTTAGCCTAAATTTAACCCTTGAAGAGCAGATGACCCCCCCCCCCCAAAAAAAAAATCTTAACAATACTGATATAAGAAATGGAAAAATATCTTTTTTCCCCCTCGTCTATTGATTTTTTTATACGAGAGACAATGGAATAGTTAGTTCCATTGAGAATAAAATATTCATTAAATACTTTGAGCTCATTTAGTAATGGAATTGCAGACGGAAATTTATAATTGTTTCAGAATGGGAGCACGTTTTCATGCCACATGCGCATACACAGCTGTGTTTGCTTCATTATCTGTTGTACTGTTACGACTTTCCTTATAGAGTTAAAATTATGTCAGGAAGCATACTATTCAGTGGTATGTGCTAAAATGTTCGGGAACAGACAGATATACTTCTCGTCTTATTTAAATTTCAGTTCCGGAAATAAAACTTAAAAAGCAGTAAATTTTTGCAAATTTTCACATATCCTAACTTAAGAACAAAGAAAAAAAAATCAAGCGGAATTAATAGAGCGTAATAACATGTAAGTTCCCTAGTCTGAATATTACAGTATAGTAAGAAGTATAAAAAAGTATAATAACTGCCTACATTTTTATCGTATAGAAAAATTAAAACAAAAATCAAATGTCGTCAATTCCTCTGTATGTAAGTAATATAGGGTCCTACGATTATATAACAAAAAGAAATGACAAAGTTTATTTGCATTTGTTAGAAAAAAAAATCGTGGTACCTTTTCCTTAATTTCTTATATCAAGTTTAAAAAATTTCCTTTTTAAAGGGGAACTTAACCAAAGTGTAGTTTTAAAAATCTTCAAAAATCAGATATTGGACAATTATTGGTAAAATATATTTTTTAAACCGTATCAACAGTAATTACTCGCTAAAAGAAGCATGTTTCTATTTCCATGCTTCTACAAATCGTCGACCACAAATTGATTTTATACTTTTCAAACATGCACCCGTAAGGAAAATATTCAAATCATGCAAAAATTCGTAATATTTTGATGTGTTTACACGTTTAGAGATATTATGAATTCATTTATGCTATTTTTACTGTGATGCTTGATGTAGTATGTGGGGGTGTGTGAATGTGAAAGTAAACAAGATAGCTCCTAAACGGTGCATTTGATTGAGCTCAAATTTGGTTTATATATTATAGACCGTATCCTTACGAGCGGTAATAATTTTGGAGTGCATGGTGTGTACAGTTTTTTTTTTTTTTTTTTACAAGGCTACAAAAAAGAATTTTTATACTATGGGCATAAATTATTGAAAGTGCGATATCGTTTAAGCGATGTATTTGATTGAATGCAAATTGGGTAGTATGTATATAGTTAAGGTCACATGACCTGCATTGATTTGAGTGTGTAGAACTGACAGTTTGCTCTCATGGTTACAAAAAAAGAATTCTTATACATAAAGGCCTACAGACTCAAATCATTAAAAATGCAATAGAGTCTAAATGGTGCATTCAAACAAGTTCAAATTGGGCAAGTTTATTATAGGTCACAGTCACACTGCTTGTGTAGATTTTTGTGTGCATAGGCCTTGATGTGCTTGCACAAGGCTGCAAAATAGAATTTTTATATTACGGCCTATAGAAACAAACTGTTTAAAGTGCGCTACTGTCAACATGATGCACGCAATTGAGCTCAAATTACTTGTGAATATAATAGGTCACTGTCTTACTTCATAAATTTCGGTGTATGTAGGACTTAAAGGTTTTTTACAGGGCTACAAAAAATGTATTCTTCACTCCAATTATTTGAAGTGCACTAGCGTCTGAACACGATATAATTTAATCAAAATTTAATTTAAATTATTTTTTTTTTACTTTATTTAAACACATAGTAAGAGGATCAAGCGTTTTACTTTTAAAGTTCTTTTTCTTCATAGTTGCGTACAAAATCTTATTCGTATATACAATTAATAAACGTAAGCACATTGTTAATTTGATTGTAACTGTATGATAGTCTGGATAAGCTCAGTAGAGAATAGTTTCGAGCTGTTCTTATATCAGGTGTGACATTGCTTTAAAAAAGGTGGGAAAATCATTAGACCCAGGGATGTATCCAGAAAAAAATTTCGAGTGGGGGGGGGGAGGGGAGTCCAAACCGTAAAAAGGCAGAATTTTTCACAAAAGACTTCATCATTATCATTTTAGTAATAAAAATCTAAATTGGAATGAAATCACCCTGGACCCCCCTTAAATACGTCTTTGATAAAACTTATCTTCGACACTAAAGTTTTGTTAGTGTTTCTTGAGGGCTTGTTTCAGCAACAAACAGTTCTTTTATTATTCGTTTTGTTACGGTTAAATGTTTCTGTATTACACTTACTTGACTTTGATGATTACTACTTTTGATGTGTTTCTAAGAGAGAACATAATTTAAAATGGAACCTTTCTATACTTCCCGGCAACTTAAGCTGGCAGAATTATGAAAGTAATAAACGCATTTTTATGGATTGCAAGAAGCCTGTGATGAAGTGTACGCAAATTTTCACCAAATGAAGAGGAACTCATTATATTTTTGACTCGATGTAAAAACGAGTGTTTAAGGTAATACTTTCTAATGAAAAGAAAGCACCATATTAATCTTTGCTTTTATTATTATAATTTGTAAGTATCTTCTACTCTTCAGACATGTTATTTCACAATTAGCAAAGCTTGATAAATGTTTACAATGTTTCTACAAATGAATTTTAATTGCTTATTACTGAACTTTCTATTGTGTATTAATCCTTTTAATATTTTCTTGAAAGTAAAAAAAAAAAAAATTAAAAATATGTCTTTTAAAATTTTATTTATGTTGTTCCTTTTTATCAGTGCACGTTGAAGAAAAATGGTTGAAGATCTGTTTACAAATAATCCTCCAACAATGAAGAAAATTAAATATTTTTGTAAACATTCAACTTTAAAAAAAATCTTATCCTCCTTATAAATAAAAATGAAATTCTGTTTGTTTGTTTGTTTGTTTGTTTGTTTGTGGATTTGAGTTGTATACAAATCCACAAAAATGGACCTATCAGCCTGAAATTTTGCACAGATGTGTAAAATAATATAGAATAAATCATAGTCCACTTTAAAACTTTGAAAGTCCACCCGTTCCCGGAATTTAAGAGATTTTTTATGTTCTCCACGCAAAAAGCTTTCCGTAATTGTAACCTCTGTAGTCAAAAATGTGTGAAATAAGGATCGTGGTTGCCATGTGTGGCGATTTTGCCGAATAAAATGTTTTAAATTCTCAAAGTAAAAATAAAAGAATAATAATGATTTTTTTGTTGTTGTTAGTTTATATTCGTAAGGTTATTTTTTTTTTAATTATAATATCGTGTGCATGGGAAATCGGAGCAGTAATGAAATGTTTTATACGCAAAACAATAAGAATTGAAGATTTTCGAGGCTAATATGTTACAATTTTTTAGTTTGGCGAAAAAATAAAATGGCTCAAATGCCGAGAAAGTGAGTTCTAGCGGTTTACACTGTTTCCGGCTTGGCGCAATTTACTGAGAGCTTAAGGAAACGGATTTTTGAAAGGTTTTATTAGAATACAGCGTTAAATTTTAATGATCCGTGCGGAAATAATGCAGTTATTATAAGGTATTTCAAGCGATCTATCTTCAGCATTCTCGCCAATTGAGTGCATTGATTTTAGTTGGGGGAATTCCGCCAAATTTCAGATAATTGAAATCTTCGCATATAGTACATCGGCGTAACGACGAATAAAACATGTTATAGTTGATAATTTAAAAAATGAGGCTGTATTAAGGGATTCCACTTTTCAAAAAAATGCCTAGCGGTCGAACCATTTCCCATTTTGATTGCTGCTAAGTCAATGCTTCGAATGATTCCCTGAAAAAACTCTTGCAAAATGGCGTATGTTGGCACTTTGGTGAGGCTTAGATTTGAAACTGGATTTTATTTGAGACTGGTATCTATATTAATAAAACAATGTGTGTAAACTGTTTTTTTGTCTGTGTCTCACGTAGCTCGCAAACGGGTGATCGTAGACCTTCCAAATTTTGAACGGAAATTCTCCATGACAGGTCCCGACACACCTCGAAGCGATTTTTTCAAAATTCGAACTATTTTAGGAAATATCAATAAAAACGTATCACAAAAGGCTAATTTTTGCTTTCCGCCATTTCGTAATTGTAAACCCACAGTACATTAAGCGACAATTAAGCTTATCTAGGTTGCCACATTCGGCAGTTCATTAAATGATTCAGACTCTTGAAGTAAAAATAAAAGAATAACGATTTTTTCTATTTTAACTAGATTATTTGTAAGGTTGTTTTTAAATTAAAATATCGTGTGCATGTGAAATCAGAGCGGGAATGAAATGATTTATACTCAAAAATAGAATTTGGAAATTTTCCGAAAATAAATGTGCAACTTTTTTATTGGGCGAAATATAAAAGGGGTTAATGTGCGATTTTGAGGAGGATTCTAACGCTTGGCGCTATTTATCGTAATTTAATAGTCTGCTATTTGGGTTATGAATACACCTGCGTAAAAGTTTTTGAAATTTTCATTCAGTTGGAAATTTTCTGAGCAGCTTTTCTGTATCTATTTCTAATATATTACATCCAGAAAAAAAGATGTTAGAAATATCAATTTTAATTTTGTTCAATCACACTCATGAATAGTGATACACTTTCCAACTTAATAAAAGAAGGAACGAAAATAGGGAAGACCCATGGATTATAACTCTTTTTATATATAGCACCTTAGTGCGTATTTAAAATCTGAAAGTGTGTCAGATTTTCTATGATTCTAGCACTTGGCGCAATTTAATGAGAGGGTATTTTTAAAAACAAGCGTAGGTAATCTTATAAATAAAAATGAAATTCTGTTTGTCAATTTGTTGATTTGGGTAGTATACAATTCCACAAAAATGGACCAGTCAGCCTGAAATTTTACACAGATATATGTAAAATAATATAGAATAAATGATAAACCATTTTAAAACTTTGAAAGTCCACCCGTTCCCGGAATTTAAGAGATTTTTTATGTTCTCCACGCAGAAAGCTTTATGTAATTGTAACCCCTGTAGTGAAAAAAGTGTGTGAAATAAGCATCTTGGTTGCCATGAGTGGCGATTTTGCCGAATAAAATGTTTTAAATTCTTAAAGTGAAAATAAAAGAATAATAATGATTTTTTTAGTTTATATTTGTAAGGTTATTTTTTTAATTATAATATCGTGTGCGCATAAGAAATGAGAGCAGAAATGAAATGTTTTATTCGCAAAACAATGAGGATCGAAGATTTCCGAGACTAATATGTAAATTTTTTTAGTTTGGCGAAAAATAAAATGGCTGATATGCCGATTTTTAGAAAGTGAGTTCTAGCGGTTTGCACAGTTTTAGGCTTTTTGGCGCAATTTACTGAGAGCTTAAGGGAATAGCATTTTTGAAAACAAGTGTATAGGTTTTCTTAGAATACAGCATTAAATTTTAACTATCCGTGCAGAAATAATGCAGTTATTAGGGCATTTCAAGCTATGTAGCTTCAGAATTCTCGCCAATTGAGTACATTGATTTAACTTGGGGGAAATCCGAAAATTTCAGAAAATTGAAATCTTCGCATTTAGTACATCGAGGTAACGATGAATAAAACATGTTATAGTTGATAATTTAAAAAATGAGGCTGTATTAAGTGATTCCACTTTTCAAAAAAATGCCTGGCGGTCGAACTATTTCCCATTTTGATTGCTGCTAAGTCAATGCTTCGAATGATTCCCTGAAAAAACTTAACGCAAAATGGCGTATGCTGGCACTATGGCGAGGCTTAGATTTGAAACTGGATTTTACTTGAGACTGGTATATATAATAAGACTGGTTATAGATAAAAATGAATGTTGGTATGTGTGTAGGAGGTTGAAAAACTCAGCACCGTTTCACCGATCACCATGAAATTTGGTTCACCTAAGTCTTTTATCATGGAGAAGGTTTTTATGCTATCCGTTTTCTTCTAACTTGCCACTAGGTGGCGCAGCAGAACGTCGAATTCTATTCCGTTTAGCCGTTTGCTATGCGAATATCGTCCAACCAATTTCGATGAAATTTGGTACACGCGGATATTAGAACACGGAGAATATTTTTTACTATCCATTTGCTGTAACTTACCGCTAAATAGAGCTGCAATGCATCAACTTCTATACCGTTCGACCGATCGGCATAAATTTTTTTATACTTACACATTTGAGCACGAAGAATATATTCTAACTGTGTTACTTTTGATGTTACTCAGCACTAGATGGCGCTGCAATGCATTATTATTTTAACTTGCCACTAGATGACGCTGCAGCAGGCCAAATTTTTGACCATTCAAACGGTGGCTATGAAAATCAGAACACATAGCTATTTGAACAATGAGAATATTTTAGCGTTATCCATTTTGCTATAACTCGCCACATGACGACGCTGTAGCAAATCATTACTTTAATTAACCACTAGATGGCCCTGCAGTGTATCACTTCTTGACTGTGCGAATGATCGCTACGAAAATAGGTATACATAGATATTTGAACACGCGGAAGAGTTTGGCACGATCCATTTTCCTATAACTTGACACTAGATGTCGCGTCAACACATGAACTTCAGGACTATTCAGCCGATCGTCATGAAAATTCGTATGCATCGATATCTGAATGCGAAGAATATTTTCGCCGTATCCGTTTTGCTAAAACTCGCCACTAGATTGCGCTACGCCGCATCGCCTTCTGCACCATAAAAACGATTGCCTTGAAATTCAGTATGCATGTTTATTGAACACAATATAACGCGATATCCATTTTGCTATATCTCTTTATTACAATTAATAGAAATCACAACAAATATTAATGTCAAAAAGTCCATTCATTCCCGTGCGAAGAACGGGTACTTCAGCTAGTATATAATAAAATCGGAGAGTAAACATTGTATGTAGCTATGTAGGTAGGTAAGTTTGTGACCACCGATCTTCTTGCGAGCGTCTCTCGATCGCATTGCGCCGAGACGGTGGGTCGCAGACCTACCGAATTTTGCATACGGCTTCACTAGGACAGATCCTAACACGCCTGAGAGATTTTTTCGAAATTCGAATTAGAAAATGTTTTATTTTATGTTTTGGCCGATTTTTAGCGATTTTTCTCGCTTAATACGTAATAACGCCGGTAATGACACTCGCAAGAAAACGAAATTTACATCATCGGATAGAGGAGAAAATTTTCTTTTAAAAATTGTTTGTTCGGATTGTGTAACATAATTTGCAGATTTTTGGGAATTTTTCAAATAAAATTAAATTTGACGCTGACTTTCGTAAAATATTTTTAAAATTGCTGCATCTTGAATTCTATCCGTCATAACTTTTTTATATTTTGTCAAATGACGTAGCATACATTTCGCCCTCTTTTAAAAGAGAAACCAGAGGAAAATATAACTTAGGAGATTTTTTACGAATTTTTAAGTAAAGAAGGATTTTCATTTCAATCGCAGCGCAGCCTAAAAATTTCCGTATGATATCTTGCGGTTTGGTTGTCTTGGAGACAGTAACAATGATTAAAATTGCCAGTTGAAAAAAAATAAATAAAATTATTTAAAAATAACCGAGTTTTCACATTTGAAATGTGCGCCACTTTGACGTCACGAGTTTAAAACCCCTTTCGAAACTCAATCAGAATAACGGCAAAACGTACGCCGCGCATGTGAAATAATTCTATATTCTACTTTACGTTGCCAGAAAAATAATTGAATGCTGTTTTTTCACAAGTGAATTATCCAGCATTATTTTCAAGAGATTTTAAACGGGTCACGTTTTCGAATAGCAGGAAATATATTGCGGTGTTAAACAGGGCCTGATTATGACCAACAGGGGGCCCCGGGAATTGTTGAATTTGGGCCCACCCCCGTCTATAAAATTTGTTTTATTTTTCATAATTTTTTTTATAAAAACAGAACAACATTTGAAATTGGGGGCAATTTCGAGCCGGAGGCCCCTGGGTAAAGTCCCGATTTGTCCATGCGATAATAGGGCCCTGGTGCTAAATACACCAATCTGAGAAGAACTATGCGTAAAAATTTATGGAGAGCTGATTTAGTGGCAACCATAAACTGAAATGATTAGAGTTTATACTAATGCGTAAATTGCAAAGAATCACCAAAGAGTAAAAGCCTACATTCGTGGCAAATATCTAAACCGTTTCTTTAAATTAAGCATTAACGGCTGTAAAACGACGGTATATTGTATTGGTATCAGTAAAATATAGTATCATTAATAGTAAATAGATATGATAAGGCAATATTGATCAAACCACAATATACCGCATTAATAAATATTTTGTGAAACAATGTCGTCTATTCATTTTTTAACAGCCGTATTACATGACAGCTAACAAAACATTAAGTAATTCTACGTCGCGTTAATATATCACGCGGTAGTTTCAACAGAAAAGACTGTAACAGAACTTTCTTTTTCCTTGGAGATTCTGTTTTGTCACAAGTAGTTATGATCACATTTTAGGAAAATGTTCTCCTCTTGCCTTGCAAAGAGCTAGTACACAACTATTTAATTATAAAATAAAACGGTTCTCCACTTCATGTAATATCTAAGGTATTAATGGCATAACTTAAATCTAAAAAAGAGTATGATGCAGAGATGAGACATTTTGAAAATTAGGAATTTTCACTGAAAATCGTCACGCTTTTCTTTTCTGATCGTGAATGACACCGACATAGTTTTTTGCGTCACAATATTAACAAGGGTCACAGGTCAGTACTTATACTAACTTAACGAATAAGTAATGAGTAACTTTACGAGAAGAGTCAAATCATTTTGCTTATTTTTAGATTCCAAATCTCTGGAATCAATTCGAACTATACATGTAAGAAAAAGTTTCGTTCCGTACCGTACGGAGAACGGGCACGCAGCTAGTAATAATGATAACGGGCGGACACTTGCCAATTAGGCATTCGCCACTACAACTGCGCAAAGGTATTAGCCATTCTATTGCATCTACTGGGCGGACAACGTCACTTCATACGAAGGGGCGGGATAGTTAACACCCAAACCGGGAACCTAAAACCAAGGCGCGGCAGTATGGCTTTTTAGCCACTACATCGCCTGGGCAACGTAAGCACAAAACTGAAAGTATCTTAATATGACCTTTTTAAATAAGTTATCATAACCAAAAATTTATATGGTCTGATAATCAGAAGATAGACACATGTTCGGCATAGTCCTGGAAGGCACAGTTTTTTAAGTTAAGTTTGGAGTGCTTTAGATTTCCCCAGATTTCTTTAAAAGATCTTAACAGTTTTCACAAAAGAAATTGAAAATGCAGTGCTGTATTTATATTAAAAGATTATAATCATGTACTGTAGGTAGTCCCCACACCAACAAAAAATAACATTGCAGTATAGTTTTCTTCAGAAGCACATTGATCTCTCTACTCATTTTGTTTTTCTCGAACTCCATACTCTCATCACAAAAATAAAGATACACAAAACTATCGTATTCAGGTCATATTAAATCGAATCCCTTAGAGAGAATTCTTCCAGGAAAACCCATAAACAAGACGCTTCCTCATTTTTGCATTAAAAGGAAATTTAGGAAAAAGTATTGAGTGATTCTCGATGAAAATGTTTTTTTGTTCTTCGATCCCTCAATGCTACGCATCCGCATTTCAAATATCGTTTCATCTTTCTGGAAATCCGGTTCGGCAATTCAGCCTTCTTTATTCCTCCTCACCTGAACGTTTTCACATCTTTTTAAGTGAATCGCACATCCTGGGAATCTACAGTGTAAATAAATCTCGAACGCACGTAAAAGCCGAGATTCCTCTCCCCCCCCACCCCCCCACCCACCTCCACAAACGTGAAGTAGAAGCACGTGTTGTATTTTTTGTCTTAGTAAGTAAAATATGAGATGGAAAAACATTTTCGAATGAAAACATTTTAAAAATCCTCACAGGAAATGTTACAATAACAATTAAAAATTGAAAAAAGTTTCTGTCTAACAGCTTTAATATCATGTATATATGTCATAATACCCTCTTCAGACGTGACATCTACCTAGGTGGACCTCTCTCATTTGGTTCATAAAATTTAAACCGTCTAATTTTATGATATTTTGACTTTAGCTTTAGAAATAGGGATGATTTTGCTTTTAAAAGAAACCAATACACGATAACACTAAAATGGTTTGGGGGCATTTCTAAACGAAGGGAGAAACTACAGTCTTCGAGCGGATTCTGTTCTATTCTAACAACAGAAAATGTAATTGTTCGATATAGAGGGAGCTAAAAACTTTCCGTTTAGTAAAATAATCTACCCTTAAAAGCTCAAAATACATTTTAAAAGAAATAAAATTTATTTTCCTTTCTCAATTCATGTCTCATCTTTTTAAAATCACAATAAGCAGTAACTGGAAAAAAAAGCAAAATTTTGGTTCTAATTGAAGCGCTGACATAAGAAAACCTTAGTTTTACTTCAGTAATTACTCTGTTATTGCATATGATACATTTTGTTTTAGGAAAAGACATTTACGTACTAAAACAGAACACAAGTTCTAAAAGATCAGCAAAAATTCTATCATTTCATATTTTGTATTACAATCAGTATTTCACAGAAAAAAAAAGTAAAAATACGATTTTTAATTCATTTTCAACCTATGATCAAGGATTTAGAATGTATTGAAAAATGAACTTTCTAGCTTTCAAGTGAAACTTCAAGCTTTGTAACATTGTTTCTAAAATAAGTAATAGTTTTTTTCTTTTCTTGTGAAAAAAGATTACTAAAAAAAGCACAAAATACTAATCACGCTTTCTTCTCTGCTATATATTTTCATATTAGCAATTAATTATTAAATCCTATTTGAAAATTCATTAATTTTTTTTCGCAATTCTTTTTATATTACTCGCAGTTAAGGAAGAATTTTGGATTGTGTGTAAAGTCACATGCAGTATAAGAAATATTGTACATTTATATAGTATTAAAAATAAAAAATTTCGAAATTTCACAATTTCAAAAATTTGAAAAATTAGTAAGTAACTAGACTATGAATTTACAAAACCGGCATGTCTGAATGAAAATCGAATTAACTGTATAGTACAAGTGCTTAGTAAGCCCTCTTCCACAAACAACGTTTAAAAATAGAATTTTAAAAAGTCTTAACGAGGATTACATATGCCGACAAGAAAATCGCATTTTCGAAAAGAAACTACTAACCTTCTTAGCGAAGAATAAATAAATCTCCTTACCTATTTTCAGACCCAGAAGTCCTCCCATGCAAACAGAGACATGTACCCAGATGTGTAATTTACTTTTTTCTTGCTCTTAATAAAAGTGATAATAACAAGGCTGAACCTAGTACAATTTTTCGTCATCAATGAAAATGGACTTTGGGACAAGAGTAATTCCTAACAAATATGCGCATATGTGAAGCTACAAATATACACAGAGTTATCTCTTCTTCCGTCTTTTGATTTAACCCAGATCCTCCTTCTCCTGTTAGATAAAAGACATAAATTCTAAGCTGCTTGATCATTCAGAGAAGGAAGTAAACTCCGCGTTGTATATTCATGGGAACAAAAGAATCTCGGCATACTTTCTTTCTTATTTAACCCTTATAAGTCACTTTTTAAATACAACTTTAATCTGCACTCGCTTAAAGAAAACGTTGTTGTTGACCTAGCATAATTTCTCTCTGTTTTATCTCATATGCTTTAAAAAAAAGAAGAAGAAGAAAAAGATGAGATGATGAATCGTGCCCAATGCATTGATTATAAAGCAGTTTCCTACGAATGCATATATATATATATATATTGTACTACTGCATTACAAATAATCTACCTATTCTCTCCCATCGTTGCAAAGGCAGACTAATTTTGATGGGATGTCGGATCGGTGTTTCAGTTTTGGGAGCCCTTCTGAAGATTTTTTTAACCATAAATCACGCTTTTTGAGCAAATATTGATAAACCTCTTATATATTATAAAAAAAGATTAAAATGAATTAACTTAAAAAAATACGCAGCTACACTGTCACTGGTACACTGTCTTAGCAAAAAAGTTTAACAACTCATATTATATTATTAACTCATATTATGTTTTAAAAACTATAAAAACATCAACAAGAAATATACATGTACGCAAATATTATTAAAACAAATAAGAATGCGGGTTACTTGATAACAGTTGGTTTACGACAATGCACTATTATACTCGAAAAAGTATAATATTATTAAAGACAGAGTAAACTTTTGAAGATATTATTACTGACAAAATGACAGCAAAAAAAGATAGCAAATAGGCTGCCACGCATTCATGGAACCAAGCCTTGTTGTTCTGACAAGGTAAAGCTGCATTTCTAATAGTTCTCCGTCCTTTAAATTTTATAATATTGCTATTAATATGCTTTTAATGATATTTATGGATTTAAAGGTTGTTAAATGTAAGTTTTGGAATTTCTTAATTATAAAAACTATTTTTTCCTTTGGAAAAAGAAATAAATCTAAAAGAACTACAATAAGATTCAATTTGTGAATGAACTGCAACTGAATTGTTTCGCAAAAATTATTTTAACAAAAATTTATTTTAAAATTTATAAAAATTTATTTATTAAATAAAAGTAAAAGATTTTCTAGTTTTAGGATTTGTATAAATTCTTAATTTCTTTTCATCCATTTATTTCAGAACAGTATTTCTATAGGAAAATCAAAAAACATGTCTTCAAAAATGTAGAAGATGCTACAACTTTTATGAGTATCATGAAAATCCATTTATCTGGTGACTACTCTGAAGATGAGTTTTGATCTCCTAATCAGTCATGATATTGCTCTTGAACACAGCACAGATGAAGATGATGAAAATTTTCTTGCAAATAGCAGATATATGCCAAATATTGATGAAAAGTCCACGCTAGAAATTTTTAAAAAGTTCTGTGATAGAAAAAAAGCCCAACTTTATTTCTTTCTCAAAAGAAGATAATTTTTCTGATTTCCCAGAGCACCTACCATCTGCTCTTGAATTTCTAATGTGTATTTTAAAAGATATAATTCCACTATCAGTAGCGAAACTATTGAACTAGTACCAGAGTAAATTAATTTTAAAAAACGGAAATTACAACTATGCTGATAGAAAGGGGGAGGATTAGGTTTGAGAATTGTTATTAGAAAGGAACTGGTCCTGATTTCTCACATCAGAGGACAGTGTGAAGATGGAATATGGTATGAATACACTGATAAACACACAATGCATAAACACACAAAAGTTGTATCGAAACTGATTTGAAAATTTTCTGTGATTTATACTTAATGCTGATGATAACTTTTATAGATGATCTCTAAGAAAAAATCATAAGTGTATTTTTTCTAAGCATAGTTATTCGTGGTTAGAGAAAATGTGCTATCCATTATTCCAGATGAATGTAAGCAGACCATAGATGAAATCACAGTTCATTTCTAAAATGTGACAAATGCAACATATATCTTCGTTTTTAGAAAGAAAGAATTTGTTTGAAAGCTTTTCACGATAAAAAATGTAAAAAAATAAGTCAAAATAGCTTTTTTTTAAAAACTGTGCCAATCGTTTCATTTGTACCTGCCCATAGTAGCATATATACTACCATTAATATATATATATATATATATATATATATATATATATATATATATATATAATTTTTTTTTTCACAATTTGTTATTATATTTATATTATTTAACTTAAAATAACACCATTTCAACGAAAATATATATTTTTCCTTCTTACCAGAGTTTTACAAACAACTTTAAAGTGGTAACTGAAAATTCGGAATTTAATTTGTTGCTTTTATTTTATTTTATTTTTTAGATAACAGTGCATTCAAATCGCTTGCATATAAAACACCACCTCACGCTTACTTTCCAGCCAGTGCATTTCGTTATTCATTGAATACAAACAGTTTTGTTAGTAAACAAAACAGTTAATTTTGGTCTTCGTAAACTTTTTTGAACTAAAACTAGGACTTAAACTTTCGCTTAATCCAAAAAAGAAATTCGCTAGTAAAGCGAACGAAGTGTTTGCAAACGTAGTCTTGTAATGAAGCTTCATGAATATCTTACTACAGCAAAAGGAAATGTGCATGCCTGCAAGATAGACTGAACTCTTTTTATAAGATTTATGGTGGACTAGCTGAAGTACCCGTTCTCCGCACGGGAATGAATGGACTTTTTGATATTACGATTTGTGGTGATTACCATTCATTGTAATAAACAGATATAGCAAAGTGGATATCGCGTTATATTGTGTCCAATAATCATGCATACCGAATTGTAAGGCAATCATTTGTACGGTGCAGAAGGCCATGCGGCGTAGCGCAATCTAGTGGCGAGTTTTAGCAAAACGGATACGGCGAAAATATTTTTCGCATTCAGATATCGATGTATACGAATTTTCATGACTATCGGCTGGACAGTCCTGAAGTTCATGTGTTGACGCGACATCTAGTGGCAAGTTATAGGAAAATGGATAGCGCCAAACTCTTCCCCGTGTTCAAATATCTATGTATACCTATTTTCATAGCGATCATTTGCACAGTCAAGAAGTGATACACTGCAGGGCCATCTAGTAGTTAATTAAAGTAATGATTTGCTACAGCGCCGTCAAGTGGCGAGTTATAGCAAAATGGATAACGCCAAAATATTCTCATTGTTCAAATAGCTATGTATACTGATTTTCATAGCGACCGTTTGAATGGTCAAGAATTTGGCCTGGTGCAGCGTCATCTAGTGGCGAGTTAAAATAATAATGCATTGCAGTGTCATCTAGTGGTGAGTAAAATCAAAAGGAACACAGAATATATTCTTCGTGCTGAAATGTGTAAGTATAAGAAATTTTATGCCGATAGGTCGAACGGTATAGAAGTTGATGCTTTTCAGCGCCATTTAGCGGCAAGTTACAGCAAAATGGATAATGAAAAATATTCTCAGTGTTCTAATATTCGCGTGTACCAAATTTCATCGAAATCGGTTGGACGATATTCGCATAGCAAACGGCTAAACGGAATAGAATTCGACGTTCTGCTGTGCCACCTGGTGGCAAGTTAGAGGAAAACGGATAGCATAAAAAGCTTCTCCATGATAAAAGACTTAGGTGAACCAAATTTCATGGTGCAACGGTGCTCAACGGTGCTGGAGTTTTTCAACCTCATACACTCATACCAACATTCATTTTTATCTATAACCAGTGTCATTATATATCCCAGTCTCAAATAAAATCCAGTTTCAAATCTAAGCCTCGCCAAAGTGCCAACATACGCCATTTTGCAAGCGTTTTTTCAGGAAATCATTCGAAGCATTGACTTAGCAGCAATAATATATGGGAAATGGTTCGACCGCGAAAAAGTAAAGCAAGCCTTTATTTGAAAAGTTGAATCCCTTAATACAGCCGAATTTTTTAAAATTATCAACTATAGCGTGTTTTATTCATCATTACTCCGATGTACTAAATGAGAAGATTTCAATTTTCTGAAATTTGGCGGAATTCCCCCAACTTAAATCAATGTACTCATTTGGCGAGAATTCTGGAGGTAGATCAATTGAAATCCCTTAATAACTGCATTATTTCTTCACGGATCATTAAAATTTAACGCTGTATTCTAATAAAACCTTTGCACTTGTTTTCAAATATCTATTTCCTTAAGCTCTCAATAAATTGCGCCAAGCCGAAATCTGTGCAAACCGCTAGAACTCACTTTCACAAAATCGGCATTTGAGCCATTTTATTTTTTCGCCAAACTAAAATAATTTACCTATTAGCCTCGGAAATCTTCAATTCTTATTGTTTTGCGTGTAAAGCATTGCATTCCTGCTCTGATTTCCCATGCACACGATATTATAATTTAAAAAAAAAAAACCTTACGAATATAAACTAACAAAAAAAAATCATTATTATTCTTTTATTTTTACTTTGAGAATTTAAAACATTTTATTCGGCAAAATCACACTTTTTTCACACTTTTTTCACTGCAGGAGTTACAATTACGGAAAGCTTTTTGCGTGAATAGCATAAAAAATCTCTTAAATTCCGGGAACGGGTGGACTTTCAAAGTTTTAAAGTGGACTACGATTTATTCTATATTATTTTACATATCTGTGCTAAATTTCAGGCCGATAGGTCCATTTTTGTGGATTTGTATACGAACGACATTTTATTCGGCAAAATCGCCACACATGGCAACCACGATCCTTATTTCACACTTTTTTCACTACAGGGGTTACAATTACGGAAAGATTTTTGCGTGAAGAGCATAAAAAAATCTCTTAAATTCCGGGAACGGGTGGACTTTCAAAGTTTTAAAGTGGACTATGAGTTATTCTATATTATTTTACATATCTGTACTAAATTTCAGGCCGATAGGTCCATTTTTGTGGATTTGTATACGAATCAAATCCACAAACAAACAAACAAACAAACAAACAAATAGAATTTCATTTTTATTTATAAGATATAGTTTCCTTTTCTTCTTGAGTAAATACACAAGGCATGATAATTTTACGCTTAATAGTGTGAAATAAGTACAATGAATCTCTCTTTCTCTCTCTCATTTTATTTTATCTGAAAAAGTTATTTTCATTTTACCAAACTCGACTTTTTCTTCAATCTTTTTAATATTAAATCCCGTCAACAGTTTATATAAAATATATTAAAGCTATAAAACTTTTTTAGAATTTTTCGTAGAAACATGTGCAATAAATGCGGTACATAAAAACGAGGTTTGAAAAATTAATAAGGAAAATGCTCGCTCCAGTAGAAGACCACTTAAGGGTATTTCCTTAATTATCATCTTAACTTTAGAGAATTTTTTTTAATATCTATACTGTAAAAATAATTTCCGTGAAATTCTGTTAAAGAGAGGTGCTGACCCTTGATATACGGAAATTGCCCTGTATTCAAATATAAAGAAAATTTGCGTAAAATTTTACGGAAAGTTTTCCTTAGTTGCTCCCTTATTTTTTAGAGTTAGTTGTTTTTCAATATTAAATTTCAAATTGTCCCCAACTGGAGCACTTATTTTACTGTTTTAAGCAGGTATGTTTTGTCTGGTTTTTGTGTGTTTATTTTTTTAAATTTTTTTTTCTTTTTTTTAAATAAAAAGTTTTTCCAAATACCTCTCTTGTGAGACATGTTATGAATTGATTTTTCCAAGCAATAGAAAATGAAAGAAATCTTTTTTTTTTTTTTGTTGTTGTTGTAAGAGAGATACCGGTTTTAGAACATAATCAGACATTATAAAGACATCTTTTACCACTTATTTTTTTAAACGATTATTTTAAACTCACAATCAAAGAGTTTTCCATGATCCATCTTATTCGTTTTCATTAATAATTATTGTCAGTGTTTGAGTAAATAATGACAGTAATTGTTGACACTTCTTTGAGTCGATAACAACTTGTCGTTTGAGTAAATAATGGCTTTAACTTAACACACTTTACAGTCGAATCTAAATCTATGATTCACACTACTTCAGGATTTCATTTTTGTTTAGTAATAAGGTGGTAAACAGATGTTTGGTCGTTGAGAAAACTTTTCTGAAAATCAATTTCTTAAGCTTCAACTTTCCAAGTTTTTCACCATGAATTGTTTTATTCATGCTATTATGTTCGTTTCATGAGAAGCCATTATTTAATAAGTCAGACTTCGAATGATATGTCTCCTGCACAGATCAATATCTATAAATATTTTAATTCTATATAATCTTTCTTTAAAAGTTTGCCTCTCTAAACCGTGAATTCACATCAGTGGCGAATCTAGGTAATTGATTAAGCCTGGCGAATCATTTCATCAGAATGGGTAGAATTTTTCCCAGGAAGGTAGGCTATTCATTTTTATGTCAGTTAATTTTTAATCTGGAACACAGGTTTCATGTTTTGGCAGTCATCATTGAAAAGATTCTTTCTTTCATTTTTCTCGAAAACTGAGGATTTTAGTTACAATTTTGGGGGCATTTTCAATGTATTGCAAGTGAAGAATTGAGCTGTGCAGAATTTGGACGGTCCTCATGGGACACCCTACACATTACGGTCTATAGCCTGTAATTTTTAGAAACGTCAATCAGTTTGCTCCTAGAGTTAGTACAGTTAAGGTTCCTTCTTGGATATTTCTCCAAGAAAAACATAGGACATTTCTTTATAAAATTCACATATATATTCAAAAGTTTTTTTTTTTTTTTCGAAATCGTAAATATTCACCTTACTGAGGTTTTGGTGTACAGTGTAGTCTTGACTTATGCAAGAGATGCAACAAGTTACACGAAGACTTCTCGCGTAAGTAAAATTCACACTACTTTTTTTAAACACACACTCAGTTACTTTAGACACTTATAAAAATCCCCCAAACCGATTTTAAACCATTCCCTAATTACGTATTACCATTTCCTGCATAAAATAACACACAAAGCTAGGTTTAGACTTGAACGGTTTGGTTGCTTCTGCCTTCAGTATTGCTACGAGGGAGAAAATATCGTTCGCTGATCGGCTGTCTTCTCCAGTAGCCAATGACGAAGACGATAGTTACCTTTACAACCTGCACTTCTGCTTACGCTTCTTACAGCGGGCGGAAAATCTCGTGCTGCTGGCGAGGAGTACGTGTTAGTTGTAGATATGTTACTCGTGGAAAAACTAGCGTAATATCCCATTATCGTAAGATGGAGTGTATTTTAGCTTGAGTCCACTGCATATGTTATATTTCTTTACAGGAAAAAAAGTGGAGTCTAGACTTTTATCGGGAATCACAATTTACTTTCACAGATTAAGCTCTATTCTCTGTTTTACAGTTGCATCAATGATCCGTTGTTTAGTTGCACGTACTTGTACAGTCTACTCAGGATATAGTGAACCCGGTTACAGTGAACTTTCGGCTACAGTGAAAGTATTTCTTTAGTCCCGATTCACATACGTTTAAAATGTACATAACATTTTTAGTGAACAATGTCTTCGGTTATAGTGAACTTAAAAATTTCTGGATGGCAGAGGTGATGTTTTTCGATTGAGTAAAGAAAAAAAGGGTTATCCTGATCCGAAATACAGGTGAATTGCCAGTGTATAGTCTAACATACTTATACTAAACTAGAGGGAAGGGTTGGAGAAATTCATAATTTTTTTCATTGCTATAATGCACTCTAATCTTGCTATAATGCACTCTAAGCATTAATTAATAAAAGCAGGGTACATTTGAAAGTGAACCGAAAGACTCATAAGTCCTACACCACTGGTGTCATAGGATTTATAGAATACTTCTTACTGTAACAATAATAATAATAATAATAATAATAATAATAATAATGCTGAATTGTTCATTTTTACTTCATTTTTTTCTTCAGTTTAAAAGTGACAGCACCTTTTGCCAACTGAATGGAATGTACTTTATTTCCATAAATGGGATTAATTGTGTTTATTTTACTTAACAAACGATGAGGTTCACTATAACCGGAGTTAACTGTATTTTCAAATAAGACAGTTATATGAGAAAGCGTTGTATAGTAGATGCCGCTGACGTGATTTGTTGTTTTGATGTTTCCAACACGCTGTGTGATTTTGGTGATGTAAAGGAGATATCATCTGCATTAGTCAATCATAGATCAGACGCATCATTCGGAAAAGAAGTATCATGTTAGATATTTACTGATCGTGATTGCATACTTCACAGTCAGATTAAATCATGTCAGACAAATATCAAACATTTGCAATCCATACTGTATTTATTTAACACGTAACTCTCGAACTGTTATCCCACAATATGAGCAACAGTAGATTAAATAGCTCTTTTGTAAACTTCACATACATATTTTAGAGCTATATTGGAAAACTGATGCAAGAGAATATGACGAAATTTTTCGCAGGTTTCAGCAACCCATGTGGGCACACATCATATTTCTGTAGAGATTTGAAGCTTGCAGTTGAGGCAACTTTATATGAAGTAAATTTAAATTTTAAAAAATCCATAAATTATTATTAAAATGAATGATATCGGTACAGATGAACTGTGTTTGCAGACCCAATAAAATGTTCAGTATAACTAAACGTTCACTGCACTCAAACTTGCAAAATCATTGACTATTTCACAGATTTTGATAGCGGTTTTGTTAGAGAGATTAACAGTCGTAATACACAAGAACGGAAGAATTTTAAATGACATTCATTTATTTTATTTTTACATTTCACGGAGGGTTTTTTTTTTTTTTTTTTTTTGAGTACATTTCCATTTCAAGTAAAATTCATCGATCCACATTTTCCGGGGAGGGGGAGGAGGAAGAAGAAGAAAAGAAAAAGGAAATACAAAAGAAAAGAAAAAAATACCTTTTTTAGTAAAAAAATATCTGCGGTAAGGACTTTTCAGTTCTCTGTAAATGGACTTATTTTCTCATCAGATCACTGTAACTGTTTTAACTAACATTAGTAAAACAGATATTCAGTTCGGACCGCATAAAATGCCCATAACACATAGTTCACTACATCGATGATCTATTGTAATTAGGAAGAAGAAAAGTTTATGGAGACTTTATTTTGTAAATAATTCAAGAGATATTGACTCAATATACAAAAAGGGAAATACATATTAGTTCATGATGCGTATCAAAATAATCTTAAAAAGCATTTTTGGCATTCTTTATGGGTTTAGTCGTTTGCGAAAGTTATTTCGTAGAGAATGTTAGTATATTGAGTTAACTTGATCCCCTACGTATATTTACGATTGGGATTTAACGGAGCTATGCCATAAAACAAGAGAATATCATTTTATGTGCGAATTCTTTCGTGGGGTTTCTTTCAATGACAAAGCGGCGGTGCCATAATTTTAGTAAACGGCCGATAAAAATACCATAAAACTGATCAATAGCAGACAGAGCTTTCCTGGCAGCTTCCACGTATTTAGTAGTTAATTTTCTGCAATCATGTCTGCACAATTATGGAAAAAGGCGATGAGGCGGATTTGGGTTTAAGCAGTAAGGAAGAAAAAATCCATTAGCATGTCATTTTTTTAAAACTAAAAGTTAAATCGGAGGGCCGATATATTTTCCCACCTATAGCAAGTACAGCTAAAAATGCTCAAAAGTTAAATAGAAATATTAAAAATAATAGCATTATAAGTTAAGAAAAATAATAAAATAAGTTAGTTCTTAAACTTTCTGTTTTCTACTCTTTCGTTATTCTTTAACTTACTCAAGCCATCTATTTTATAATTGTTTCCAGCTGTTAATTCCTCTGACATTTAACTTGCATGTACAAGTTTAACTTGCATGTACAAGAATCACATTTCTATTTTTTTATGAGTATTTATGTTGAAGTAAAATCAATTTTGCTTCCAAAATTCCGTGATCCAGTCTAATATTATAATTCATATTCATAGATAGTATTATCTCTCACAAATTTTTATTTTTAATAATTTTGACTAAAAAATTTAATTGTCAGATCGTGTCAAGTCATGGTATAATTCTTTTAGTTGCTTTAAAAGTTATTCACTGGTAGTTAAGTTCCAGCAGAAATCAATTTTCAAACTAAAACTCTTCCAAATGCTTGAGCAGCATGCATATAGAAAATGGTTTCAGAACTATGAAAGGAAGAACGATTTCCAACATACAGAAAATAAATCCGGTATTTACAATTAAAAACCCAAATAAACAGAAAAAAGTAGTGATATAAAAATCAATCCAAAAAAAGTAAGCAAGAAAATATAAAACTGAATGACTGGTACCACTTTAAAAGGTTAAAAAATGTGAAGCAAACAAAACAACAACAACAAATTGAAAAATTTAAAAGAAAAATAGTTAAACGAGAAAACATATTATTTAATCTCAATACAAATCGAGAAGCTTAAGAATTAGTTTCAATTGTTGAATCATTTTTTAATCAATAGTGCAAGTAAAAAGAACCCACTCTCGCTAAAACACAAAAGCACAAAAATACTTTTCGAAAATTACTGTTATTTCTCTTCTTGTCATGGAAAGATAAATGAGTCAGGGCCAGTATTTCTTTTTAAAGCTAAATTTCAAACGTAAATAACAATTTATTTTAAGCGAGAATGAAATAGGAATAAAAACATCGGATAAAAAAGAGGACAAAGTCGAAAAAAAATTCCTTACTCGCGTACATGATAAAAAATAATTTAAAACGCAAAAATTCGAGACCTTCATCAAAAGCAATATGGTTGTCAGCAGATGTACTCATCTAAGCACTAATTAATTTCAAATAAATATTACAGTTAGAAGGATTTACTCTATATTAATAATATTAAAAGACAAAATTTTATACTTAAACACCATAATTCTTTTTATTAGGGAGATAAAACAGTTAGTGCGAGTATCTAATTATTAAAAAATTACAAATCATTTTTCTCTGGTTTCATAAGCGCACAAAGGTGTTTAATGTGAGAGTATAACGAGTTCAAACCTATTCTTTATCTGGCTAAAGCAATAGAAAAATCCGACAGATTTTTGATCGGATACTTTAAATGTAGCTAGAAAGACTTGTGTTTCAGTAATACATATTAAGCAATAAGGTATTTTCAAATAACTGCTATTTCTCTGTAAATATCATATGCTAATAAAATGTGTTCAAGCCACAATGTCGCTCTAAATGTAATATGCATAAAAGTAATAAATCTAGTTTTATTTTAAACCTCTCGTAAGAAATTTCAAAAGTGGCAACATGAATACGAACACGTGCACGAAACGGAATAGAACGCCATGTGCTGAAACATCGCAGTATGCAGCAAGTTTTGCGAATAAAACTGCCCTCAAAAGTGGTACGGGTTGTGGATGCTCTCCCATTTTCTCTCAAGAATTCCGGAAAAGGAATGCTCTGTATCGAATATTAATTTTTCATGTCACGTCATACAGTACCATATTTCTCCATAGTATGTGATCGTAAATATCCTTACCCGTAAGGAATAAACGTGATATTCTTCAGGCCGAGAAGTGGCGCTGGGATCAGATGTAAAAGTCCTGACTACACAGGGTTTTTCTTTTATACTTACTCAGCACGCAGAAAAAATGTTTTAAAGCCTATCTGCGTTAGTCTGAAAGGAGAAATTGCCCTTCAAGCAAATTATTCAACGATTTCAAAGTATTCCGGTCGCAAAAAGGCTTCGTTAACATAACAAAATATTGAAAAAATATCATAATTTTATTCCAAACAGACTCATAAGAGTAAAAAAGTAATAGAGTAACAATATCAAAAACAAGTGTAACAATAGAAAATTGCATCTCCAAAGAAACGCGTTCTTAGCTATAAAATGATGGAATTTTATTAAGTAAAAGGTTTTCATAATAATTGAAAAAAGAAAATGAATAAGTTATATCATGATGCTTTTATCGTTAAGTTTATAAGTTCAAAAATCAATTTTTAACACGAAATGTGGAGTTATTTTCTCTTCTTTATAATTGTTTCATTAATAAGATATTTATATCGAAACATTTTAACATTGATTTTACGAGTAAAGGATGTCATAAAAGTGCTGAGATAAATTTGAATTGTGTGTCAAAGGTACTAGGAAATAGATGGCTCTGCAATGAATTGTTATGGGAGATGCAGCACTTCCACTTTACTACTAAAAAACATTTGGTTTAAAATTTACGTAGCAATGCCATACAAAGTTGAGTTGTGAAAGACTACTTTTAATCTTACTGGAAATTTATCATCAAAACAAACAGTTAACACTTTTAAGAACCAGTTAGTATCCTGAGGAATGATTTATAGAATCATTAAGGAAAGCGGTGAAGGTATAGAGCCTGAAATTAAATAAAAAGGTGTTCTCGTTCGGTTGATGACAAAACAACTGAAAAACTACTGTTAAACGTCACGAACTAAGTTTTCAAATCGACATGACGTCCATCGTCGCGAAAATTCGGTGTTTCTCATTTGGTAGCGCATTCAATATTAAAGAAAATACTACACCCATGTGCTCCGAAATACACCTCTAAACATCTTTTAAAAAAAATTCCAATTTGTTGCCGTTCACCCTATTTCAAATATTTTACAAATGATACATTAATCGTTTTGGATGACAAAAAATATTTGACTTTTGCTCACCATGAACTATCGAGAAACGTCAATTGTTGCATGTACAACATTAAAAATACACTATAAAATCTGAAACATGCTGGTCATGCAAAATATTAGTAAAAGTTTCTAGTGTGGACTGCCGTTTCATCGAAGAGATTGTATGCAATATTTATTCAACCAGTTGACAGAGCAGCAATCCTGTTGATACCTACCACCAAACTGATAAAATCAGTTCTGTTCAGACCTCTCCAGTAGTTATTATTCGAAAAAAAAACTTTGCAATTCGGCTCACTGGAGAAAAAAACAGAGTGCCTTTCGTGCCAAAAAAGAAACAATCCTCCAAATGCGACACACGCATGTCCAGTTGAAAATTTTAGGTCTGTTCTCACTCTGTTGTATACGAAGAAAATGAACAGAAAGCAAAATTTGAGGGGCATTTATAAATGGAAGTACTCGAAAGTTGAAAAAAAGTTGACATAGATTAGCTAAAAAATACATTTTGGAACCTAAATTTTTCAAAAACATGGGGAATTATTATCAATCTGTTCAAAAAGATATATCAGAAATCTTGAAAGTAGTCGGAACTACTTACATTTCTGAAAAAAATTAAAGTTCAAATAATAAAGTATTACCAAACAAATTAAAAAAAAAATTTCAATAAAATTTTTTTTAATTTTTATTGATTTTATTTAATAATTTTTTTTTCAATAAAAATTTTTATTAAATAAAATTTTTCATAATAAATGAAAAAAGCAATAAAACGGCGATAATCGTATCATTAAGTTTATAAGTTCAAAAGTTTATTTTAACGCAGAATACAAGGTTTCACACACAGTTTAATCATCATAATTCATTGATCAAGAATGAAAACAGCATTGGTTTTCGCAGGAATAACCTGTTTAACTGACGTGTCGAACATTTATTAAGAAAATTTGGCTCCAACACCAAAATTTATGAAACATTCTAATGCCATGAGTTACTTTTGACCTCCTAAGCCATTTTTATTCGAAGCCGTTAATCTTGCACGCTGTGTTACATCTAGGATATAGATTAATGCTCAGAATATTATTTAGGAATGTAAACATGTCAACAACAAGGTAACAATTCACTGTTGAAATTTAAGTAAGTTTTACTACAGTTAGTTAAATGGTAATGGCAAAAATAAACCTTATTCGGAAGTTTAGAACTAGGGAAGATGTGCATATTCAAACTATGGCTTAAACTTCCACGACTTAAATCCAATGAGCATTCCGGATCACAAGAGCTGTAAAAGTGGATGATCCCATGATAATGATAAAAGACAGGAAGAGACTGATTACCTTCAAACACCAGTTTTTGATTGTTCTTATTGCTGCTTATGACATTTGAGTATCTTAAAAATGTGTCTAGACAATGAATATTCCGGATCATCCTGTCTGTAAAAATCTAGCATGATAATGATAAAAGACCTGAAGAAATTGATCGTTAGGCTTACTACACATTACTCCACAAAGTTGCACGCATTGTATCGGGAAAGTCGAGCGACATTGTATAGGGACGTACACAATATGAGGCAAAGTCGCGTGACATTATATCGGACTGTGGCAATACTTGTAAGTCGCGGAACGCATATCTCACGTCAAGTTGCAAGATTGATCTGCAAAATTTTTTTCGAGTTGTGGGACTTCCGTGATGTAAGTGTCTCAGGTCTCAAACTCCCATCAAAAGGGGGACATACATCTTTTAAAATGTTTCGGACTACCACTTTCTGCTGCTCCATTTGTATCGATAATTAGGAACTTGAAAAACATCTAATCAAAGGACTGGTAAAAAGTGCATTGTCACAGGCATGCAGACCAGCAAATTTTAAATGAACAATACACACAACATACTTCACACAATATACTTCAAACACAGATAGCCACAAACTTGAGACACACACACACTCACACAAGGCCTGCGCAATGAAGACACTCGATTTTATTTAACTGCAACTCTTGACGATTTCGAGTAGGACAAAAGCTACTTGTTTGATATTTCAGTACTTTTGTTTACTAAGTTGATATTTCATGTACTTTTTAATAGGTGCATAATTTAAAGTTTTCACTGCCTGGAAATAGGTAATTCCTTTGTTTAATCTTGCTGGTGAAAATGCAATTGACTTCTCTTAAGTACGTGCCTTATTTGAATTTTAAATAATTCCTAGAGCACGTGCCAACTTAAGAGATGAGTATCGACAACTTGCCTTGCGACAAGGCAAGTTGGCACGCATTTTTTTCATTTGCTTCAGTCTTCCGTTAAACATAATCTACACCAATTAAAAACACAGAATTCCTGGGTATTCATAACCAAATATTTGTGATTTAAAGCAGTTCAATTTAAAATACACTTCAACAAAACATTAATAAAAACTAATAACTAAAATAATCTGCTCCTACTGGCATTAACTTCTTCTATCAAATTTTACGTAACGTATCGAAACATATAAGCCTAAAAGCTACATAAACATAACACTGGACAATTACCTGTAGATTTTAGCAAATATTCTGAACAATATCAAGACAGCAAATATTTGAGTAGCCTTTCTCCTCTTTTAAGTAATTGATTTCCAACGCAAAAAACATTTTGTTTCTTTGTCTTTTATCGATTAATAAATCTTTGATAAAATATCTTTATGCTTTTAAATTAAAAAATTGTCATTTTATTGTAATGGTTTTAAAGATTGAATATGCAGTTCGGATGCATAGCTGCCAACTATTCGGTAATGTAACTAACCCCTTTTTTTAAAACAGGAAATTTTGGATTAAAATATAGCAAAATTTTCGAGTTTGGCTTGTGAGCTAGTTACTATTTTGAAAAAAAGGCTTAATAAATATACTGTTTAAAAGAGGTGGTTAATAATATTCCGGAGTAGTTGGCAGCTATGCGGATATGCACTCATGATGACTACGACACTCGCTAGACTTTTCAGTGGTGATCCTTAAGTTTTAACCCATTTGCATCATTAGTGTATATACATGTTCAAATTTCCTGGACACTGCCACCAAAGCCGTATGCATATTCTCTTAATTATACGCTGATAACTTTGTTGGTCCAAAATTTGTGATATAGGCCTTCTTTTCATATTCAAATTATATTCAGACCCAAATTCAGACGTTGATGATGGTGTATAAATATGAAATACATTCTCTTTTCATGTAAAAACTCATTACCGCCTACATGTAAATCATTAGGAAACTTTATTTGGAAGATTTCATGAGAAAATATGCTGTTTAAAACTGTATGAAATCATATACTGTTATATTCTGTGAAAATAGTGGAATTCATTGGCTTTCGCATGTTTTTTTTTTTCGATTACCATAAAAAAATGTTTTTTGGCATTTTACTGGGGTTTTTTAATTATTTTATTGGTACGGGATTACAACGCCAATAATAGTTGTATAAATTTGCTGTAAAGTTATTTTTGTACGCCAACGATTACGGTATCAGCTAAGAACGTGTACATTTTTCCATCGTGTATTCTTTTTGGTGAGTGTTTTTAAATAAACAATTAGTCGAATGATGGCAAGATGGGGGGTATGGGTATTATTGCAAGAGAACACATGCAAGAGAAAAGAGATTATGATCGAAACATACAGTGAGAAGAGATTAGTTGCAAAAAAGTATGTCAAAAGCTGTGTATGCTGTTAGAGAAGGATAAATTGGGTACACGTTAGTAGCGAAGGCATTTTCAGTGCCTCATACAACTTTCCAAAGAAGAGTCAAGGAGGCAGCTGCGGAAACTTAAGTGCTTTCTCGCCTACAAGTTCACCTGCGAAATTTGTATTTAGCAGTATTAAAATTGCTATGCTCATCTTGCCGTAATCAGAGGGAAAGATGGGGAGGGGGAAGACTTTTTTTTGCTCTTATATTTATTTATTCTTTTAAATGTTATGCTCTAATTGTTGCTTGTTGCTAAAAAGATAACATATGAAAGACTAATTTCCAAAAAAGATTACAAAAATAAAAGTAATTACCTTACTAAATTTTTGTTGTTGTTGTTGTCATTCTGAAGTTAGGTACCCCGTCATGCCACCGTTTCTCCTATTTTCTTATTTATAAATTATAAAAAATGCATTAAAAGGCAACATATAACTATTCCGACTATCTTACCTTCATCCAAAATTCCTTTATTATCCACTTTAAAGCAAGTTAATTTGAAATTATTAAACAAAATCCAATAGAGCAGTTTCCTTGTGAGAGCCTTATCCAATAGAGCAATCCTAGCTCGATGTACTTCATAAATCTATTTTGATTCGGTTTTCATTGGATGTATCATGGGCAGTCACAGTTCTTAAGAAATAGGTCGACACATTGATGATTATGAAAATTCGTCTCTGTTAGTCAAGCAAACTTGTAACACAGGTTTCTCTGCATTTGCATATCGCAAGACAAATGCAAAACAGTCATCCATAAATTCCTTTTTTACAGAGTAGATTTTCCGACGGGGGCAAAGTTTTAAACCAGAGTTTCTCAAACTGTGATCAGCGGACCACTAGGTCTTATGCTCTAGTGCAAAGGTATAAAGTGCTAAAAAAAATTTTCGCTGCCTTATCCTATAATACACTAGACTCGGATTTAGATAAGAAGCTCCGTCAAAATTCAAATATCTTCGAAGTGCTCCATCGTAGAAAAAGCTTGAGAAACTCTGTTACAAACCATTTTTTCCTGTCATGTTTTGTCCTTACTACGCCATAAAAATAAAATAAAAAGCGAATACTTTATTTCAAATGTTTATTTGAGCTTTTAAAGTGCCGGCCAAATCAAAATTTCATTCGCATAGAAACACTGTTCTCCAATGCACGCTCCTGGGATAGATAAACAAAATCACACTATTTGAGATTTATCAACTGTTAACTACGAATGCGCTCGATTTATCAGCTGTTTTAAAACAGAAGTGGTTTTCTCCATCGCTCTCTTTCTCTGATTCGAGAAAACGCATCTAAAATTTTTGTTCGCACGTGCGGAAAAGGCATCCTATTCATTCCGAATCGTTAAACTTCCCTGCTTCCATGCATGAAGAAAGTTCGAAATAAATGTTGGGGAATTGGCGACACGGAAAATGATGCAGAAAACTTCTCTCTTCGCATTTCGAAAATATCCGATGCTTTCCAAATCGATCGGTCGATCGATCGATGGCATCTCCCGTTCAATTTCCTCCCTTTTTCCCTTATGCAAATGAGCCAACACGTCAAGTCGTCTCTGCGGTCTAAAGAAGGATCGCTCTAAAGGACCAAATATAAAAAGGACCTTGTTTCATAACGGATATTAAGAGTAATTTTATACACTTTGTTTTGAAAGTCCCGAAGATAGTATTTCCAGTTACACAGTTATCGATAAGACTTTAATTAGAAACTTTGTGAGACACTTAGAAAGACTATCGTTTCGAATGGTACAAATAGTGCACCCTTCTTCAGTTCCATCATCCAGAAAAGGCAGGAAGGTTATTGGGCATTTTGTATCAATGTCAAGTATATCTTTAAGGTGTTATTTTACAAAGTCTCAAATTAGTTTTACCTACCAATTTTTTATAGCGAGTTTTTGTTTCCCCGTAAATGGTGCGATTTTTTTTCATCTGTTTTTTCTGATTTTTTTATGTCAGGTAAAAAGCTAATAAGCAACATATAAACTCTCATGAATTTCTGGATGCTTTCTAAACTCCTGGGTTCTTGGAGAATAAGCATGTGGGTGATTCTACAAGTACGGGAAAATTTGGGCCACCTGTGCAAGGTTTTTTTTTTAATTTTTAAAAAAACTTTTTTGAAATATTTCTTTACTCATTTAGCACTCTAATTCTGGCTCTCAGCTAAGCCAAAATTTTATTTATCCATTAAATATGTTGTTGCAGTGAAATGTCATCCACCTTCCCGGTTCCACCGTACAGTTTTCACATTCTATAATGAGTCAGAATATAAATAATAAATGATTTCCTTTTCAGTTTTTTTTTCCAGCTTGAATAGATATCTATGAGGAAAATTAACCACAAAAAATTAATTAATTGAAATTAACCACAGAAAATGAATTTGAACTTTGTCACAAGGATTATCTGTCATCCAAGTGGCTAATAAGTATAGATTTTTTTCGCCCAGGAGATTTTATTTTTTAAAAATAACAATGCCTCAAGAAAAGAAGCATTATAAGTTGTTCTTTTGTCAGAAATTACATTTTGCTGTTCTTTGAACTTGTCAGTTTTTTCACCTACCTTTCAAAAATCCACATGTCTCACTGAGTCGTGAATGATCTGAGGACCATGTAAATTATTAAAATACATTAAATGAAGTGCGTTTTACAATTTAAATGTGTATTTTTATTATTTAATTATCTTTTAATATTCATATGTTTATTAGTATCATTAAAGAGTCTATTCTCTCCCTAACATGTTCGTTTTGCCGTTGACATGCTTTTAAAATAATACAAATGCAAATATACAACAAAATACAAGCAATTAAGCTTTGTTGACTTTTTATTATAATTGCGTATCCAATAAAGTAGTTTCCTGATTTTTTTTTAGATTTTTAAAATAACTTTCTTTTTTTTTACATTTTCACATCCCAAACATTCCCATACTTGTAGAATCACCCTTCTAGTGAAATTATTTCCTTTTTGCAAATGCGTGCAATGTTCAATGGGCTTGGATGCACCAGATCGAATTTAAAAAAAAAAACAGGATATGGGTGTGTCGTAGACACGGTTGTGTGTTTTATGCGAATACGTTTACGTGACGAGTAATATTTTCTTTGAGTTTCATCGGATTCAGGAAAGAAATCAAGTAAGCAAATTTAACATTAACATTATTCTTTAAAAACAGAAAAAATGTCCGTTGAGTACAAGTGTACGGATTCTTTTTTAATATCATAGCAATGTAAGGTTTCAAATCGGCTACTTATTAAAAAAGAATTGGCTTTTTTTACTATCGAGTGCTACACACAGCCATCGAAATTCCTTACGAGCAGGTGCGATAAAATCTATAGCTAAATCGTAAACTTTGCTGTCAGAAATGTATTCATTTATCTAGAATGCTATCAGGAGCTGTATTACTTATTTTGTATTCAGACATACCCATCGCATAGCTAAAATTTAGCAATAATCAAAGCTTCAATAGTTAGCGATTTGATCATGTTCAAATTGGGGAACTAGTTTCCTTTTGTAATCCATTTAAAAACAAACTTTTGAAAACTGTTAAACACTGGAAGTCAAAGCCCGTTGTGGAGGCAATTACAACGAACGCTAGAAAAAACATTTGACGAAAATATGTCTACACTCAATATATTTCCTCTTCCTCGACCTAAAATAAATAACTTTATTCAATTTTTATTATATACCCAAATCAAATTTAAGCTCTTCTGGAAACGTGCGGAAACTTTTTGCATTCGGACGATTTCGTTTTGTGGAAACAGACCCTCTTATATCAATCATAATAAAAAAAATTAAACTATGTTATCTGAAAAAGTTTAAAACGAAGTGAAATCGCAACTTTCCCTTCAAAGCCTGATGACCCTGACTTCAAATATGACGTCATTGTCACTTTGCAGAGCATAATTTTGTCACGCAAATGATTCACTTTTTTTTACTCTCGGAAATAAAATGCTGAAAATAGCAAAACAATCGAAACAAAATCACTATTTGTTGAGATTTATTTAATATACTGGATTTATCAGCTGTATTAAAACCAAACCATGTTTCATTTCTCTTTAGTTCGTGAAAATGTATTTAAAACGCGTCCCATTCATTCTCAATCGCTAAACTTCGTTATTTCCACGCATGAACGGAGTTCGAAATAAATGTTAAGGGTTTGACGACACGGAAAATTCCTCTCTTCGCATTTTCGGACATTTATCCGATGCTTTTGAAATCGATCGATCGTCGACACGTCCCATTCAATTTCCTCCCTTTTCTCTGTATGCAAATGAGCACAGACATCGTCCCCAAACCACGGTTAAAAGGTAGCATTGTTTCACATGCAGTGGATATTAAGCGTAAATTAATATCCTGTATTTTTAAACTGCTGAAAAGGAAAGAGGGGGCCCACTTTCCTATAATCAGAAAACGGTTGCTTTTTTCACCCAGACAATATGTCTTTTATGCCTCGATAAAAGCAACTTCGCAGTATGTAGTTTATGAAATCATTCACGTCAATTAAAGAATGCTTGCAAAAAAATCGTTGGTAGGAAAGTACAGAGTGTTTCACGAAGGACCCCTAACTTTGAAATAAATAACTCAAAAAATGGTGATTGAAAGAAGCGTAAAACATTTAAAAAATAATAAGAAGAAGAATTTGATACAGGACCTACTAAACTTTAGTTGAAATTTGCGTCGACAGATGGCGTTGTAAACGACAATACGGACCTAAGAAAATTCTCATTAGTCGCACACATGACCGCCATTGCCCAAAACTTATTGTTTGGTCTGCAATCTCTTGCAAAGGCATCATTTGACCTTTAGCCTTTCAAGAAACGATGATGACTGACGATATTGGACTTTTGAAACAATTGGCGCCACTCAACAACCGTTGAATGATCGACCGGGTAGTAAGGCATGGTTTATGCAAAATGGTACTCGCCTACACCGTACACAGTGCGTTTTCTATTTTCTGGGCGAATAACTTGGTGATAGAGTTATCCACTATTGAACTATTCTATAGTTATGGGATAAGGCAAGAATTGACTTCCGTATTCTCTCAAGCTCACGACCTTCCTCAACCCCCGAAATTTTTTCCTTGCTAAGCGCTTGGCGTGTAGTGTGAAAGACGAGCATATTAAATCGATTTTGATGTGATTGTTCTCGGCGTCCGAGTTCTCTTTCTGGCATCCTTGTTGCCGCTTATAGCGCTATCTATCGGTGCAATTTGTAACTAAAATTTTGTGGTTTCTGTTTCAAATTTTTTAAATACGTATAACATACCACTTTGTATGTTTCTATCCATCAGCGTTTTAGAATTATTCCTTTTCCGGGGTTGTTCGCAAAACACCCAATAAGTAAGTATTTTAGAGAAATACTTCCCTTTTTGTGTGAATGCACGCGTTTAAGTAGGTGTGGGTATACGAGATACGAGGTCTAATATAAAATTGTTTTATTTTTTGGACTAGCATAACTTTAGAAATTGGTTAGGCACGTGTTGAATAATTTTCTAAAATCTAATGAAACATCGTGGATTTCAAAAGATTGATTATTATCAACTTGGTGACGTATTGCAGTTACTCTATTTTTGATGAAGTCACTTCAATATCGATAGTAGTATCTTTTTAAAAGCTTATAACATAGCAATAACTAACAAAACTTGCACTGAAAAAAAAAAAAAAAATTCCTCGAAAATATGGAAAAACCATCAGGTAGTCTCTTCTGTTGTTGCTACAGATATGGGGTATATGTTAACGCGTAGGATTACTTATCCTTTAGTTAGTTTTCATGCGCCCGTTAAAGAATGAAAAACATAACAAACACGTCTATATACGAAATATTTATTAACATGGTAAATTATGTTTTAATACATCAGCAAATCTTCTGATAAACTGTTTCTTACCTAAATCCTCTGTGATTCAGCAGAGGAAACGTGCTTAATTATTTTAATTCGTAATAAATATCGAACTGTATAACCTAGAGGAGATATTTAGAATCGCACAAATTTCGAATATGATGTAAATTTTGTAGAAAAGTTTATCAGTCGCACGCAATTTAAATAAAGAGGTAAACTCTGTACATATGTATGGGGGGGGTGTATTCTCTGGAACTACTAAACCATGGGCGTAGCCAGCGAGGGCAGGGTGGGGCAGCTGCCCCCCCTAAAATGAGCTAGTCATAGGGTCTGATTATGACAAACCGGGCATTCTCCGGTTAGACTCCATGCCCTGCCCCCCCCCCTAATGAAAATCCTGGCTACGCCCTTGTACTAAAGCGATTCCAAAAATTCTTTCACTAATAGAAATCTACACAATCCCTGACGGACATAAGCTATATAACATCACGCTACGTTAATAATATTCCCGTGTATCAAGGAATAATGAAATATTTTCGCCTTCATAACAATATAGCTACCAGTATCATATTGGTTAAATTACACTGGTTTTCAAAAATGAAAGAAAAATCACAAAAAAGCGATAACTCGCTCAAAGATAAGCCAATCCGTATGAAATTTGAATATGTTGTCAAACAAATGTTACTGAGTAAAGCTGCAATATGCAAACAACTCGCGTTGCAACCAGAATAAATTAATTAGTAGAAGCATAAAACTGCATCTTTGAGATCAACCCTGCAGCTTTTGCTGTGACTGTAAGGTAAGAAATCGATAGCCAATTCGTAGCAATGACCTCCAGGCATCATTTGCCAGAAGAATTGCGATGGAAAGCCATTGGAAGACTAGAGGCAGGACAAGCGGCCATTTAAGCTAAGTGTCAATCTGTTTGTGGCTCATAGACTTCGACAAAAATTTCTAACGACAGATTCGGCATCCAGGAGGTTCAGCCAAGGACGGGCAACTGTTACGACCAGCGCCGATGACAGATATTTTTCGTTTTGCGCACGAAAACATAGAACCGCAACTCCGGCTCAACTCATCCTCCCTGGCTGTACCCACCTGAAGGTTGGTGTCAACTTCAACCGCGCGTAGAAGACTTCACGAAGGTGGTCTGTACGCGAGGCAGCCAGCCATTTGCGTGCCCCTCTTACTACGCCACAGAAGGGAATGTTTAAGGTGGGCACATCAACATGTCCATTGGACGTCTGATCAGTGGAGGGCTGTTCTGTTTACGGATGAGTCCAGGTTTAGCATCCAAAGCGATAGTAGGCATTGTTTGATTTGGAGAGAACCTGGAACCCCTTAGCATCCATCAAACTTCCGTGAAAGAGATGCATACGCAGGAGGCAGTATCTGTGTTTGGGGTGGGATCTCTTTGGGTGGCCGCAAAGACCTCCATGTCTTTCCACGTGGAACCCTCGATGCTCAGACTTATAGAGATGATATCCTTGATGCTTATGTGCGCTCTTACGTCAGGGCAATAGGCGATGATTTCCTGCCTAAGGACGAATATGCTAGACTGCATAGGGTTCTCATCGTGGATTATTATCTTCAGCAGCAAACAACTCAGCGCATGGAGTGGCCAGCGCGATCACTGGACCTGAATCCTATCGAGCATGTCTGGGATGCTTTAGGAAGGCGGATAGCTGCTCTCAATCCTTCTCCTGCAACCCTTGCCACCATTGCAACTGCCTTGAAAGAGCAATGGCTCTCCCTTCCAACAGAATTCATAGACCGCATAATTGGCAGCATCACACATCGCTCTTGGTGCTGTATTGCTTCTAGGGGTGGGGGGCGGAGGGTCATATTCCATATTAAAGGTACTTTTTTTATACCAAACTGACACATCCAATTTGTTGATTTTATGCATATGCTAACTTCTATAATACTACAAATGTCTGGTAATTTCTTTTCATGTTATTTTATAGCTTACTATCTGTTATATACTGCGGATGAGTTTCATTAAATTTTATATGTAACTTTTTGAGTAATCGTCATTTTTGTGATTCTTCCTTAATTAATGATAACCAGAGTATTTTTAGATTAAGTCGAGAGAATTTAAAATAATTGTAAAAAGCGGTTTCTTTTATGCTACAAAACCTGTATAAATGAATGAGTCACGTGACAATCACATGCCAACTCATCCGCATACGACGAAGTTTGGCAAATAACGCTGTAACTAAATACAAAATTACCTTACATACATGTTATCTCTAGAACTACCAGCACGAAAGAAAGAAATGTTTTTGCATTAGATAGTCAGTTCTTTGAGAATATTCAGTATATATATGAAGATCGACATCGACATTCGTTTTGATTACGAAAAGATTCGAGTCCCGATAATCGCATAAAGATGTTTTGGTCGCCTTTCTAAAGGAACCAGGTTATATAATAATAATAAAACAGATCTTACTTTATTTTTGATTTATGAAATAACGTAAGTTTAAAGGATGCCGTATTTAGGGAACGTCTTTAGTTATGGTGTTTGGAGAAAAACAAAGCTTTTTGGATTTCATAATTAAATTCTGAATTATGTTATGGTAATGACAAAATCACATATAATCTTTAATGAGACATGTTATAATTATATATTATCATAATTGTAAAAAATGATACTCTAGCATCGAACAATTAATATTTAATGAAGGTCTAGGTTAAACACAATACAAATTAGACAGTTTATTTACATGTTAGAAGAGAAAGATTTAAAAAAATGAGTAAGAGTTCTTTAGAACATATATCATCACACACGTCAAATTTCCGTCTCAATAGTTCGTCTCATATCGCTCTCTGGCGCGAAAAGACAAAACGTGGATTTCCCTAGTCTCGTTGCCATGGAAACTGATGACGCTTGCAAGTGGCGGCATCTCTTGCGAAGTCTGACATCTTGTGCGCTAAACGAATCATGTAGATGTAGTGTATTGGTAGTAGCAGGATAGAATGGCACTACATAATTGATGTAATCCTATTTAGGAAATTTGAACAATAATATGCCTTTAAAAAAATAAAAATTTTCTAAATATACATCCCATTCGAGGGTAGAAAATATACGCCAAATCGGAGAGTTCTCTTTTGAGCATACAAAAAATAGTCGTGCAAGTCTGAAACATTAGGCGTCGATTACGCGTTCTAAAGAATCTAGCTCGGAATGTTTGCAGCAATCGACAGACAATGAGATTAGAAACCACGTGGAATCACGGGTAAAACCGCGGGGCACAGATATTAATATTTATGAAAAGAACACATTAGAAATACGATATAAGGAACTACGCGAAATCAACTTACGGTATTCATTTTTTTTTTTTTTTTTTTTTTTTTAAATAAACAATCTGATTTTTAAAAATATTTATTTTTGGATTAAAGTTTGATTATTTTTAACTCGTAATAAAATTCTGTTCTAGAGACACTTTCAACAAAACAGGAGCAATAGTAATTTTAAAAAATCCCTTTATTTGAGATTTATCAGCTGTTTTAAAACAAAGCATGTTTCCTCTCTTTCTCATTTCTATTCCGTTTGTTCGTACGTGCGGAAAACAAATCCCATTCACTACCAAAAGTTGAACTTTCCTGTTTCGACGGCTAAACAAAGTTCGAAGTAAATGTTGAGGGTTGCCGACACGGAAAATGATGCGGAAAACTTCGCATTTCGAAAATATCTGATGTTTTTCATATCCATCGATCGATGACATCACCCATTTGATTTCCTCCCTTTTCTCTTTATGCAAACGAGCCAATAAGACAATTCCAAAGCAGGCTTCGTTTTACGGATAGCGGACATCAAGAGTAAATCCATATACCCTTGTCTTTTAACCCTATTACGTCGAGCGGTTTTACCGTAGAATCACCTTTTAAAAATTTTCACCGTCTGTTGCAAAAAATACGCAAGAACAAGTTCAGTTTTCCCGTCTCTGTTTCACAATTAATAAATTTTTTATTTCTGCAGAAGGCTAAAAGAGAAGAAACGGATGTGTAAATCTTTCACGTGCTTGATCGGAACATCAATAGTCGTTCTTATAATTAACGTCAAAATTTAATTCTCACAATGGGCATCTGCAAAAAACTGAAAAATGAATGTAAGTTCACGAAGGTAAATGTATAGGAGGGGACACTTCTCTTAGAAAGTTGGATAACGCTGTTGTTGCAAACAGATGGTGCTACGCACACTGGGTAACTGCGCATCCAGATTGTTTATCTTTCCATCGAAACGATGTAAATGGAGATCGTTGAATTAGCGGAACTTCAAAAAAATATGAAATACATAGACTTATGAACGTGATGTATAATAATTTCTGGCTTCAGGTGTGCTTTAATTACCTAATTGTCTTAGAATACTATTTCGCAATTAATATAGGCAATAATTTCGAAGCGAAGCAATATTATGTATGTAATGCCGTGTTATTATTTTGCCCAAAAGCTGTATTTTAAGAAATAGTAGTAAATTTAGAATAATGTTGTATGTGTGAATGCAATATTTAAAAAGTGTTTATTTATAATGACGATCACACTCAAACAAGCAGTATTTACATTTATTTCATGCTGCGACAAATTTTAACACAGCTTTAAATTGCCGCTAAAGAACTCATGTTAAAATATTAAATTCATGTTACATTAAGAACTCGCACCATTTCCTAATGTAAATATATTATACCACGGCAGACGAAAACTTCTTTTTTGTGAGCCGCGATGTACCGGGGCCTTCGCAATTAGTAACGGGCCTGCGCGTGTATTTTGATGAGCCATCCAAAGAGGCCTACGGATGCTCGAGTCTTCACGTATACATCAGGCATTTCTTAAGCTTCCCAGTGCTTTCAAACGTTATTTAATGTAGTTTTAAGTAGTAATTCTGTTACTAATTCAAGTACGAACTCATGATTAATTTGTTTGCTATGATACATATTGACATAAAGAAAATAGATGCATATATAATTTGAAGGAAAAACAAAGTAGCGCTTACTCTCATGATTCACGATTGCTTATTTTAGTTTCACAAGTGGATATTTAATATACTTTAAAATAAATAAATACACAAATGAGAAAGACATTTTTATAATGAATATTTCATGAACGTAGTCGTATTTCCTACGTTATTTTAAACAATTCAAGATTAACAAATGATGTATTAAAGCGCATTTGTGTTTTCGGGATATCCTGTATATTGGAGAAAATTGATAAAATACGCTCTATAGCGCGATCCCTGAATAAATTATTCTATAATAAAGATATTTCATGTAGTACCTATTATTCTTTTGTCGCTTTCTCTATACGCTCTATAGCGCGATCCCTGAATTAATTATTCTTTAATAAAGACATTTCATGTAGTACATATTATTCTTTTGTCGCTTTCTCATCGAACTTAGGAATTGAGCAAGCATAATGAACGCTTGTACAAAATATTAACCACATTTGAAGTTTCTGTATAAACGGGCAAAAATCAATAATTTATAATTTACTGTATTTCTGCACTGTACCAGATGTAAGTCTTAATCACATAATCAAGGCATATCGTAATTAATATAACTGATAAATAAAATTTTCAACTGGCACAATTAAATTGTCTAAATAGTATCACAACGTCATGCTTATTTACAAGAATAAAAACAACTCAAGTAATACGATTTCTGATTAAAATAATTTATTTATAAATAGCACATGAGTAATTATTCACTAAACATGATTTACATACATATTTTTAGACTTTCTAAATACATTATGAAAGCGTTCACTTACCTTTACATTCAGAGCAAAATGTTCGAATTTTAGGATAAATTTTCATGAAAGAAAATGGCGCGAGATTCACAAAACAATTACCTACATCTAAAGTTCTTTAGTACGACAAAAGTATAAAAAATTTTTTTAAAATAATAAAATAATATAACATTTATAATACTTAGAATAATAAAATAGAACACTGTGACTGGAGAAAACAGGCCTCAATGATGAACTCATTTTTAGCGATGGCAATTCATAAGCAGACCCGTTACTTAGCGACGGCCCCGGATGTACACACTCGTTCACATATTTTAATAATCTTAAGATAGAACATTTTTTTAAATCTTTTTTTATTCATTTGTTACTAAGGCAACCATGTAAGCAAAAGCGAAAGAAATATTTTAAATTTAGTGCTTGCGTTAATAATCTCGTTCACATGCTAGGTCGGAAAATTAAAATCAAGTAAAATTAGTTATGAATCAGCACGGGAAATGCTTTATTCTTTTGCCGCTAGGATCGCTGCACGTCACTAGATTTCCAATGTTTACATAATTGAAACTTATTTGGGGTACCAAAAGTTTAACATTACAGCTATGGAGAGTGTTCACTCCTATAGTATATCTCCGTGGTAAGTTATAGGGGTTAAAATCTAAGTTATGGAGTTAAGAAAATGATCCAGTTTATAAATATATAAAAATAATAAATTGATTATTAAACAGGAGATTTATGAAGTTTTACTTTTTTTTACATTTTCGAAGCTGAAAAGCTTATACATTATTTCAGTTTATCTGTTTGTCTGGCAATCCATCACCAGTGCTGTAATTGTCTTAAATATGCGGACCACGCCATATGCTGCCACGGAAGCCACACATGCTCCAGCTGTGTATTTTACCTTGCCATTTGCCTTTCGTTAAACGAAACCTTAATGAAGAGTTTTGGTTTATGGTAGCATGCAAAATAATTCCAATACATTAAAGTCTTTTACAATTATTTAAAGAGCCTTTTAGAGATGTTCATGTACTTATAACTGAACAAAGTTATTACATATTATTGAAGCTCATAAAATAATGCTATTTGTCGAAAATAATGTATGCGGTATTTATTTCTTTTATGAGTAGTATACTCTAAGGTTCCAGTAGCAGTGATTTTAAAAAATACTTTAGTGACAGTAACAGATATATTTCTATAAGGTGTTTGCTCCCTTCGTCTCAAATGCAGAACGCGGAGATTCCATTTTCCTTTCTCTCGCTGCTTACCTTCATATGGGTTGCTGTTCATAATTTTTTTTATTGCACCATTCTATTTCAAATTCAATATTTCTAGCAAAGAGAAAGCCCTTTTTACCACCTTAAGATCTTTACTTCCATTTAAAAATGGTTCTGCTTACTTTATACAGTGGTGGAAATTGATTTATGTAATGACAGTATTTTTAGATTATAGAATTGTGCATTCAGATTGCTTAAAATTTCATATGCTGCATATTTTCTTACTAAAAAATATTTCAGTGAAGATATTTTCACATATATTCATAAACAAGAAAAAAATATTCTTTTTTTTTTTTTTTTTTCTGTATAACATGGAAATGGAATTATGAAAGTGTGGCTGTTCTTGCTCATTAGTTATTAATGATGCGGTTGACCGAAAGAAGGATCTTGTGTACAATGTCCAGAAGTTATACAAAATTTTATTCAGTAGAAATAAAGCAGTTTAAGCCCCATTTGTAACGATGGGCAAATGACCAGTGTTGTCTGAGATTGAGAAAGGCAAAATCGATGTTTATCTAAAATGTGGTAAATCTGTTCCTGAAATTAGTAAATTGCTTAAAAGATAAGTTGGTGTAATGTATAATTATAAGAGAAACCCTGGGAATTAGAGCAGAAAAATTAATAAAAAGGGACAATCCACGCCTTGACTGAAAGGGATAAAAGAAGGGTTCTTCAAAGTGCGTCGCAAAATGGCTACAGTTCAAGGCAGATTCATACTGATTTATGCATTCCCGTCATTTCTATAAGAGTTAGACAAATTTTAAGCTCTTCACAGCACTTGGGATAGTCAAAGATGAAAGCTGCTCCAAAGTTGACATATTGTCACAAGCAACTGCGTTTGCAATATTGTAATAACGTATGGTAATGTGTCAGAATATTTTCTGATGAGGAAAAAAATAATTTAGATAGTTCCGATGGTTTAAAATACTATTGGAGGGATCTCATGAAAGAACTCAAAATATATCTTCAGAAAAAATTTTGGTGGTAGAGGTTTGATGGTTTAGGCAGCAATTGATTATAATGGAAGAAATGAAACTTTTTTTAGAAGGTCTTCAGAACTTATTCGAGTACATCTTAACCTAAGAAAATTACCTTCTACCATTTGAACGGCAAAAGTATGGCTTCAATTTAATTTTTATGCAGGATAATGGACGCATTCATATTTGAAATGCGATAAACAACTGGTTTGAAGAACAAATTATAGCTCTTTTAGATCATCCTCCTAATCTCCAGAACTTAACCCCAATGAAAATAATTGGGCAGAGCTTGTTCGAATGGTTTATGGAAATGACCAACAATGCACATCCATTGCAGAAATGAGAGCTTCAATAAGTCCGAAGTGGCCATTAACTGATCAGAAATGTATTCAAAATCTTATTTTATCAATGAGGGTTATAATTAAAGAAACTCTGATGAAGAAAGGTGTCTTTACAAAATATTAGTTACATTTTATTTGTAGATTCATCAATCAGTTTCCATACATGAAATTCAAGATGTTGAATATTTATTTTTATGTATTAATGTGAGTGACTTTTTTTTAATTATTGGTTATGCATAGCATGCATAACATATGAAATATGAAACAATTTCAATGAATAAAGTTGTTCTGAAAAACTATGATTTCATAAATCATTTTCCACCATTTGTAGAATATACCTGGAGAAGATGTAAGACAGTTTCAGTAGGCAATTTTAATATAGATTTCAATTCCAAAGAAGTGTTTTATGAAACAATGAAGACTAATGTTGCCCACTCATGGATTATGGTGTACTTTCCAACGTAATGGAACAAGGAAGACAAATAGGGCCTAAACACGGATTATGATACACATTTAATAACTAGCATTTTAGTGCATATTTAAAATATGAAAGTATTTCAGACTTTTTTTCTGGCCGGCACTGTAGTTTGGCTCATAAATTTCTCGCTAACTGGCTTCGGCTGTTTCGCGTATTTTTGAGCGTTCTTCACGTCTTGCTCTATCTGCTTGACCTTCACTATGCAGCACGATTACTAGTCAAAAGTAAGCAATGCTTGTAAATTAAAGTCTTTAAAACTTCCTTTACTGCCTCGTGTGTTCAATTCCTGGATTATTTCACAACTCAAATTTTGGACTACATTCAGTTAATACGAGCACGATTTCAATATTATTGATTTCAGCATTGTGAGCCAGCCACCCGTCAAAAACTCATTAAGCTGACCAACAGTTCAGAAGAGTACTCAAAGTAAATGCTTCCTTTTCAAAAATCTAATTAAGTTATTTGTTATAAGAAAGTACTTACACTCTCTTTGGATTTTGAAACATAGGAATCCGATATTTTGAAAAGATACACAGAAGTATTGAGTAATAAGGCCGTGAGACATACAAACACCTAGACAAACTACAAACTCTTTTTACGTGTATAGAAAACGTCTGTGTTGATGATAGACATAGACAGTTTCGGGACGTGACGCAGACTGGGAAATTTTTTGCTCGCCTTTTTTCGAGGTCTGTGATAGTTTCTAAAGTTGGTAAATGCTGTTACTATGAAGAAATTTAGAAAACTTTCACTCACATTTACGTAAATGTGTTGGTGTATTTTTACGTCACGAGAAAGGCAACTGACATACCGAAATTGCAGATATTTTTTTTGCACATCTCTTTCCGTTTCTAAGTGAAAGAGCTCATTCTCTCGCTCATTTCAGCACGTGTTCTTTCTACAGGTCGCTCATCTATTAAAATGTAATTGTTCAAAGTTCATTTTTAGACCATAGTACATAGTGTTCTGAAAGCTGGTGAGTTCATAAAGTTATCCAATCTTTATTGGAAATAAGAAAGATGAATTCATCCCGAACATCATAGAGTATTTTCCAACACGGTCATACTTGCGCTTACACCGCCACTTAGCGAATGGTCAATCTGTTCGCTCCCACTGTAACAGTCCGGCTTTGAGTAACAAAAACTCAAAGCCAGAGGTTTTCCTGCAGGAAACAGTGTTGCTTCCCCCTGCATTAATGTATATATACGTGCGCAACATACAGCAATATTAATTAAAGTATACACTAAAATACCCATGTTGGGAAGCAATGCATGCTGGGCATAAAAGCAAAATCGTTGCCACTACAACGTAAGTCATTCTTTTAAAAGCGAAAAATGCCTATCCTATAATTATACACAAAATGGTAAAGAAAAACGCGTTTTTCCACAGCTATTAAGTAATCCAGAATAGATACAGTGGTGTCCAGAATTGATATCTATACATTAAAATTAAAATTGGAATTTTAATGTAACAGTTTTTTTGTAATATTAAAAATTCAATAATTAAAGTAGAGCCCAATTATTATATTTATTAACAAAGGGGAAATCTAGTTTCGTAAAATCCCATGACAGCAAAAAATTTCCGGGATCCTTTAAAATATCATTTTTTTTTCCTACAATAAAAAAGAAAGTAACTCTGCCGGGGTTGTTTACAGCCTTACGCAACAATATTTAGCGTGCAAACGGCCCGGGGCTCCACACAGCAGCATTCCAGGGATGGGGTAAAAAAAAATAAAAATTTTTATCCGTATTCCGCCTGGGTATTAGTACCTTTACTAACACACGAACTTTTCTGGAAAATGGGGATTCGGATGTCTGCAGGGTTATTACATTCGCAAACGGCTGCGTTATCTGAGCTCGCATCCGGGGAAGGACAGACCGGGTCCGGGCCTCCGGAGTCCCGGGGTCCTTCCGAAAATATCCCCCAAACCCGAGAATGCGGCCTTGAACGGAGTTTTCTTCCCGGACGACCGCGCCCAATCGATGACGCCACATCGGTAACAATCCGGCAGCAGATGTACGGGGCCAGCCGATCGACGCAAAGATTTTTTCCCGATAGCCCGGGGAAAGCCGTGGGGGGGAACGCAGGCTCTGATTCTTGAGCTTTTCAAGTTACATTATTTGTTAAGGTGCGTTCAGACTATTGTCTGAACGCACGTATTGCCGTTGTTCTTATTGTCCTTAGAGTTCTTATTGTAGCTATCGGGCTTAGTTATGACGTCAGTTAGCGACGGTAAAACCAGTTTTCTGGGATTCTGGGAGTTCTTTCCAAATCCGTGCCTAACGTCTCTATGATTCCCCTCTCTTCTTTTGTTAATAAGTTTTCAAGGTGGGGGAAGGATCATCAATCATTCTTCTCGCATGCACCGTACTCAACCCTTTTTCGTTTCACCAGCCGATGCGAATACGTCATTACAGAACTTTAAAGTCCACAGTGTGAACGCTCTGATTCTTTGTGCTTACGATTTTTGCGACATTAGCTACAAGAAGAACGGTAAAAACGCTAGTCTGAACGCACCTTTAGTCTTTCCGTAAAAAAAAGTAGGCAAAATTAGGAATGTTAGATTTGGGGTACTCGTGTAGTCGGACCCCAACTGAAAAAAAAAAAAAAAAAAAAAAAAAAAAAAAAAAAAACATGCCACATCTAGAACGTAATTGTTGGAACTTGAATATATGAGTCTTTGTACGCCCTATGAATACTAGATCATAGAACGAGACACTTCTGAACCCACTTATCTGATTTTTAGATCTTTCCTCCATAATCTGGTGCTTGTACCCACATGAAAAAATATCTGTAAATCACTCCGTACGCTAGCTGGTAGACTCACAAACTGTAATTCTAGTGCTCCAAAAATCGAACGATAACTTCTCGTTACAACAAACTAGTCATTCTGCTATGATGAGCCAGAATACTAAGGACTAGAAATTTCTTGACCATTTCGTCTATGCCAGTTGTGTGGTATCGCCTACAAGCTTAAGTCTACTATCTATTCTTCTAGTTTTGGGACACAGGAAACGGCCATCCATTCATTCTAGATGAGAGCGGTATTTCTTCTTTTTTTCTCCGTACAACCTTTTGTTTTCAAAGAGCCTCAAATTTCTTTTTAATTGCATTAAAATTTGCATGCTGTGATTCTGAGTCTCAAAGCAAACGGAAATAACCCTTATAACCCCTTTGTAAATGCACATATGCATTTTGTACACATATGAGTAAAAATAGAATGCAAGTGTCATTTTGATATCAATAAGGAGTCTTTGTCAAAAGATTTCTATCCGAAGGGTCGGAAAAAGTCGTAGTATTGTAGGGTACAGTTCAAATCCTATAGAAAGTTCCAGTCATTTTAACCCTGAATTTTATACTCTTAAACTCGGTTTCAAAATTTATGCATATGTATGAAAATAAATTCGGAATTTGTGCGATTCTAAATAGATTCTCGAGATTGCAGAGTTTGCTATTTTCCACGAGATTAAAATAAATGAACTATTTTCTTATGCTGAACCATGGAAGATTTAAATAAGAAAAGGTTTATGAGAAGATTTTTTTTTTTTTTTTTTTTTTTTTTTTGCGTTTGTACAGATTAAAGCAAAATATACCGTGTTAATAAGTATTTCGTGTATATTAAATTGTTATATTCATCACTTTTCAATGGGCACCTTACAACTAACTAAACGATAAATAATCCTACGTTAAATTAAGACTAAATAATCAGCATTACTTGTTCGTTTTCTGCCTACTGGATCTCGTGAATGCATATATACAACCACTATGAGATTTCAAGTTTTCAGTGATTTAACGTTATACTAGGATGCGGTTCATTTTCGGTAGGTTAACGAGTGCGGTTATCTTAAGATCCGTTCTATATTAACAGCAATATCTTTTTTAATATTGACGGTGTTATTCAAAAAAAATCATGTGATTTTGGTACATAAGTACAAATAAACTAATTATGCCAGGCACTTCAAAATTTTGAAACTGTCTCTTTTCAAGCTGTACTACATACTGAAATAAACGATCAATCTGTATCAGTTTCAAAACTTTTAGAAAAAATTCTTAAAAATCGGAAATTTTCGCAAAACGTGTCACTCTTCGAAAAATCTTGCAGCTCATATCCATGTTTAAGAATTTTTTCTGAAATTTTCACAAAAGCCACAGCTTTTTTGCTTATTGCAGTGTGTAAAGCAGCTTATGAAGAACCATCTGGAATTTTTTGGAGACCATGGTGCTATTAGTTTATTTCAATTTGTGTACCAAGACTAAAAACAGAGTTATTTTTTTTTTCGACATACACCCTTTTTAATAGGGTAAGTGTAATGTTCCGACGTAAGTCAGGAGTAGCACTAGCTTAATAAAATGCTATTTTTAACAAACTAATTGGCATTTTTTCATCAGAGAGAGTCAAATAAAGATTTGAAATGAGTCCGCATTTTAATATTGTGTAGTTTGGGCTTTGAGAGATTATAGAGCATTCTATTGCTCTGAAAGACTGTTATCTCATCTCTGATTTTCATATTTTAAGATCACTTTAGAAAACAGATTTTAGAAGTTTTTTTGCTTTTTTTTTTCTTCTTTTTTTTCAGCTGTGGTTTTACTTATTACCTTCAAAACTGCATATTCTATAATAGGAATTTAGAAGGATAGCACTCGAAGTAAAAGTTCACTTCAAAACTTACTTGAATACTAAACTAGTTCTGCGTGCTTTTTCTTAACAAAATAAAGGAGGGAGGGGGAGTTCAAATAGTCTCTTCGGTGATAATTGCTGGATATATTAAAAGTAGGATTAGTTATCGTTTAGTTAGCTGTCAGGCACCCGTTTAGAAATGATGAGAGTATAACAAACACTTTCAATTTATAATATAGTACACGAAATATTTATTAACACGATACTTTAATTCATATATTTATACGTGCTTTGATTCATATGCTTTAATTCATATATATAACACGTGCTTTAATTCATATTATTTTAACAAATCTAATAAACCACTTCTTTTTTAAAATTCATAATCTAGTGTTCCCATTACACATCTAGAAAAATTAAAGCGCCACACAGCCGGCTGTGTCAAAAATGTTCTTGAGCTCTGTGTTACGCACTGGGCGATTCGACTGACCGTCATCTTGCTGGTAGTTAAATCGTGCGATGGCAACGGTTACACTTTTTCGACATTGGGCAGTCTATCTAGATGTCCTCCTTAAGAATTTAATATAAATGAAATGTATTCTTCGTGAATCAAAACAGCCAAAATATCAGAGTTGTCCCCTCACAGTGAGGACACAGCGCGTTAAAGGGTTAAAACACTGCCCTTGCGCTTGTCTAGTACGTGCTGTCCTATGTTGATGTGTTTGAATCAGTCCCCAGAAATTAATTTTTTTCTTTCAATCGTGTTTATTCAAGCTGAAAAATAAAACTGCGCGTGACCCCCTTTGTCTTGAACTAAAAATTTCAAAAAATATAACAGCCCCTCTTCCAACAAACTAAACAAAGCCTTCCACCTAATCAATGTTTGCTTCAATTTCCAACTCGAACACGACTGCTTTAAGGAAAGCCTGGGAGCTTAACAAGTCCGTTTAATTAAAAATTTCTCAACACTGCGCGGTGTCTGTGTAACTCTTAAATACCGCCAATTCATAGTTTTATCTCATTAACGACATGCTAACTCATCCACTATAGTCCCAGTTAAAGATTTTTTTTTTTTTTTTTAAGTAAGGGGGTGGGTGGATTTGGACTAATGAGGTAACATGCAGATCATTTCTGCGCGTCGCAACCAAATGTTCTTTTTTTTTTTCTGAAAAGAACCTAACTGGCATAAATACGGCAGCATTTGTAATGCCTTCTTGAGCGACGAGGGATGTTTCTAAATAATTGAAGCGGTGTCTGACGAAGCAATGTTTTGACTGATTTGCTGCAGCAGTGATGGTGGGAAAACGTCTGGTTTGCCATCATTTATACCTTCTGTAATAAGAACGGTTATCGCGACTGGCGCATTAGCGATGAAACGTACTCCTTTTGTTTTAATCCCCAATGCCGCAAGAACTTAAAAGGTAAAGAGGGTTATCAATAATTAAGAATATGGGAATGAGGGGTGTCACATCATCTGGGTGTGTTCTACTTTAAAAGTTACTTAAAATTTTATAAATTTGTGGCAAAATTTCAACAGAACATGGTGCTGGAAAAGGTGGTGAAGTATAAAAATATTGTTCCCAATATTTGGTGCTCAGGTTGAAACCTAAGCATGTATGTGGAACCACATATTGGTAAAATGTTGGACTATAAAATGGCCTCTAATTTAAAAATAGCGAAGACTGTTACCTTCCGATACTAGGAATGCATCTTGAGTATATTTCAAGCGACCTTCTAAATTACTGCGTAGAGAGAGCGGGAGAGCGGGATTAGAACCCGGTGCCACTGCGCTTAAAGCCGTGGGCACTTACCATAACACCAGTAGAATATCTTCTGAAAGCTCGTAGAAATGCATTTTAGCTTTGCAGCAGTTTTCGTTTCATTCTTTGCTGTAACTGGATTTAATACATCCCCATATGATGGTGGAAATTTGAATCACGGATGAAGGTTCATCGTACATAGTATTTTTGAAAGATCAAATGAGCCAATAGTTAGCACGTTTGTTTTCCTAGCTCTACAAAATGTTTCAATATGGAGCGGAAATTTTTAGAGTGGACTTAATACAGAACTGAACAGAACTTTATAATTTAGAATGATGTTATGAATCAAGATGACCGCTCATGTACAGATTCCCCATTTTGTTCATGAAATTCACATTCCCGAGCCATTTAAGGCACTTAAAGCCTTGTTTTGCAAAAGTAAGATGGCAATTTTGTCTGGAGTTAGCCTAAGAGCTGAAATCTTTTAAGGGAAAGAAATATGGATGCTAAGCACAAAATCTATTTCTTCTACAGATGCAAAGTTCTCAGTGTTTTACTGGCATTGTGTAAAATCTGGATTCAAACAAAGTAATATCTTGCTCCCTTTTTTGTAAGAAGTCTGCGGCACAAGACGAATTTTGACAAAATTGGATGAAATGAGCAAAACTAAAATCCGCTAATTTTGAATAAAGTTATTTGCTATAATGCGATAAAATTATGCTCATACATTTCTTCAAAAATAAAACTTTTTAAAAAGTTAGCCATTAAAGATGTACTTGTATATTCATTTGAATCTAATAAATTCGAAAAGAAGAGTTAAATTGCATAGTGGTATTACGAATTTTATGAAATACTTGCTTGTAAAATGTATGAAATTTAACAACAAAAAAAGATTCTTCAATATATTAATTATATTACTATATTGTATTTGAATACAAAAAGAAATATACATCTCCTTTTAGTTACTATGAAACCTTTGAAATCTAATACTCGGAAAATTTTTAATGATTCTATCTACAGCTATGCCTTCTAAATTAATCATATTTATAAAAATCTTGCTTAGTGTTTGGTAATTCCTTTTATTTCTCCTTCATTTAAAAGCTAGTCCTATGCTGCTTAATAAATCCATTTAGGTTCCAGTTTGAATCAAAACCATAACTAAAAAATTGAATTTAAAACTTATTTTATACTTAACCTTTATTTAAAAATCAATCTCAACCAACATACTGAAAGTACAATGTTTTGTTTGCAGCTTAAATATGAACATAAACCAAAATTGTGAACTAGAACAATAACCAAAAATCTGAGAGTGGAAAAAAATCCAACAAGTGGACAAGATGAACAAAATTATATACAAAATTATAGTTCAAGACAGTTATTTCAAAGATGTGTTTTTTTAACAACCCCGACAAAATAGGACAACCTTGAAAGTAGATTATTTCTAAAATAAAGTTACATAAAAGTTACAATTTCGTTTTAAAAACTAATTTAACACTACTCGTATCTAGTTAACAACCATCAGATGCATACATTTTTATACGAAAAAGCATTTTTTCCCATATCGTTAAAGTGCTAACAAAACCCTCGAAAAAATCGATCATCACAGCAAACCAGGTATTTTTAAGTCCCATCTAAATGTGCCAAAACACTGAATTTAAAGCATTTCCGGAATCGACAATTTTACGGCATTTACTCGATGAAGGAAATTCACTCTCTAATGAATCAAAATCCCTGTTTCTATTCTAGAACCTACATTTAATCATTACTTAAACGCTTCAGATGCTGAGAGTGCCGTAGTTAGACATTTTGCAGACGTGTGCACGATTTCAGCGGTCGTTAAGACTAGCCCAAGGTGCTTAGAAACGAGGATATTTACTTGAGTATATCACTGGAGTTTCGCAAACTCTCTGCATCGCCATTAACTAATTAAATACCATTGCGTTAAAGGTATTATATTATCTTCGAGTTGAATGAAAGCTGTTCAGACTGTCAAATGGCAATTACGATCAAGTATTGCGGAAAAACATTTTAAATAATGAAATGTGGCGAAGATTTTTATAAAAAAGATTCATTTTACAGGGGAGTAGGGAGGGAGACAAAACGGATTCGCGAAACTACACGAAAATTTGAGAAAGCGAAAGAACCAATCTCTTTTTGATAACGCTTTTCTGAATTTATCATAACCATTTCTGTGAATTCATACAGCATTACATTCAAGGCTAGAAAAGTTTATAGAAATTTTACATTACCTAGATTCTACTTAGTATGTTTCTTGAATTTTTAGAGGAAAATGATTAGAAATTAGGTAAACGTTGTTTTATATAAAAATACTTTTATCCTATAAAATATCACCAACCATACCAACTAACACTACTCTTTCTTGTAAGTACAGGGTGGCCATAATTAAACTGCACGTGTTCAAGGGGTGCTGGAGAGAGAAATACTGGGAATATTCCAGTGAAATTTGGTATCTACACGTTTCAGAACATGCGCAAGTCAAATATGAAAAAACAAATCGCCATTTTCGACCGATAGATGGCGCTGTATCGTATTTCAACGCTCCCCGGTGGCATATACAACTTCCAAAACCAATAGACAGAGCATAATGACATTCTAAGAGGCATATAAACAATATAAAACATCATTTACAATTTATCAAAATTCAATACAATTCGCTTCAGTAATTAAATTTTTACACTATCATGTAATAAAAAATTAACGTAATTTAAGATCACAAATTAAACAATTCATAAAGACGCTTTGGAAAACAATTAAAACATTATTTATTCTTATTGACACTCATTGAACCTCTTCTTAATCGTTTCATACGCCGGTATTCTTTCAGAGTAGCTGAATAACTGCTACCATTCTGATAGAATATCTTCACTAACAATGCACGTTCCTTCTTATTCAGAGTCATGATTGACCATTACTCAATGTCGTCTTGTTTTTATACTGTTCGATGAGCTTAAAATTTGCATATATGCCGCCGATAAGCGCTGAAATACGATACAGCGCCATCTATCGTGCAAAAATGGCGATTTTTTTTCATATTTGACTTGCGCATGTTCTGAAACGTGTAGATACCAAATTTCACTGGAATATTCCCAGTAGTTTTCTCTCCAGCATCCCTTGAACACGTGCAGTTTAATTATGGCCACCCTGTATATCAAATGCCCGCAGAATATTTCTTTTTTTTTTTAATTATTTGTTCCGCCATATTTTCCATAGCACACAAGAAATCTATACTTCTTTTTATAAGCTTTCCTTATACTTGATCCGTCTTTGCAGTCATTGTGTAAATTTGGCACAAACTTTTCAGGTTTACAAATCTAAAAATCTAGAGTGACTCCCCTCGACTTTCCGAACACTTACGATTAAGATCATTACCAAGCATTTAAATAAATTTTAATTGATGAATAATTCAAACATATATACCAAATTGAAGCTCAATCGAATTCGCTGTTTAAATGCTAGCGCACTTTCAAGAATTTCCTCCCCGGCCATAATGTAAAAGAAATCTTTGTCGTAGCCCTGTAGAAAAACTATCAATACCACACACATCAAAATCAATACCTGTCTTACGATAGTGGTTTATAACATATATACCCAATTTGAGCTCAATCAAATGTACCGTTTAAACGCTAGCGCACTTTCAAGAATTTCCCCTCATAGGCCATAGTATAAAAGAAATCTAGAAGAAAAGTTTATAATTATAAAAAGCATATTTATTGTTTTCTTTACATAGGAAATTTGACAATAGTAATGTTAATTATAGACTTAGAAAAAGTGATGCCAAAAGATATTACTTGAGTGCATACGAAGAATCCACAACTGCCTTTTTGAAATCATTTAAACAGTTTTACAATACATTTTGTTCCTTTATCTTCTCTGCATTAGCTCCAAACTATTGCTAGAAAAATCTCGGTGTATTTGTTGTATGCACGTACAATCACAATCTTCCTCGTTCCAGACACAAATAAAGATTCGTCTTGCGACGATAGGAGGAAAAAAAAATTACACTAAACACTTTTTCAACAGAAGCAGTACGGAAGAGCAGAAAATATCATATAATGTACTCTGTGAGGAAGACTGTTTTTGTATTGATTGTCCAAGTTATGGAATGATTGTATTTCCTGTCGCAAAAGTTTTGTTCAACAAACATAATAATATACGTTCTGGTGCTCTGCTACATCTTATGAAACGTACCCGACTTTTTGTAGCTCCTGTTACTATGGTAACCCTATTAAGAAAAGAGAAGATTTCGTTTCATTTTTCTTCATTTTTCCTTTTAATACTCGTAAAAAATACAAAAAAAGGAGTCGCCTGGGATTTGGATCGGCGATGCATTACAGTGAGAAAAAAATTCCGTGTAAAAGAAATGTAAGTTTTTAATAGGGAAGTTTTGGCAACGGTTACACAATTCGGCTATAAGTAAAAACTGTGGTTTTTTAACTCCCAAGTGTCTTTTGGCTTTCTTTTATCATTACAAATCAGGGCGATTCAGACCATAGCTGTCGACACTCAGGGAGTTGCATTAATAGTCAAAATAAAAAGCACAAAATCATAAATTATGCCTAATGTATCATTACGAAATACATTCACTGAAGACTTCGTTTGTACATACACTACCACATAGCAAAACTTAAATATCACACTAAAAGATAAATAATGTAATTATCGCCCATATAATATTGATTAGTTTATTCAAACTTTTTCATAATGCATCCCTCTTTCAAATTTGAACATGGCATAACAATTATTATATAACTGGACAACTTGGAAACTCACCTAAAACAGTTCCAGCACATAGGCATCGATGTGTTCGAACTATTTCGAATGACCCTTTAAAATAATTATAAACACACTGTATTTTTCACTCATTAAATGCATACAGTTGTAATCCCCAATTAGTGGGCATTAATTTTCATGGGCACAACAATGGATACAACATGGGTATAACAGCTAAAACAAAACAGTGGTATACTGCACAAAAAGATTTGACACTTAGGAATTGAAAATTAAATACAAACTCAGGCATTGGAACAAAAGGGATTAAAGCCTCCCCCACATTTTCAGGAAAAGCATTTCATCTCAGACCAAAAAAACTGAATTTTGCTTCGGGAAGGAAAATTACTCGCTCTCAGTCCCAGACCCTATTCTCATTTCGGTTTACAGTGACTTCATGCTTAGTAAAAGAGGTGTAATAGAGCAAGAGCCAGCGACCGCCAGACCTTCGTCATAGTATAAAAGCAGAAACTTTCTCTGCGCATACTCCCCAACACAGGTAGGAACAATCGGCCACTATAAAGTTTGGATGATCGTGGCTTTGGCAGGTAACAGATGACAAAGGTGTATAAAATTGCCGAAAATTTCGTCATTTCATAAAGCTTAATTTTTTTATATGTTCTTCGCAGAAATCACTTTATCCCTTGCCAGACACTTTTCCGTCGTGGCAAACCCCCGCCAGACAACCTCATATTCTTGAAAAACGTAATTCTATTACGAGCGCGCTGCAAGAAAGTTCGCGCGTAAGAAAGTACAGAAGTAGCAGTATAAAATGTGCTTGGCACTTTGTGACAACTTGACGTATTTCGTCGCGGGAGTTTACGAACACAACAGTTTTCTATGACTTTGAGGTTGTCTGGCGGGTGTTTGCCACGATGGAAAAGTGTCTGGCAAGGGATAAAGTGATTTCTAGTACTGCGAAGAAGAACATATAAAAAAATTAAGCTTTATGAAATGACGAAATTTTCGGCAATTTTATACACCCTTGCCACGTGTTACCTGCCAAAGCCACGATCATCCAAACTTTATAGTGGCCGATTGTTCCTACCTCTGTTGGGGGGTATGCGCAGAGAAAGTTTCAGCTTTTATACTATGACGAAGGTCTGGCGGTCGCTGGCTCTTAGACTATAAGTATTACTATGTAACACAGTTTTCTCTGAGGAACAAAACTATAGTAAATAGCATATTTAAATTTCGTCATCTTTTACCGTTCAAAATCTGAAAGAGCAATAGTCTCTACTTTTGAAATAGCAATTGCTGACATACATGAATAAAAGTTCAAAGACTTTATTAGATTAATAAACATTAAGAGGAATAGAATTATACTGTTTTTGGGGAAAAAACAAAACTCTTTAGGTAATTAAAAATTTGTTAATGAAAAATGTTCACTTCCTTAACTTGTTGGCTGTTAACCTGTAGATGGCGAACTTCAGTAAAAATCTAAAAAGAGTGCGGAATAACTCATACACAGTTTTTTAAATATCATGTAATACAATCGTAACACATAGTTAAAAAAACTACATATAAGTGAGTACAGTATACAGTAAAACTGCCTCAAACAGACCCTTTATTAGGACCTTAGAACGTCATAGGAAAAGGAAAAAGCTTGAACGCAATTACAGAGTTGAACCCACCAGCTTTCGCAAGCAGGCATCATTGAAAAAGCTTCTCGATGATGGAGCGAACAGATTGCAGACGAGAAATGGTTCCAGATTAGTTCAAGTATTAAAAATGAAGGGGAAATAAGGATGATCCATTTTTTTTGGAACACATCTGAGCTCGCTGCTTTTAAAACCGAACTACTTTCTGCTCTTATAAATTCCATAATACGTGGTGTTCAACACCGTAATGCAACAAGCACTTGGACCTAGTTAAAAAAATGGTCGCATGTAATTCCGGTATTTCCGTTTAAGCCAGGTTTTACTGTTTTAGTTTACACCCATGCCTAACAGAACACTGCAAATCTTTCGGAAAAAACACTCAAAATACTGGTGTTAAACAATAAAGTAAATAAAAAACTTTGTAAAAAACACACATAAGATGTTATAGGTAAGAGGATACGCACGTTTCAACGAAAAATTGTTTTGGCCTTCGTCAGTCCAAGCCCTTCGTTGCAAGCAACACAGGGAACTGAAAAGAGAATTTCTCTTTTCAGTTCCCTGTGTTGCTTGCAACTAGGGTTGCCAGGTCGCCAAACCAAATAGCCGGACAGACCAGCCAGTTTGGCCGGACATTTGGGTAAAAAGGCCGGACAGCCTACAATATTGAGGATTTTGTCTCAGTATTAATAGGTACAACAAAAAAATTGTATGTAAAATCAAGCTTTTTTGATTATTACCAGGAATCTTGTTCAATTCTAATGAAATATAAATAACATCGAATGCCAAATCAGTTCAAGTACTTTATTTCTAATCAGCCAAAGTCACCAGTAAAAAGCCTAACAAAAGCCGGACACCGTTCAGTTTGGCCGGACACGCAATCAAAAAGCCTAACTATGTCCGGCTTTATCCGGACGCCTGGCAACGCTACTTGCAACGAAGGGCTTGGACTGACGAAGGCCAAAACAATTTTTGGTTGAAACGTGCGTATCCTGTTACCTATAACATCTTATGTGTGTTTTTTACAAAGTTTTTTATTTACTTTACTGCAAATCTTTGAACACATTTTAGAACACTTTTTGGAACACTTATTTTGTCCCCTTTTTGAGAACACTTTTAAAAGCACATTTCAGAGCACTTTTTGGAATTCATTTCAGAACACTTTTTGGAACACACTTCGGAACACTTATTTGTCCCCTTTTTGAGAACACTTTTTGGGAACACATTGTAGAACACTTTTTGGAACCCGTTTCAGAGCACTTTTTGGAACACTTATTTTGTCCCCTTTTTGAGAACACTTTTTGGAACACATTTGAGAACACTGTTTGGAACCCATTTCAGAATACTTTTTAGGACACTTATTTTGTCATCCTTTTTAGCACACTTTAAGGAATGCTTTTAGGATTAGATTTGAGAACACTTTCTAAAAAGTAAGAGCAGGTGCAGCGGAAGTGACGTCATCAAGGGTCGCGGCCGCAATTGGCGGAGTTAAGTTGTTTCCATCCTGGATGGTTGAGTTGTATTTTTTCTGGATTTGGAGTCTGCTATATTTCGATTGGAACATTTTAGTTATTTTATTTAATTATTAATTAATTAATTTTAATGCTGCCATTTGTTATTGCATTTTTAGTGCTGCAATCTGGTGTTATGTTTAAGAACTACTTTTTAGTTTTGGATTTGGATTTGGAATTTTTTAGAGTTTGGAACTGATTTTAATGAATTATTGAATTTTAGTTAATTCCTATAATTTAATGCTATCATTTGTTATCGAATTTTAGAATTAATTTGTGGACTTGGATTTTATTTTTCCTCACTTACCGGCAGCGGGATTCGAACCCCAGACCTCCCGATCTCGAGGCCAATGCTATACCGTCCAGGATACTCGCTCATAACAATAACGTTGTAACAAAGAAAGCAATGATTTCACCAGTGTTCCCAATCTGTACTCAAATGTGCTCCTAATATGTGTTCCCAATCTATTCTTAAGGTGTTCCCAATCTGTTCTCAAATGTGTTCCTAAGTTTAGATTAACAAATATCCTAAGCATAACACTTTCAGAACATTTTCAGAACACTTTCGGAACACATTTAGGTAACTGGAACACTTTTTTCCAATAAATGTGTTCCTAATGTGTGCTGGGAATTTGCAGTGAATGTTCCGTTTTAAGTAAAGAACAAACATAGACAGAAACTTGTCAGCAATTTATTTATCTGACTTCCCCGTTCCACGAAATAAATGTATCTTCTTCGTAAAAGTTTTCTCAGTAATCATATCTTTCCAGCATTTTAATGGTGCCATATTTTATTGAATCTAAACCATACTGCTGGACGAAACATATTTTGTCATCGCAGTTTCCATGGCAATGCCGCCAGAAAAGAGAAAGAAATGCTCTGTTGGATGAAAACTTTTACCCATGATATCTTTCCAGTGAGGTTTCGAGAAGAAGCATACTCTAAAAAACGGATGAAAATCGTTGTATTTTCTTCCGCTCTTCTTTGAAAATTTCAAAATATTTTATACCTTTTATGATAAGATCATCTGTACAAACTTCAGTCTGACTATATGTATAATTTTTAAACATATCGTCAAGTATCTAATTTATGTTCTGACTGGCATGGAATTAACAGTACAAACGTAAAAGGACACGCTATTAAATACAGTATTACACTACATTTGAATGTTTCTCGCCAACTTTGCTAAAAACGGTACTAAAGTAGGAATCCGCATACATTTTAATTTGCAAAACAAAATATGTATTACACGGTATTATGTACGCCCTTCAAACAGTTTCCAGTAAAAGAAATTTCCATACAGCTGCTTTAACAAATAAGAATCAATTATTTACTACACGTATAGTACTGCGATCGCCAAAGTACCAACAACCGCCATTTTGCCAATTTGTTTCAAATAATGATTCGAAGAATTGTTATATCAACCAAAATGGTAAATAGTTATCTGTCATTTATACGGTTCGATCTCAAAATATTCATGCAGACATCTAATTGGAAAGTAGCAGTTATTTAAATTATTAACTATAACGATTTTTTTTTCCATCTTTAACTACGATGCACAAATCCGAGAATTTCCATTTTCTGAAATTTGGCGGAAATCCCCTATTTTAATCAATGTACTTAATTTGCTGTAAATTCTGAAGATATATCATTTAAAATCGCCTTAATAACTGAATTATTTCCGAACAGAAAATTAAAGTTTAAAACCGCATTCTAATAAAACCTACACTTGCTTTTAAAAACACTATTTCGTTATGCTCTCAGTAAATTGCTCCAAGCTTAAAACTGTGCAAACCGCTACAAACTACTTCCTCAAAATCGGCATATCAGCTATTTTATATTTCGCCAAACTAAAAATATACATATTAGTCTCGGAAATCTCCAAATCCTTATTGTTTTACACATAAAAAACACTGAATTCGTACTCTGATTTCAAATGCACACGATACTTTAATTAAAAAATAACTTTGTAAATAATCTAAATAGAAAAATATCATTATTCTTTTATTTTTACTCCAAGTGTCTAAATAATTTAATAAAATCGCCAAACATGGCAACCTCGATACTTATTTCTCACTTTTTCACTAGGAGTTACAATTGCAGATTTGCGGAGAGCAAAAATCAGCCTTTTGTAACTAGTTTTTTTTTTTTAGCAATATCTCCTAAAATAATCCGAATTTCGAAATTTAAATTAGCGGAAGACCTGCCTCGGAATTTTCCGAATCCGTGGACAGCTTGATCGAAACTCAACTCCCAGCTGTTTTTGAAGAGATGATGCTACAGACAGACGCACACAGATTTATAACGTTTAAAGAAAATTTTCTATTAGTATACCAATGAAAGATGGGGCGACTCCGGATTGGACCGCTCGGAAAGCAAGGGGGGGGGGGGAGATAGGTTGTTGTACTTGTATTTTTGCCAGATTTTTATGGGACTAATATTTTTTATTTTTTCCAGATTTTTATTCGGACTAATATATTTTTTTTTTCGGGCCCCATCACTGAAACAGGTCACGAGCCGCCAATATATGTATATATAAAACTCGGCTGTTCGAGCCTCGTCAGGGGGAAACCACCTGAACCCCCCTAATTTTTTAGTTTCATTATTGCCATATTAAAGTGATATTAATTGATTGTCATTTTATCTCTCATTTTTCGTGTATTTCACCTGGTAACCCTATGTTGAAATTTTATATGATTCTAACCTATTTATAGAAAAATACATGATAGATAAGATAAATAAGATAAATAAGAAATAAAATGACATAGTCATTAATACATGTGGTGCATATTCTACAGCTTACGAAATACTGTAACAATACATTAAAGCTGTTGTGAACTAATAGTATTTAAATATATCTAAAATTATGTCGCCTTTTTATGTCGCTTGGGACACATTTTTCGGACAATTTTCAATAAAGAGGGGGGGGGGAGATAAAATGACATGGTCATTAATATATATATTAATGAATAACTATGTCATTTTATCTCTCAGCCCCTTTCTTGAAAATTGTCCAAAAAATGTGTTCCAAAAAAGCAACATAAAAATGCGGCAAAATTTTACATATATTTAAATACTATTAGTTCACAACAGCTTTAATCTATTGTTACAATATTTCGTCAGCAGTAGAATATGCATCAAATGTATTTTTTACATATATTTAAATACTATTAGTTCACAACAGCTTTAATCTATTGTTACAATATTTCGTCAGCAGTAGAATATGCATCAAATGTATTTTTTACATATATTTAAATACTATTAGTTCACAACAGCTTTAATCTATTGTTACAATATTTCGTAATTTGTAATATCCATCACATGTATTTTTCTATAAATAGATTACAATCATAAAAATTTCAACATAGGTTAGAATACATTAGATAGAAGGCGGAATACACGAAAGAGGAGGGATAAAATGACATAAACAGTTAGTATCGTTTTAATATGGCAATAATGAAACTAAAAAATTAGGGGTGTTCAGAGGGGTCTGCCCCTGACGAGGCTCGAACAGCCGAGTTTTATATATACATACAGTGGCGGCATATATATATACGAGTGCATCCTGTAGTCCTCAATAGCCTTTCTTTTGCGATATCAGGGAAAAGACCTTTCCCTTCTTTTTAAATATATCCTTTCCTTTTTCTGTCCATTCTGTTGTGTCCAGAAGGGAATTACTTCCACGAAATTCGTACAAATTGATTCTGGTGAGCTTTGTAAACGGCTTGCGGCTAATTATTTAGAGGAAGGGGCAGAAAGAAGTAATGCCAATTTTTTCGTATTTCTGTGCAAAAACGACTGCAGCTAATCAAATGAAATAAGGCATATCTATGAATTTCTTAACAAAGGTGTTTAATTGGACAGCATTTTCCAAAATTCGAAATCTGTGGGGAATGGGAGAGGGGGACAAAACTGATCCCTCCCCTAAAAAGGACTGAAAAAAATCATGTAAATAGGGTACTTAAATACAAAATAACTGTCAAACACGTTAAAAATTTTAGAAAGGGGCTTTATAAGACGTGCTGTACATTGAAATCAGAGATACACACCTGTATCAGTGTGGAAACTTTTGGGAAATACGTAAGAATTCTTAAAACTCGAAAATGTTGCAGAATGTATCACTCTGCGAAAAATTTTGAGTTCCAGTTCTATTTTTAAGAATTTTTTCGTTCACTTTCATAAAAGGCAACAACTTAATATATTTTTTGATGCCGGTTCTCTTTTTTCTCTTTTACATGGCAGTGGATTCAAGTGATCGTAAGTTACCGCCCTCTTTTAACGGATGTTCTCTGGAAATTTTTGATCCCTTGTTGAGTTACGATTAAAAGAAGTGGGTTACAATTTCGCGATAGCAAATGCAGACGTCGATATCCTATACATATTTATATATTCATTTTCTAAAGAACTGCTTCAACATGCCTCTAACCAGGGGCGTGGCCAGGGCGCCATCTTAAACTGGAATTTCTTGTCAATTCAGATCCATTCATTGCTGAACTGACAAACAAACATTTGAACTTGAAAGATGCCGCTGATATAAGATTTTTGGTGGGGTTTCAGCATTTTCTCATTTTCGATGAGTTTTCTCTGAAAGAGAATAAAGTTTTTAACTTACGATGGATTTTCAGACCTGTTAGTAATTTTATCCACTGAAGGCGTAAACACAGAGTAGTTGATGGCCCTCAAAAGGAAGCTCTTAGAAAACTGTAGACACTACTTTTTTTTTAAACTTTAAATGACGCGCTCATAAATACAGATGTTGGTACCGCGTGTTCATTTTCATTCTGAAAAGGAGTGCATTAGCTTGTCTCTTTAGTAATGGGCGAAGGGAGGGCGTCAGGCGAGGCCACAAGTGGAGTAGCGAGGGCGTTGCATGTAGCTACAAGAGGCGTGACCAAGACGTCACGGTAGGCAAGAAGGGGTGTCACATTAAGACAAAATGCCTAGTAAATTTAGAATTACTATTACGTTTGTGGCGAGCAAATTAACTACTGCAATAAGCATCCGGAATCAAAAATCTTAATATTGTTTTCTTTCTTTAAAAAGAATTGCAATATAATAATAAAAAGCTTTGTTTCGAAAAGTAAATAGATCACAAAAATATAGGAAAAAGACACAAAAATACAGTGTATATTTATGTTCGCGCATCCCATAAAAATGGCAGACGCGAATGAAATGAGATCGAGTGAAATGATACGTGGTTACTCAACTTAAACTGTAAGCATCGAATTTTAAAATGTATGGATAACATTTTGAGATTTTGCGAAAATCGTTTTAAAATGCGTCAATTTTTGCTCCAGTATCACGAAATAAAGACTACAGGGAATGAAACGAAATTCGGTGACACGATAGGTGGTCAATTAACTTAAACTCAAGGGGTCGAATTGTTCAAAAGTTTTAAATTGGATTTTTTGAGTTTTTTCGAAAATTATTTCAAAATGCGTAAACCTTCTCGCTTCAGATAATACCGACTGATATATTTTAACTCAATTTAATTATAGATATTGAAAATTTAAAAAAGTTTTAATAAATTCTGAGATTTTGCAAAAATCCTTTAAAAATGTGTAAATATTTGTTCCGCTTCATATATTAATGACTGAAAATCAGGGGCGTAGCCAAGGGGGGGGTTAGGGGGGTCATAACCCCCCCCCCCCATGAGGAATTTTTTGCTATGCAAAATGTACATTCTTCACTCCCTTATCACAAGCTCCTATACATATATATGAGTTCAAGTAGTCTTAACCCCCCCCCCATAAAAAATTTCTGGCTACGCCCCTGCTGAAAAGTATGAAATAAAATTGGGTGACATGATAGGTAGTCACTCGATTTAAAATACAGGTGTTGAATTTTTTTTTTAATTTTCATTGGATTTTTAGATTTTGTGAAAATTTATTTAAAATGTTGGTCGATTATAGTTATAAACCAGTGAAGCGAATGAAACAAAATTTTGTATCGTCGCAGGTGGTCACTTAAACTGTAGACGTCAAAATACCTTAAAAATTTCTATAGACTTTGGGATTTTGTGAAAACTTACTACATGTTTGTTTTATTCCTGAAAAAATGGCAATGGAAGTGAAGGAAATTTTGAGTTACGTATTAGATGCAAGTTAATTTAAATTCTAAATGCCAAAACTGTTTTAAATATTTCAAATTTTGGGATTTGGGGAAAATCGTATAAATTTTTGTTCTGGCATCCCTTAAAAATGGATTAAATGAATATAATGAAGTTTAGAACAGGACGATTGAAACAACAAATGTCAACATTTTTTGAAAAATTTGAATAAATTTTAAAACTCTTTAAAATGTTCACTTACTTTTTTAGATTTTGTGAAAATTATGCAAAATCTTTTTGAGGCATAATGTTGAAATATGTACAGTGAATCAGTTAAAATTTGGATACACGTCCCTAGTAGCACAATTAGTCCAAACACGTTAAAAATACGTTTTTTAACGTCAAAAAATGTGTTTCCAACGTAATTTCAACGTATTTTGAACTGGTTATGCTACTAGGGGTTAGGAATGACCCTTTGACTGGAAAAGATCATTAAACCTTTTCTAAAGTAAAAAGAATTTCTCCATGGCCAATTTCACTCATCCTTTTGTTACTCTCTAACCTATCATCTTTTAATAATACACAGAAGTTATAATTGTGCTGTCTATACTATTGCCAATATACAATGCTGACAAAAATTCAGGCTATTTGGAAATTTGCATTGCGCACTAATTCACCAACGACTGCTACTTCAGCTAGTTATTACTACTACCTGCGTACCCGTTCTCCGCATGGTAGGAAAAGACCACTTTCCTTACACTTGTAAATGGAATCAAGCTTAGTGCTGCGGAATCTCAAATCAAAATTTATTTAAATCGTGACGAAACGTTTACGGGATGGTACAAATCTGAGATGATTGCAACTTGACGACTCAAAAACCCCGTCAGTGTCACTGGCGATCAAAAAAAGAGAGAACTTTACAGTATACAGACGAAACTTTTCACTTTCGAAATGCCTAAAGTTTCATTGCTTCAGTTTATACTGATTATTCTACTTTCTAGTAAACTAATCGGAATTAAGGTATGGGGAATAGTACTCAGCATTTTTTAAAGACCCCAAAAATGCCTTTAGTTAAAAAAAAAAAATAAATAAATAAAAATAAAAATTGCAGGTTCGAGTAATTGACGTGGTGCCTCATTTGTTTCACTTAATTTTTAAATTTAAGAACTTAAGTGGCAACAGTGGATTCCGTTACTGCGGAAACTGTAGTAATGTAAAAAATTGAATATTAATTGAATTAGTTGTTTATGTTTACTTTGCTAGAACTGCTATATTGGTGTAATTAACGCCGCAAGTCGATGGCAAAAACCAAAATGAATCGCAAATTAAACTTGACAATAAAGGCAATAATCTATAGGCAAGACTCGCTAACATTTCTGGGCTTAAAAAACATTCTTATTCATCTTCAAAACCATTCATAGCATTCCTATTTCATTCACCCTGTTTTGCGGGATTAATAAAAAATTATCTAGGCATACGGTCGTAAAATCGGCTCATCAGATGCGTGGCATGGAATTAACAGTACAAAAGTAAAAGGACACGCTATTAAATACAGTAACAGTATTACACTACATTTGAATATTTGTCGCCAACTTTGCTAAGAACAGTACTAAAGTAGGAATCCGCATACATTTTAATTTGTAAAACAAAATATGTATTACACGGTATTAAGTACGCCATTCAAACAGTTTTCAGTAAAAGAAATTTTCATAGAGCTGCTTTAACAAATAAGAATCAATTATTTGCTACATGTCTAGTACTTCGATCGCCGAAGTACCAACATACACCATTTTGCCAATTTGTTTCAAGGAATGATTCGAAGAATTGGTTTAATAGCAACCAAAGTGGAAAATAGTTATCGGTCATTTATATGGCTCGATCTCCAAATATTAATGCTAGCATTTGGCGGAATTCCCCTACTTAAATCAATTTACTTAATTTGTTGTATGTTCTGAAGATAGATCATTTTAAATCGCCTTAATAACTGCATTAATTCTGCCCGGAAAATTAAAGTTTAATGACGTATTCTAATAAAACCTACACTTGTTTTTAAAAACACTATTTCGTTACGCTCTCGGTAAATTGCGCCAAGCCTAAAACTGTGCAAACCGCTACAAACTACTTTCTCAAAATCGGCATATCAGCTATTTTATTTTTCGCCAAACTAAAAAATATACATGTTAGTCTTGGAAATCTCCAAATCCTTATTCTTTTACACATAAAAAACACTGAATTCCTGCTCTGATTTCACATGCAGACGATACTTTAATTAAAAAATAACTTTGTAAATAATCTAAACAGAAAAAAAATCATTTTTCTTTTATTCTTACTCCGTGTCTAAATAATTTAATAAAATTGCCAAACATGGTAACCTGGATGCTTATTTCTCACATTTTCACTACAGGGGTTACAATTGCAGAATTGCGGAGAGCGAAAATCAGCCTTTTGTGACATGTTTTTTTAGCAATATATTCTAAAATAATTCGAAATTAGCGGAAGACCTTTCTCGGAATTTTCCGGATTCCGTGGACACCTTGATCGAAACTCAACTCCCAGCCGTTTCGGAGGAGATAATGCTACAGACAGATGCGCACAGATTTTAATAGTATTGATAGAAGAAGATGCTTCAAGAACTAGTCAGAAACTTTATCGTATTTATAAATATGAATTACTGTTCCTGTTTAATATCTCTTCTAAATACTCTGCGTAGGCCAAATACACAGAATGTTTTCATGATCAAAGATTCAGAAAAAGGGTATCTTTCAAAAATAAGTTTAGTTAGAATTAAGTAATAGCCAAGTGTAAGACAGATTCCAATTTATGTATGCTTGTGGACAAGTTGATGTAACAATTTGTTGCTCACTTCGATGGGAGATTTTTTTTTCAGCTCTCATTCCAATACTATTCATTCTCATTCAGCCTGATATCACCACAAAATTTCATGCCGATGTCAGCCTGATCAGAAACAAAAAAACAAAACAAAAAAAACCTGTATAAGAAAAATTTTTCCATGGATTTCTAAAATAATTGATTGGATTGCTTAAAAGTGAGCAAGCCAATGTATCAGTCATCAAATTTCTATTGAGTCATGCGTTTTGCAATTTCTGACTTATTCATAAGAAATTGTCTTTATAGGAGCATTTTTTTGATTAGTTGTATTTATATCAGTGATATTACCTCCCTTTACATGAAAATACGTATTTCACCAGGATAACTATATAATCATAGCATTATAATTAGAGCATTAGACTCATAATATGTGCTTGCTTTGTGTTACGGCAAGCCTATACGAGGAGTATCTGCCTACAGTGTGGGTGAGCTTTTTAAGGGGTTCTAAAGCATAGTTGCGTTTCATCTGGAGAAAATAGAACGAAATTCCAGACCGTTAGATCGAACGTCTTGCGGTAGGCCCGACCGAACACGGCTCATTTACAGTCCAATCGTCTACGTACAAATGTCTTATCCACTCGGTCATGGTGTGGCCCCTCATAATCTGTGGAGTCGATTGTCGACGTCTGGTCAGTGAAGAGCAATGTAAAATGTCTGAACTTTAACATTCAAATCAGAATGTCATCTGTGGAAGGAGGGATATAATGGAGGATTCTATCCAAACCTAACAACGTAAGCCGTAAAGTATTCAAGAAAAACTTGCATGAAAAGTATTTTATTAAAATAAATGAAATTTCCAGCATCAAAAGTTATCATTTAGTATAAGTTGTTTGCAAATTGGGAGAGTTTAAAACTATTATTCAAGCATTTAAATTTATCTTAAACCGATGTTTTGTGTTTGTGATTGAAAGATGATTTTATCTGACAATTTGAAAGCCTGTGCGCTGTTTTCAGAGATATGTACTAACATTTAACTTTATGTGACGTTAAGTCAAATCGAACTATGTGGATAGGTATTTGCTATTACTTTCTAACCTGTTGTAAGATTAGTTTAAGGCGTTCTTATTAACGGAATTTTCTTCAAAACAAAAAATAAAAATGATACTAATAACATCCATAGCAAATGGAAATGACAAAAACTATTGCATCAAATATTGTACATTATCTCGAGGTACTTTATTTTTGGCTTGGGACATCAATTTTAACCCTTTGAAGCGCAACCATTTCACAATGCTGAAAAAAGGAAAGCCGTTGCCATCGCTCGATTTTACTACCAGCAAGATGGTGGTCGATCGAGTGGTCTCTAGATATGTGGCACGCGATGAACGATTCTATCGACCACCATCTTGCAGGTAGTCAGATCGAGCAATGGCAACCGCTGTCCTTTTTTTTTGCATTGATCAGTCTGTCCAGTTGTCCTTCCATATCAATGTATTTCCCTGGTATTCTTTCAGTTTTCAGCAGATGCCAGTGCTGTTAAAGATAATAATGACAATTTTTACGGAAAATGATGTGCTAAAAAGTGAAGGATTCTCGTGTAACTATGTATGTCACCTTCAAGTACTTTTACCAAAATCAAATTTATTCTTTGTGACTGACAGCAGTCAAAACGTCAGAGTTTTATGTCCTTACGGTGAGGCCACCGCGCGTCAAACAGTTAAACGAACACTCAAACGGATATTTTTTTAAGAATAAAACTACACATATTCTCAACAACTTAATGTTCCCTTGGCTTTATAAAAATAGAAATAAACGGCCTTTTATAACAGGAGTTTCGTTCGACTGCTTTCCCAGGGAATAAAAAAAAAAAAGAAACTTATCAGCGCGAGACTCTCCATCTATTGGAAAGATTAGTTGCCACAGGACGGAGATAAAACAGCTGTCATTTCGGGTGCGATCGGCAGATTAGGGAACCTTGCATGTGACGCATTTGTGACGTGACGTTACGGCCACAGATCAGTTGCTGAGTTTGAAAAATAGAGTTATTTATTTATTTTTAGAAGTTTAAAAGAATAATGTCTTCTTTGTAAAAAGCACAATATTTTCAGGGAATTCTTTCGCATGTTTAGGTGTTTGCTTCACGGATAACACTGCTTGATAGCTTGTGGTTGTCTTGTATCATTCTAGAGAAGGACAAGGCAGGCTAAATTTTTAATAATGTACATTATAAAAGATTCGTTGAAATTATCAGTGAGTTTTACTATCACAATCTTTGGATATTTATGTTAGTTTCATTACATTTATCAGACACGTAGGCAGAAAATTTTTCGCAGGGGGAATGGGCAGCATAATTTCTCACAAAGAGGTCGACCAGTATTATTTTCTTTTTAAAAAATCGAAATTTCGCGGAAGGGACCTGTTTTTACCTTTGTCTACCCCCTAATGTAAGTCTGTCTTTTTTAGATCAATTTCTAAGGCGGAGTAATTAATTAAAAATACTTTGAAACAATTTACTTTTCAGAATTTGATAAAATTTAAAATTATTGAAACGTCGAATATTTTAGCATTTTTTGAGAGAATTTCAGAATTCATATAGGTTTATTGTTAAGATATATGACGGAAAACCTGTTAGAAAAAATTATTTTATTTGGGTTTTGAAACGCAATAAATACATATTTTATTATGGCTATTCATTATGTGAAGTACATTGCAACTACACAGAACAACACCGATTTACTTGAAATGTTATTTTTTATTTTATATAAGTTTATTTTACCCTTATTTAATTTTGATTGAAATCTAAATGATAAATAAATAACAATACGTAAAATAATAAACAAAGCAATTAACTTTGTTTACTTTTGATAATATACGATTTGCATAATTGTTTTAAAAAATTCAGTCCAATTAATTTGTATTCTTATTCATAAAATTTAAAAATGAATAAACGCTTTAAGCTGTGCACGAGCTCTGCCATAAAGATGAATCAAAATTCATAGAACATGACAAATATTCTAAAGCAGAAACAATTCAGCTGTTTCAACATAGCAAGGAATGGTAGTTTCTTTGTGGAAACAAAAAACATGCTACGTGGAAATCAGTTACCATGCGAGTCAACATACTATTGAAGGTCATCTAATAAATAGGCTTGATCATGGTTTGCGTATTCTTTTACGGCTGGAAGATGATTTTGATCAATTTCCTATCTGGCGATGGTCAATCGGGCTTGCGGTTATTGGTTAAATAAAATTATATCTCCGAGTCAAACAGTCTATTTCCAATTACATGTTATAATTTTCTAGAATGTGTGCTTCAATTGGTGGTTAAAGTTTCTGAAGTAAATGCATTGATTTATTAAATACATACACACTGAATTGTATTATTACCCGATCCGTCATCTTTCAGATTTTTAGTGAAGTTGAACAATGTACTGCATATATAGTTAAGTGTGAAGATTTAATAGAGTCATATTTGGCGATTTTTTTAAAGTATTTGAAAACTTGCATTCGATTTCAGAAAAAAAAATGTGTGCCTTTATAAGGTAAAAGAAAATTTTAAGATCTAACTAATATAAAATATGTTTATATAAGGTAAATAACAGTAATAATTCAACTTTTAAGTTAAATTTTTAAGTTATTTATTCTAATATTATCATTTCAACCTAAAAAAAATCCATTTGTTTTAGCTATGTATTACTTTCTAGGGCACATACTAAGCACATTGTTGTTTTTAATTAAATTTGCAGTTTGATCCAATATTTATTATTTAGATAAGGTGTATATTTTGTATTTTTAAAATATAATATATTTCATTCTATTTATAAAATTAAGCATCTTATTTTATAATCACTATAAAGAATACCTCGATTTTTTTCCGTAATTTTAAAATGTAACGTGATATTTTATTTAACTATCATACTTTTATTTCAACTTTGATTATCTTTGATTGGAAGTTACAAAAAAAAAAACAAAGTTTCAGCAATATTCTTACAGGATGATTTTGAGAAAAGTAATCTGAACTTTTTAGGAGAACTTGAAAAGAACATGATACTGACCTGTGGAGAATTTCATCGCAACTCGAAAAGTCTCAAAATGAAAAATAACTCGAATTTGTTTAAAAGGGGGGGGGGTGATTCAAACTTGAATGTATTTATTATACGATATCGAAAGTTCATACATAGATTTATGATTAAAATATTTAACATAAACAGAAATTACCATGCTTTTCTGATACCTTAAAATTTATAGATATATATCAGTGGTATTTTATTTTATGACGAATATATTTTATTGTTTGGGATTTATTGTGGTTAAAAAGTAATTTCCCCAAACTTTAATTATTAATTTTTATTACAAACACTCATAAATAGAATAAGGAATAATTCTTACATGTCACAGAGTATTGTGAAATAAGTAACAACCAAACAAATTTAAATAAACGAAAAACAACAAGGCTGATTGTAATAGATTTCATATTGATAACTGTAATAATAAATAGAAATATTTTAGTAGATTATACGCACTTAAAACACTTTAGAAAATATATTCATCATATGAGACTGAACAGTGGTTCATTAAAAATATTATCCTCCCACGTAAAAATAAATCTTTTGAAAGAATGAAAGCACTCGCATGAGAAAAGTTAATTATTGAATTAACAAAGTAGGGTAGGGGGTTCAAGAGGTTAATAATAGTAAACTTCATTTTTGAAGTGTTTATTTTTAAAATGTTCTCCATTTAGACAAACTAAAGGGAAAACCTCCCACCCCTTGGATAAATCCTGCGTAGGCCACTGTATTGAGATATGACACATATTGTTTTCAAGTAAATATTCAGACAAGAAATGACAAAGGATTAAAATACGCGGAACATTTTAAATATTAAAATTTTTAATATTTTGCAACTACAGGAAATTTATATCTTGTATTACTAAGAAAAAATATATGTGTCTATTATCGATTCGATGAAAAAAACAAACAAAAATTACCTTAAAATCAATCAGAAAGCACCTCAGCCTAATGCAGATAGATCTAAGAACAGAGTTTTAGTATTAGCATTAAACATTTTGTTTTCAAACATAAAAAGTTGCTTTAAAAACTTGAGTTGAAGTCTCCGTCTTGAAACAGGAATCTGAAAGCTCCTGCATTTGACTTGCTTTGTTAAGAGGTCTAGTAATATATCAGCTTACATAATTCAACTATTTGAAATTTATATAAAAAGATAGCTCTCTCGTGGTTTTTTTTTTAACGAAAATAAAACTGCCCTCAGCGCAATTATAATGCAAACTTCGCCTTTCCAAAAGATAAAAGTCCTCTAGTGACATATTTCTTAAGTTCAGTAGGTTAACTCTAAATTTTGCCTGTCTGAATTACTTTTCACCATGACATCTGAATTCCATTTGAATAAGAAAGAAGATTTTTTTGAAAAATATATTAAGTATGAATAAAAGATTGAGCTCAAGAACTATTTTCTAGTATATTTTAAAGTGACAACAAAAGAAACTTCAATCAACAAATTTCTGTGCATTTACTTTCTCTAGAAGATTAAGAAATTCAGATTTTCAGTCGGAATTTTTTATGTTGGTAAAATGAAACCAGCCAATGAAAATTTTATTTATCTACATAGCTAAAATTTAAAAAAAAAAAATCTGACGTAGACACCACATGATTAGTCTGTTAAATCATAAATATTTTCGGTACACTTCATCTAAACTTATTTTGTTTGAAAGAAATAAAGTACTGCAATAACACTAAAGCTTGGCTATTTCTAGCTAAATATTTGAGATATCGCCAAGCTATAATCAGTTTGAAACATTTGTTTGGCATTTAATTTGGCGATATTTCGCAAAAAGCGGAAAAGCTTGAGATAGTTTGCGAGACTTTGGGGATAGACAAACTAGTAACTGACCAATAGTTTCAATCAATTGATCCACACTCCTTAATGTATTTAAAATCCTTTAATTGGTTCCTGTAAATTACCCAGTCGATTACACCAAAGAGTTGCACAATTGTATGTTACAATACAATCATATACAAAGTATCGACATTCCACGGTAAACAGTTTTAATGTTATACGAAATATGGACTTACTTTTGGTGCCAAATGTGGTAATATTTCGGAAAAACTCGCCAAGATTGATGAAACTTGGCGAGATTTTGGGCATGGCCCAAACAATGACTGATTCCACGCATAATACATCGAAGATGTCCACAGTGTTCATTAATATATTGAAATTCTTTTGGGTGGTCCTGTAAATAAACTCTAAAGTAGATTAGAACCAAAAACCGAGGTTCGCAACTAGATGTTACCATAGTCTTATACGTGAAATTTCAACAATTTACGATGAATAGTTTTTAAGATATGCGAGTTACATACATACATACATACTTACACCAAAAGTCGTCATTCTGGCAACTTTTGGCGTAATTTTTGATGGAGACACATGACCGTCGTCGACCATTACCTAACTATATGGAAGGATGGTATTGTGCTTGAAATAGATAAATGTCGCTAAAACTGCCATTGACCGTAATGTGTTGGAATTATTTTGAGTGTTCCTATGGAAGAACTATGAATGATACAGACACTGTTTTCGATGGAGAAATTCATTTTGTAACCCTTAACAACATATATCACTTATGAGTCGTTGGAAACAGCCTAATACTTCTAAAATACGCTTTAATGAATTTCTGCTCATAGAGCGTAATGTAATTAAAGTCTTTTGGGTGACCCTGTAAATAAACTATTCAGTCAATTGGATTCAAAAAGGAAGGTGCACAACTACATGTTACAAAAATCCTAAATATAAAATTTGAACATTTTACGAATAATAGTTTTTGAGATATGCTAGATACATACATATGTACCTACGTACGCACGTACAGACGTCAGGGAAAAACTGGTCAAGATGGACTTGCAGTTGGTCAAATTGGATTGCACATGCATTTATATGAACATACATACATGCGTACTATGAGATGTCTCGTACGCATGTATGAATTTTTGGTGTGTAAAAGTAAATATAAAGGTAGTCAAAATCGATTTTTTTCGTCAAAATCTGTGTATTGAAAATTTTTTGCGATGACATTACTTCCTTATACTTCAAAAGGAAGTAATTAAGAGGAAAGAAGATAATGAAAAACGTTCCCAGAAAAATAAAAAGAGTAATATATATATATTCAATTCTTTTACAAATATTTAATATCGTGTACTTAGCTTTGTTATCCGTTTTATTAATCATAAAAATACGGTTCTTTTTGAGCATAGGTGTTACACGTTTCAGTAGCTCTGTCAAGGGTTTAGTGGACGTTAGAGTATTACAGTCATACACACAGCACATTGAGACGCATGCTCATTCAACTTTGTTTTGAAAACCATTCGTTTTAAAATCTTGCTCTCTGTACATGAATAAACTTATTTTTTTCTCTCTCGACGATATTACGTGCTTCTTCTCCTAAAAAAATATCATAAAAAAATAGATGATAGATATTGTCTCTCAGACCAAAAGTTAAGTTATTAAATGACCTTAGGAAGCTGTGTATATACACACACACACAACCTCACACTATGTATCGATATACATTTAGAGAGAGAGAGATTTACTTATGCATACACAGGCCTATGATTCGGAATAAAAAACATGTTCTAAACCATACTGTTATACTGATATATACACAGACTAGTTTCATACTCAGAAAAGCCGCTGTATTGCCATGATATAACTGGCAATATTGCCATGATATAACTGGCAATATTGCCATGATATAACTGGCTGGAAAGAATTTTATAACTTGTGCTTTTATTTCATCCCAAATACGATTTAACTTTGTTTCATTTCGGATCTTCCGCTCACTTGACAGAGTTTGATTGGTGAGACCGAATTGTTTATCGCCAAACTTCCATCGTTTCTTTAAATTCGAGGCTTAAACTGCATTATCTTTATGTTGGGCATTCTTCCGCCTTACATGCAGCAGACGTCCCACGGAGAGTCAATACATCTGAAGCGAAACCACCTCTCTGATACGAAACATTTACGGCACAAAACAAATCCATACCTGGAGCGAAAGAAAACATTTTCTCATAAAATGGCGACCGATATCCCAATCTACGATAGACGAATAGGAGAAAGAAAGAAAAAAAAAGTCGACATATATCACATGACGTAAATATATAAAAGTAGCTTTTCCCAATTACATAAAAGCAAAGGAAATGAGATTTTTTACTGTCAGGGAATGATTTTTTTGAAGAGATATTTCTTTTCGGCGGCAAATAAGATTTATGTACGTGGCTTTGAAGCAGGTTTTAAGACGGTGTTATTGTCGTATTAGCTCTCTGTTGGATTAGAGTGCAGAGTAGGAGTATAAATCCGATGGACGTGAAAAACCATGATTTTCAGATTTTGAGAAATCCAAATGTTTTATACGTTACTGAAAAGATTCTAAATAAAATATGAAAGATGTAGAATTCTGATAAAATATAAGCTCTGTTCGCATGGGCGCCGGCAAAATATTTCCCGGGGCGGGGAGGCAAAGACTACTCCAGGGGGGGAGGGGCAAAGACTATTTCAACGTATGGTTACCATGTTGGAAAGAGCAAAAAAGCAAGGGAAAACACTGCATACAAAAATCCGAGGGGACTTTGCCCCCCTTGCCCTATGCTGCCGGCTCCCATGTCTGTCCGTTTGTATGTCAGTTAATATGCAAGTCATTGTATTTATTTTCTGAAGATGAGTATTCGAACTAACTGAGATTCCAAATAACTCAATGCATGTTTTTTGGCGTATACTAGCATTGAAAATTAGTATATAACTGAACACTACTGATTTTTTACAAAAATAAGGGAATTATATGTTATTTATTTTTAAAATGCCGAACATTGGTGCCTAAAGGCCTTATCATGCGAAGAAAATTTCGATGATGATTTTGTTGATGCAACCATTTGCGGAAACCTCTTTCCTGGAAATTTCCCTTAGTTACCTAAAGAACGGTCAACTCCAACTTTTTCGTTCAGAGGTCAAAATATTGCTGGTTGCTGTAATGCCAGCCAATCGCAGTGATTCCTATTTCTACGTCACAAAGGGGCAGTGATGAGCGAAGAAAAAATGTCTTTCAAATGGAATAGCGATATAGAAATAGATCTGATTCAAAGCAAATGTGAAATTCTACATTTATGGAACCCTCGAGCTCCTAAATATTCAAAAAGGTTTCTCAGGCGGTGTGCTACCTATAATTACATGCTCTAGCAATCGCCAATTCGAATGGCGAATTGGCGATTCTCGTGTGTTTTGTGAGCAGAGCTGAGTTTGTTTATTATGGCAACCCTCCTTGCTCATCGACAAAATCTGTGATAAGATCGACAAAATCTGTAATAACAAAATCTGTGAAATTTCAGCAACCGGTTGCAGCAACCAAATTGTCCGAAATTTTCTTCGTGTAATAAGACCTTAAGCCATCAGTTCTCGAGCTCTGCAGTAATTTTCAACAGTGTCCTCAAAACCAGAAAGTGCAACGCAATTGTTCAAATATTCCCAAATGAGAGGCTGATCGGAGTCGCATAAAACGCAGTTTGGGAAATCCACCACATCGATTCTCTAGAGGTAATCTGTCTCGCTAACAGTCATGTCCAGTTAGACGTCAGAAGAGAGCCGCTGCTGCCTTTCGTGGAAAACTCTCCAGAATGCTCCAACTCTTCTCCGTATTGAATCATATCTTGTTTAAGTAACAAACAGCTTAGTCGTGAGTGCAATAAATGCAAATTTATGGGTAGCGAGAAGGAGTTGTCGGTATAAGAACTGGTAACTTAAGTAGATAGCCGGTACATGATTGATAATGAAGTGTCCCTTAATTCATAAGCGAAACACTTACGTCCACGAAAATAGATGAATTCGATGCGCTGTTCAGGCAACATTTCTTTATTGAAGATATAAACTTTTTTTAAAAAAGTTTCAAACATAATTAAAAGTTTTACATTGCGTTTAAAAGGCTTGTTAAATAACTCCAGGTAAATCTAATTGCGTAGAATAGCCACGCGGCATGTCCGAGCTAAGTAAATTGCGATCATTCTGCTAGCTATCCAAACGTAGAAGTCCACTAAAACTTTACAGAAAAGCCAGTTTTTCACAGCCTGATGAGAAAAAGATGAGTAACAAATATAAAATATTTGAAATAAGCGGTGAAAAGCATATCGCCAAGGCAGAAGTGCCAGAATTTGGTGAACGCTATGACAAAAGCTTACCAACCCTGCGAAACAAGACAACTACAAGCAGGCAGGCAGGCATCCAGAATTTATAATGAACACTAGCTGCGTACCCGTTCTCCGCACGGTAGGGAACGAAACATTTTCTTACATGTTTAGTTCGAATTGATTCCAGTGATTTGGGATCTAAAAATAAGCAAAATAATTTGACTCTTGGCGTAAAGTTACTCATTAGTTATTTTTAAAGTTAGTGTAAGTACTGACCTGAGACCATTGTTAATATTATGACGCAAAAAACTATGTCGGTGTCATTCACGATCAGAAAAGAAAAGCGTGACGGTTTTCAGTGAAAATTCCTAATTTTCAAAATGTTTCATTTCTGCATCATACTCTTTTTTAGATTTAAGTTATGCCATTAATACCTTAGATACTACATGAAGTGGAGAACCGTTTTATTTTAAAATTAAATAGTTGTGTATCCGCTCTTTGCAAGGCAAGAGAAGAACATTTTCCTAAAATGTGATTAAAACTACTTGTGACAAAACAGAATCTCCAAGAAAAAAGAAAGTTCTGTTACAGTCTTATCTGTTGAAACTACCACGTGATATATTAACGCGACGTAGAATTACTTTATGAATTAGCTGTGATGTAATACGGCTATTAAAAAGGAATAGAAGACTTAGTTTCACAAAATATTTATTAATGCGGTATATTGTGGGTTGATCAATACTGCCTTATCATATCTACTTACTATTAATTATACTATCCTTTACTGATACCAATACAATATACTGTCGTTTTGCAACCGTTATTGCTTAATTTAAAGAAACGGTTTAGATATTTGCCACGAATGTAGTCTTTTACTCTTTGGTGATTCTTTGCAATTTACGCATTAGCATACGATAATCATTTCAGTTTATGGTTGCCACTAAATCAGCTCTCCATAAATTTTTACGCATAGTTCTTGTCAGATTGGTGTATTTAGCACCAGGGCCCTATTATATCATGGGCAAATCGGGACTTTGCCCAGGGGCCTCCCGCTCGAAATGGCCCCCAATTTCAAATGTTGTTCTTTTTTTACAAAAAAATTTATGAAAAATAAAACAAATTTCACACATGGGGGGGCCCAAAATTCATCAGTGCCCGGGGCCCCCTGTTGGTCATAATCAGGCCATGTTTAATACCGCAATATATTTCCTGCTATTCGAAAACGTGACCCGTTTAAAATCTCAATCGAAAATAATGCTGGATAATTCACTGGTGAAAAAACAGCATTCAATTATTTATCTGGCAACGTAAAGTAAAATATAGAATTATTTCATGCGTGGCGTATGTTTTGCTTGTGAGTCCGTTATTCTGATTGAGTTCCGAAAGAGGTTTTAAACTTGTGACATCAAAATCGCGCACTTTTCACATGCGAAAACTCAGTTATTTTAAAGTAATTTTATTTATTTATTTTTTCAACTGGCAATTTTAATCATTGTTACTGTCTCCAAGACAACCAAAACGCAAGATATCATGCCGAAAATTTTAAGCTGCTAATATTGAAATGAAAATAATTCTTTACTTAAAAATTCGTAAAAAATCTCCTAACTTATATTTTCCTCTGGTTTTTCTCTTAAAAGAGGGCGAAATGTATGCTCCGTCATTTGACAAAATATATAAAAAGTTATGACGGATAGAATTCAAGATGCAGCAATTTTAAAAATATTTTACGAAAGTCAGCGTCAAATTTAATTTTATTTGAAAAATTCCCAAAAATCTGCAAATTATGTTACACAGTCCGAACAAACAATTTTTAAAAGAAAATTTTCTCCTCTATCCGATGATGTAAATTTCGTTTTACTGCGAGTGCAATTACCGGCGTTATTACGTATTAAGCGAGAAAAATCGCTAAAAATCGGACAAAACATAAAATAAAACATTTTCTAATTCGAATTTCGAAAAAAATCGCTCCGAGGCGTGTTAGGATCTGTCCTAGTGAAGCCGTATGCAAAATTCGGTGGGTCTGCGACCAACCGTCTCAGCGCAATGCGATCGAGAAACGCGCGCAAGATCGGTGGTCACAAACTTACCTACATAGCTACATACAATGTTTACTCTCGGATTTTATTATATAAGATACTAAACCAATAGTTGATTTAGAAGGGAAATACCTGTATATGCAGGCACAAGTTGGAAATGGAAACACTTTCTTATCAAGCAGAAAAGCTAAGTGGGGAATGAAAATAACTGAAATACAGAATGTTTGAATTACAACAACGAAACAAAAAAAATATTTTAGGCCCGAAAGATATGTGATCTGCATCACATATATTGCTTACTATTTTCCGATATTAACCGTTAAATACACGAATTTTAAAGATGTTCGCTCGATGGCCACGAGTGTAAGCGGAATTTCGAATATCATCTTTGTGAATAACTAATTAATTTTTTCAAACACACGCCGTTTTAAAGAAGTATGTGAAATTTTATTATTCACAATATGAATAACTTATTATTAAAACTCTAATTTATACGTGAAATTAATGTAAGAAATTTGGCTTCTGCTCTTATTCGGCTGCCAGTGTGTTTTAAAAGTAGGATGCAGATATGCATCGCTATGCATTTATGAGTTAATGCATATTAAAATTATAGCGAGGAAAATAGGTAGAAATCTGGAATTCATTTAAGCAAAATAATATTTTGATCCTTTAAAAAATATCCTACAAATAGAAACTAAGCAACTTTTAAAAGGTAAAGCATTTGCTTCTTAATTAAATTAATTTGAATTAGAATGGAAGCCTTTGTATTAAATGCATCGTTTTCTAATCCTTAAAGCAGAATTAAAATAACAGAGAATATGAAAAGCTAAAAATTTCTATTGTGCTATAGTAAATGTATGCTAATATTTTCATTTCTTTGGGACAACGAGAGTTTTAAAATATATTTGTTCATGTGATAAGCATTTTTAAAACTGAATGCAAAATAAGAAGATTCAGACTTTAAAATTCTGCTTGTAACATAAAAAAAATTACTCTTGAAATATAATTAGACTCATAAAAATTAGACTCGGTATATGTGTGTGTATATTGTAAAACTCCATAATAAAATGTACAGAAAAACTTCTCTTAAATATTTATTTTATTAAATGGAAACTAATATCAGGCGGAAATATTTTTGTTCCCGTATATCTCTGGTCTGAGGAAAATGCCATTATTATTTCTTGACCCTTTTTTACGTAAGCTACCAGAGAGGAAAAAAATTCATTAGATGCCCAAAAGGTGAAACAGGCAAAATTTTTCACAAAAATGCTTGATTTATTGACATTCACTTAACAAAAATCCAAAATTTCTGGAGGTGCCTAAGCCCCCCTCGTACCCCCTGTCTATGTCCTTGTTAACTACGACTATATTTTTTACGTAAAAGGACGACCTATACTTGTGGTTTTATTCTCCCTTCCAAATAAATAAATAAAATAACAACAATACTAAGCATTTCTTTAAGCAAGGCTGGCAGAATCTATGATTTTAGATATATCTATAAGTCACCATAGTGTTATTTCAAAAATCAAAATTTCTGTAAACACGGACACTTCTTTTTTGATTGGAATAATAAAAATCTGGAGTGACTCCACTCGACTTTCCGAACACTTACGATTAAGATCATTACCAAGCACTTAAATAAATTTTAATCGATGACTAATTCAAACATATATACCAAATTGAAACTCCATCGAATGCACCGTTTAAACGCTTGCGCACTTTCAAGAATTTCTCCCCATATGCCATTATGCCATAACATAAAAGAAAGTTCTGTCGTAGCCCTTTACGAGAACTATAATTCCTATACACACCAAAATCAATACCGGTCTTAGGATAGTGGTTTATAACATGTATACCGAATTTGAGCTCAATCGAATGTATCCATTAAACGCTAGCGCACTTTCAAGAAATTCCCCCCATAGGCCATAATGTAAAAGAAATTTTTGTCGTAGCCCTGTAGAAAAACTATAAGTCCTATACACACCAAAATCAATACCGGTCTTGCGACGGTGGTTTATGACATATATATCCAATTTGAGCTCAATCGAATGCTCCGTTCAGGAGCTATCGTGTTCACTCACATACACACAAACACACATACAAACACACACACATACACACACACACACACACACATACACACATACATACATACATCTCGTAAAAATAGCATAAATGGATTCAGAAGCCCTCAAAACGTGTAAAAACACCAAAATCTCGAAGTCGAATTTTTTCATGATTACAATACTTTCCTTACATGGTACATGTTCGGAAAGTAAAAATAGGGGCAAGGTGATGCAAATCTCTTGGCCCTTTGATTTCAATCTTTAAGTTCGTGAGGGAAAATGTTTATGACAGTCGCAAATTTTGTTTCCCCCGTTCCCCTTTCTGTACACTTCCATATTTACGTCCCGTACCTGAGAGAAATCATATGCAATTCCATTGTCCAAAGCTGGTTTAACCCGCAAAATACAGAGAAGACTTCATAAAGATAAAAAAAAGTAAATTTTAAAGAGTAACAGCTAAAATCATTGCGATAAAAATGAGTGTGTGTTAAAAGTTAATCCTAGGTGTACTGCCAGAATTTTAAACGGGAAGTCGAACTGTGTGAATTAATAGGGTGATATCGAATAAGTAAGCACGAACCTTTAAGCAATAATTATCCGAATAATTATCTGGTGACACTTTGAATATCTCGTTCAAAAAAATATTCACTAATGAGGATTTGACAAAGCATTTTGAATCAGTATTGGAAGTAAAAGTATTTCATCGTGGAATCATGTGCACGACATTCAAATTCGAAAACTTGTAATTAGAATTTTTGAGAACTTAGATAAAAGAATCATTCTTAAGGAGATAAAATAACACCGCTCATAAGCATGGCAATTACTAGTGGCATTTATCTTTGTTTTTGAGTTCTTTCCACTTTTGAGGGGGATTATTTCTATTTTAAATTCAGGATCTAACAACTGTGTTTTGTCGCCTTAATTATACTTGTTCTGAAATGAAAGAATTTTTACACGCGTGGTTGAATTTAACTATAAATTGAACAGTAGTACTTGTGATTAAATTAAATCTAATACTTTTTTGAGTCTAAAAGTAAATCATCTGAAAGGAATTGTACTAATCCTTTTCACTCACTGCATTTAATTAATTTTTATTCAGTATAATTCCTATTGATTTAACTTGTTTTATTGGATTCGAGCTTCAAATGCAGCTAGCTGGTTGTTTAGAATCCGTTTTAGTTACTCTTTTATTTAAAAAAAAAAGTTAAAAATTATTGGCATTTATCTTAGCAATAGACAAAAAAATGATGTTAGGTTAAAATTAAAAATAAAATCATTTAAAAAGTACAGATGAGAAATATTAGTACAAGTAGTGCATTTCGCGTAGTACAAAGGCCTCGAACTTGTACTTGCTCAACCTCAAAAAACACCAAATAGAAGGAAGGCAATAAAGTTCTACATAGTATTTCATTTTTATTTTATTCTTTTAAAAAATATATACAATAATGGCGTATCGATGTCAAAAACTATTAAAAAGTCATTTTTAATTTAATACGAGAACGTTTAATTCTCGTTTTATAACTGTCTTGGGAAACTTGATACGATATGCGTTAAATCAAAGCAAAAAACATTCAGCTCAGACTTTTCGTATTTTTTAAAAAAAATGAAAAAGAAAAGAAAGGAAAATTCCTTTATTAATAGAATTTTAAAAATAAACAGAATCCAATCAAAATACAATAGAAGAATCGCAAATTCAACCATTGGTATATGATTTTTATTCCGACTAACAATTCTACATGAGGGGGATTGAATGCAAATAATTATTGATTTTTTTTAGAAAAAATTATCATTTTCAAAAAGCAACCAAATGTCTAATCACTAAACGAACTAGTGTCCCAAAATATACAAAATAAGCCTGATTCGAATATCAACAGATCGCAGTTGGAAAAAAAAAATAAGTCCCTGCATCGCTTCGACACGCCTCTGCTTACGCTTTGTGTCTTGATAATTAATTAACTTAATGAACTCGCTCGCCTGACAGCCATTTTTGAAACCGCAGCTGCTTATGAACGCACTGGCTCGTACGTACACCTAGCGCCGCCGCTGCGTCATCAAAAGATTACGGTTGACATTTAGAATGCCTGCTTATCGTGCACAGCACGGGACGTTCGAGGAAAAGAAAAATTTCAATTTAAAATGAGATTGATATTTGGCCTTAGGATAAATACAGTTATTTTCAACTATTATTTTCTTCAGAAATATTTCAAATTTCTGAAAGTAAAGCCATCAGTACGCGGGTGCCCCGGGGCTCAAGCCCCCACGAAAATTTACATGAATTTGGAGCTCACACAAGTTTTAGCACAGGGTTTTAATGACTTTTGCATTAAAAAATCTATTTGAATTGTGGGAAAAATCCAATAGTTTTCAGAAGAACCTTTTATGAAATTTTTGCAATACGATCCGAATTTTTTCTATTGTGTCACCGATCAACATAAGACGATGGACAAGTACATGCAATCTGAGTAAAAACTTTGAGGCCAGTAAAATTTTTGAGAAAATGGAAAAATGAAATGAAAGGGATTCAAATATTATTGAATTACTAATTTTAAAGTTCATTGTTAAGAAATAACGCAACAAACAGAATTTATAAATTACACCTCGAATTGACGAATTGATTGGGACCCACAAATCGGTTCGTTGAATCGAAGCAATTCGTTAAATCGAATATCCATTTTTGTAAAGTGTATGGTATAAAAATATCAATGCAAAATACCCTTAGACATAGATATGAAAAAAAGAATGATTATTGTTTACTGCGATCTTAAAAATTATAAGTTATGTTATAAGGTCAACTTTAAAATTATCTATATTCTTTATAGTTACTTCTTCTTAAAACTTAATACATAATACATACCTACATACTTATTGGCACTTTGGGAAGAAATCCTTGATAGTGCTTTGTTTTTGTGACTTTGTATTGACTGTCCAAAGCTCTTTGAATTTTTCGCACACAAAATTAATATCGACGAAGTTTTAGTTTTATGTGCGAATTTTATTTCGACGATTGTTGTTCGTTAAATCAAAGCTAAAAATTCTTTAAATCAGAGCCTTTTAGCACCCTTTTTGTCGGGACAGAAAAAATATTCGTTGAATCGGAGAATTCGTTAAATCAAAGTACGTTAAATCGAGGTTCGACTGTATATAATTATCAGAAAAGTCACAAATACAAAACCGGTATATTGAGCTTGAGTAAAAAATTTAAGGCGAGCAGTAATTTTTTTAAATAACTATACATATTCGCCTAAATATTACTTAAATTACTTAGATTGTGACAACTCTTAAATTTGCAAATTTGTCGTAGATTTCTTCGAAATTTTGTAGCTCTTTGTAAGGATGGCGAAAGGTACGAAGTTAACTGATCATGAAAGAGGGCAGATTGGAGCTCTTTCTTCGACAGGAATAAATAGTTGCACTATTGCAATAAAGATAGAAAGATCAAAGACTGTAGTCAGCAATTTTTTTTTTAAATTTGAAAGGTAATTATGGGAAAAAGAATACAAGGGAAGATCTAAAGTTTGCAGACCTGCTTCTAACACAATTAGAAGATCTGGAAGTCATACTGATACAGCAAAATTAGTTAAGCCTCAGTTGCTGCAGAAATACAAAATAGACCGTTTGAACTTCAGGCAGCAAGTAATGACCTGGTATAACCATTGGACAAATAATTTTTTGGATTGAATAAATAAATAAAAATAATAATAATAAAAAAAGGAGTTTGGATGGACTAGAGTTACGGAAGTACTATTAACATGATTTAAGAAAATAAAAAGGAGTATTCTCCAACCGCCAATTAGGTGGAGGCTCCGTGATATCCTGGAGGCGCTTTGCTTACAATGGTGTGGGTTCAATTGTGTTCATTTCGGGTAAAATGAATTCACAAGCACATCAAAGTGTCCTAGTAAGTCAAGTCATCTTTTACCAAATTCTGAATCTATTGCTGGAGAAAATTGAAAATATCAGCAAGATAATGCACCTATGCTGTACAGAAATTAAGAAGGAAAATACTTTTTTTTTGTTCCCAAGCAATAAATGTTCACATTCAAATTCATGTACAGCCCTGATTATCTTTGTTGCATGATTTCTTTGAGACATTTTATGATAAAAAAATCTGTACATCAACTAATAAATGTATGGCCACATTTTACTAATTGGGAATTTTTATGCGCAGGGGTCGTACACAAATTAAAAAAGTATTACATTTTGTAAAGTAACGAGAGGAATTTTTTCTTAACGTAACCTTATTTCGAACATTTTTTCAACTTACACTGCCCACTTATCTCTAATAGATAAAAATGAAAGCGTGTTAGCGCCATTTTGGGACACCCTGCATAGTGCATGGACGTTTTCCGATTACATTCTATTTAGAGAAAACCTCTCTGAAAGACCGATTTTTCTGATCGAAGGACGGTCTCCTGAGGGAGATTTCACTGCAAATGCTATACTTGATGATTAGCCTTTTATCGAGCGGTGTAGTAAGGACATATCGCCGTAAGGACATAAAACTCTGACGTTTTGACTGTTGTCAGTCGCGAAGAATAAAATTGATTTCAATAAAAATACTTGAGGGTGATATAGTTACACGAGAATCATTTACTTTTTTGGCACATCATTTACCATAAAAATTGTCCATTATTTGTAAAATTGTGGGGATTATTTTTAACTAAGGTGACCATACGTCCTCAATTTTCGAGGACATTCCCAATTTCTGTGGGGTTTTTTGCGATTTGTCCTCAAAATGTAAAGAAAAATTGAGGACAATTTTTAATTATGACATTGTTTTTTAATTAGATTATTGTTAATTATTTCATTAATTATAAAATGGCCCCAATTTTGTTATAGAATTCGCCACATGTCCTCAATTCTACGTTCGAAAATATATGGTCACCTTATTTTTAACAGCACTGACGTCTGCTGAAAACTTTAAGAATGCGATGGAAATTCATTGGATATAGAAGAACAACTGGATAGACTGCCTAGTGCTGAAAAAAAAGGGCAGCTGTTGCCATCGCTCGACTTAACTACCAGCAACATGGCGGACGATCGAATCGTTCACCGCGTGCCACAGATCTACAAGCCGCCAGCTGTGTCAAAAATGCTCTCTAGATCTCTGACACGAGATGAACGATTCGATCGACCGCCATCTTGTTGGTAGTTAAATCGAACGATGGCAACGGCTACCCTTTTTTCAATATTTAGAAATGATTGTGCTTCAAAGGATTAAGAGATCTTTAGACGTAACCTACCTGTCTTGCCAAGCATGGCTTACGGGTTTTGTCCAGTTCGTCGTTGGGGCGGGTACTGCATTTAGAGACTATATTCGGTTCATTTAATATTTATGCACTGTACCAGTATTCTTCTAAATTGGTGCATGGGAGCCCATATGGCTATTTGTAGGAGGAGGGGGGAGGACAAGTCGAAAAGATATTTTATTTTAGTGTTGAACCACATCTACATTATACACGTACGTAAATTATTACGGTAATATACATTTTCCGGAGAGTTTAAAAAAAAAAGGGGGGGGGGTCCCTTCCTGTCCATAGGTATGGGCGCCCATGAATTGTTGATCTTACAAACCCTACTGATACATACACCCTTTAAAAAAGTGAGTTTACAAAAAAATATGTCTATTAAAACACGAGGAACTACTTCATAAAAACTATCTCCTACGATCTAAAAGGCTTTATGCAAACATGATAAGTGTGAAGTCAGACACGTGCCAAGTGAAAAATATCCGGAGGTCTCAAAATGTGAAAAATGTAGAATTGGTATTAAAATTTTGATTATGACATCAGATTAACAAAAATCCAAATGATTGGAAGATTTAGGGTCCCCGAAAATCTGAGCATCGAAGTTTTTCATACTTACAATACTTTCTTACTTTGTAACAGGACGCAAAAATGAACCATTGCTTCAGTTTTACATTGCTTTATAAATTTGAACTCGTCTGATTTGAATTCACTAACTAAAAACGATTGATTTCTGTAAAATTAAATCCGTATGTAAATACAGGGAAGGCCTTAAAAAAAAAAAAAAGAAAGATGTAAGAAACTAAGTGACGTTCACTATATTGAAGAACAGATCTTTTTTTTTTATGTGGTCGAGCACATGTGTTGATAATGGATATCACTAAGTTATTTTATTCTCCCAATTTTATCTAGTTCTTATTTCAAAACTTTTTTTTCCACTTCCCGTCTCAAGATGTTTTTGGTTTGTAATACACATTCAAGTTGGAAACGCAAACAGATGGTCCGTGGTCCAAAGTACTCTAACAAGAGTGTTTTTTCTTGCAATTGTTTCTAATTGCTGTTAAATTGTTCTAATTGGTGATTAAAGTACAGCACCGTATTCAGGGCTCGAAATTAACGGTGGCCCGATAGTCCGATACCACAAAAATATATAACGGGCCAGCAGAATACTAATATTGGGTGGACGGTCGGATCAATACTTTTTTTTTCATTTTTGTCCAAAAAATAGATTGTAATAAGTAAAGTTGTATTTTTAATTCAATTCGATTTATTTCCTGGTTAAAAAATACATAATATGCATTTTATAATACACGTCACATAATTCCAGCATTAAGTCATATGTGTGATTTGATCTATTTAATATTTTAATAATAGGTATTTAAACTTTTTTTTTAATTCAGCTCTTAACGAAAATCAAAATATACTGTTTGTGTAATTTCTTCTGTTTTGCAATTTAAACAAAAAATCATGTATACAGACAAGTGATAAAGGTCTCTGATCAGGAAATTCGTGGAGTCACTGGTCCTTGGGACCAGTTGTTAAGTATTCTAATTGCTACCATCGGTGTTTTATTGTAAATTCTGCATATTTACACAGTGACAAAAAATTTTCTGTAATTAAATCGAGCAAATGTACGTCTCTGAGATATTTTAACAGATTTTTAAAGGGGGCAAGTCCACTTTAACCAATTTGTAACAGAAAGAAACAAGAAAAGTAAAGCATGTCCAATGCATGGATTGTAAAACACTTTCCAAAACAATCTTAATGCACAGCATATCAATAGTTAACCTCTTTAATGCGGAAAGAAACTTACGGTCCACCCTTTTTCCAAGAAAAAGTAAAAAACATGAGTAGTTACCATTTGGAGTAAGGAAAAACTAAGAAAATCGGAGAAAATAAAGATAAAAATAAGGTGTAGGATAAAAAGAGAGGATAGAAGAAATTAGCAAAAAGAGATAGCAAGCTAAAAATATGAAAAAAATAAATAATAATAAAATGAATATAAATGCAGAAACATAAAAAAATTAAATAGATAAATAATATACTAAAGTAGAACAACAAAAGCACAAAAACATGAATAGCTTTATTTTTGTACAAAGAAACAGAACAGCACAATTTTTTTTAAATATCAAAATAACAAAGACATACGTACACAAAAAAAAAAAAACCCTAAAACAGGGTTAACCCTTTGTGTCACCCGATGTGGTCCTTATTGCTTAATTTTATGTCGGTTATTTACAAGGTTATTTTTTTAAATCTTTTAATACTATTTTCTTTTAGTGTTATTATTATAGTTACCCTCCTTTACTCCCATTGTCACAAGCATGGAGGCAGACAATCCCTTTCTGTAAGCATCGTTAAATGAGTTTCATTATGGAGTCTGAATGAATATCTTGCAGCGACCAAGCTTTTCACCCGTGCAAAGAAGCAACGATGAGCACAGAAGTGGAATAGTTGCCAACACACCTTTGCTATGACAGGAGCAAACAGGTTAAAGATAAGACACTAAAATATTTATTTTAATCACTGTCCTTAGAGCCTAAATCTGTGGATATGAGGATTCTTTTGTTTAGTCTTGTAAAGAGCTATATATATATATATATTAATTCTGTTTTATTTGAAATAAATGAACGTCTTCAAAATGTACTTTAAACAATTACTCTTTATAAACTTATATTGAAAGACTTGTTGACCTTATAAAAGGAAGACGTCGAATTTTCATATTTATCTTTTTCAACGAATTTACTTAAAAACTAATCATGTCACATTGAACTTCTATCTTAATGAGCCTATAAAGAAATTAATATTTGTTTGAAAATTAAACAAGTCATATTTATTCTCTTTTTTAATGAATTTGCTTAAAAACTGAATAATTCCTAAATGTAATTAAGTTTTCAGCATTCGTTTAATTATTTTTGGAATAAAGTTTTCTATATAATTGCATCCTTAATTAGCTTCTTTCAAAATACTTCAGGCGCATTTCTTTCATCTGAGGCGGCTTTTTACTGTCCAACTGGTTTTTTTTTTTTTTTTTTTTTTTTTTTAAGATAACGAAAAAAAATATCAATCGTGGTCATACGGAAAGTAACAGAAATTATTAAGCTAGAAAAAAATTAATAATACAAGATCATTTTATTTTTTATCTTACAATATAAATAACGGTATTCTTGAAAATCAGATTATGTATTTTTAGCTAATTATTCTTTTATTTCCTTTCAGCTTAATCATTCTTATATTTTCGAATCAATTTACTTCGTTCATTTCAGTTCTGTAAATACTACTTATATTTCTGTAAATAAGGTAACCAGGACTTGGATCGTGGTATCCTAGAGTTTAATGACATCGGACCAGGCCTTTCGAGAGGGGGATTGCCCCTGGGCCCGTGTTTTTCGGGGGGCCCGGGCTAAACTTTCAAAAAATTTTCTGTATAGACAGAAGTAGAACTCTTTGTATTGAGTCGGCACTGGCGAAAGAACTAGACTTTAAAATTATTATTGATACTTTCGCCTCAAAAAAAGCGAGAAAAGCTAATTTTTAATAGTTTTGATTTTGTAAAGAAAAAATCCGATTATCGTAATATAAAGACCAACACTAAACTATTTGATGAAAGTGTCTTTTTTAAACTAAAATTTGTAAATGTCAGATAGTGAAAAAAAGCAGTTTATTTATATTTTACAATGTGAATAATTTTTGGAGGGGGGGGGGGAGAGGGCCCGGCAGATATCCATCCCCTGGGCCCGAGTTTGTCTCTCGACGGGCCTGCATCGGACTAGCAAGACATTATGGGAAGGTTACGCGCTCGATTCTCGACATAACAATTTAGTTCACTAAGTGCACACTAAATCCTCTCAGCTATCGCTAACTCTTCCTGTGGGATGCGAATACTGAGAAGTTACCTAATTCTGGGGGGAGGAGGGAACCTACAACAGCTTTTTTTTTTCGTCTCTATTACCCTCTATTAATAAATACTTAGCTCTTGTCTCTGTAGGTTTATTAAAGATGTACATCAGTAACAACCCCCCAGCAGCATTAAAAACAGAAACTCGCATTTATAGATTTCTAACTATGCATTTAAAATTTGTCAAAAGGAAGGTTTTTTTTTTTTAATTTCAGGAAGGTTAAAAATAATATTTCATTATTCTTTCAAAAAATATACAAAAGTTTTCTGATTTTTACGAACAAACTTTATGGAATGAGAGGACATAACGAACGACCTTTGTGTGTGTGATAACGAATAGGCGAATCTGCTTCGTTTTATCTGCTTCGAAAGTCACGAAGCAGATAAAGCAGTTCTATTCCATCTATTCTAAAATTCCGCCTATTTATACACATATAAGTTCATATCCCCCCCCCCGAAAAATTTTCCTGGCATTTTCTACAAGAAAAGTAAACATATCAATTTTATTTTATTTTTATTGATGTATTTTGCAAAATGTCCGTCTTGTAATGCAAAAACAACTCGTCCCTGATGCTAAGTGAAACAGATCGTTAATGGCATCTTCTAGAAAAAACCACCTACGGTTTTTAGACAGCTTGCCAGTCATATATCGAGCCAAAACACCTTTTTTTATTTCCTCAACAGCTGACGGTTTTATCCTTTACGGCCTTTTTCGACCCGTCTTCAACAACACGCTCGCTTGGAAGTTCCGACTCAAATAGAGAACACCTGTCGGTCTCTCCCGCATCTGTTGCTTCTTTACATTTTTGTTTTTTTCTTTTTCTTGGTGAAACAAAGAGGAGTTAGCAGCTAATTGTTCACGGCATTTCACCTGCACTAAATCGTTCGCAGTTCTTATTTCTCACCCCACACCCCCTCTCCTTCCTCTCGCGCCTTTCTCATTTTCATGATTGGCAAAGTGAAGGTCAGGGATGCAGTGCTTAGAAGCTGTCGTTTGGTGCAGTAGCACATTAAGGTTGGTCATGGAGTGAAGGGGTACGGAATTGTGTGGGAGAGTGAGGGTACTGAAATAGCACACGCACTAGAGTGAGGGGAATGAGTAGCCCGCCAGCCTGAAGAAATACTATAGTGAAATCTAATTTTGTGCAGAAGCATTTGTTCATTAGCCGAGTAAAGGGAAACAATAGGGTAGTGAGTGGCGCAAAGTGAAATCTGTCATTTTACGCGGGAGCATCTTATTATTAGCCCTTTCCCGAAGAAATACAATGGGGTGAAAGGAGTGAGTTTCACAAACGGCCGTATTCACCAAACACTTGACACGCGGATTAAACCAAACTCGAGTGTTAAAATTATCGGTGAGATATCTTACCGATGACTATAACACGCATTTCAGGATTAATCAAGATCGTGTCAAGTGTTCGGTGAATACGGCCGAAAGTGAAAACTGTCATTTTGTGCAGTAGCGTCTTATTCTTAACACTAAGATGAGGGAATACAATGGGATGAAGGAGAGTAAAGGATGTGAGTAGCACAAAGTGAAAAGGTGTAGTGAAATTTTGTCATTTTGCTCAGCAGCTTCTTATTCATTGTATTATCCCTAGAGTGAAGGGAGTTTGGAAACGGTGAGTATAGCACAAAGTGAAGGGATACAGTGAAATCTGTCATTTTGTCATTTTGCTCAGCAAGCTCTTATTATATTACCCCTAGAGTGAAGGGAGAGTGAAAACGGTGAGTATAGCACAAAGTGAAGGGATACAGTGAAATCTGTCATTTTGTCATTTTGTTCAGCAAGTTCTTATTATATTACCCCTAGAGTGAAGGGAGAGTGAAAACGGTGAGTATAGCACAAAGTGAAGGAATACAGTGAAATCTGTCATTTTGTCATTTTGCTCAGCAAGTTCTTATTATATTACCCCTAGAGTGAAGGGAGAGTGAAAACGGTGAGTATAGCACAAAGTGAAGGGATACAGTGAAATCTGTCATTTTGTGCAGTATCACCTTATTGTTAGCTCTAGGATGAAGCCATACAGTAGTGTGAAGAAGAGTGAAGGGATAAGAGTAGCATACTCATAAAAGTATAAGGATACAATCAAATCTTATTTTGTGCAGTAGCATCTTGTTAGTGTTAGATGGCTGCTAATTTCAAACGTAGAAATTCTTTTTAATCTCAATAAGAGTAGTTCAGAGAAGAGAGTGGAACTTATACGATCTTAATTTATTCTCCATTAAAACGACATGGCAAAGAAATTTGTTCAAGTGTGCTGCTCGGAGTGTTTAGAGTGCTGAAAAAAAGTTATTTTTCAGTACTCTAAAGTTTAGGTTGAGTAGGTATTAAAATATTTTAATTTTTAAACTGGGAGTTCCCTTTGGAAGCCGCTCCTCTTTAAAAAAGATTTTTTTCTTCTTCAAAAGAAAAAAGAGGAATAAATAAACAAATGAAATTAACAAGAACATGAAATCTCATTAAACATTCAGATGCACCAACTTCTAACGCATAATTGTTTCGAAATATTGTAATATGACAGGCAACTGAACAACGAAATTTTCCTATTTCTGTCTCTCATTTACGTAATCAGTGCGTACAATGACATAAATCAGAAAGAGAAAATTACAATTTTTTAACGACAGCTTCTGCGTTTTCAAAATAGAATCCAAAGTTGATTCGGTAATCAGAAAAATGCTGCAACAAGGATTGTTCTATGACAATTTCTTCATTTATGTTCATTAAGTTATTTCACAAAACTTTTTCTGTTTATACAGATTTCTTTTCAAAAAGCAAAAATAACAAATGCATTTAAAACTCTTTCAACTTCATCTCATTACTTAATTTTTCCCCCTCAAAAAAAGGGGGGAGTAGAACTAAAGTAACTATTAACACATTTTACTTTAATCCTTTGAATTGTTACGTCGAATTTCATTCGATATCAGTTTGATTCAGAATCACCATGTCAAATCTCATCGGGCATTTTTAAACTGCCGATATCATACATTTAAAAGATTTTGTTCACATTATCTTCTAGCACACACATTACCAACAATAGCTGTATTTTTTTTTTATGTTAAGGAGTTTTACATTTTAAAAAAATCCATGTGAAAGTTTTAATTACTTTTAAACAGAACATTTGAAAGACATATGCGATTATTGAAAACTACTGAAAAAGTATGCAGCAGCAAATAGTTTAATGCATGTTCGTTAAATTTTCGGGTTTGTGAATGTTGCATAATCACTGTATTGTATAAATTTCGGATTTCTTCATTTTCCATTTGCTTGGCGATGAATTCGGTAACAAATGTGACTGTCAAGAATTCAGTTTAAATTTCCTCGGCGACTAAACGCATTAATTTTAATATCGGGCAGGCATCCCACAGTTGCGTTTGAATATTACAAAAGAAATGTCTGTTATTCATCTGCCTATATTCAGTCTTTTCCCCACCCTCCACACACGCACGAACTTCTGAGTATTTTTCTGTCCTGAAAACATGTTCATTTATTTTCATTTCAATGTGTATTAAAAAAATCATCTTATAACTTACAATGCTTTAGTATTTCGTTGTTAGTGCCAAAATATATTAATTATTGTTTGTAAGATGTCAAAAATATCGGTCGCAGACTTTGGTAAAAGTTGTAATAATGATTACAACGTCATAAATCTTTCTTAGGACGTATTAGCCCCTCTTGTAATATATATTACTGATCCATCAACATCTGAGAGCTAGCCATAATAACTACATTAGTTTCACATCAACGCATCGAGAAATACAAATATAGTAATATTGATATATCACTCATTTTTATAAGGAACAAGTAGAATCGATTAAGACCAAGGACATATGTTTTGTTTTGGCATGGTAGGACTCTACAAATGGCACGCAATGTTCAAACGTGTCTTTTATTATCAAAACTACTATCCTTATACTATCATAACTACTTTCTCGTAAACCGCCAGTTTATGCAGATGCAGCAAAATCCGCTTAGAAATTTTTGCAGGGGTGGATCAAATGATAGAAACTTTTTAAAGGAGAAAAAATTTATATATATAAAATATTAAATGAACCATTAGCATTATACTTTACAAAATATTTCCAACTCCTGATCATTTTTCTTTTCAAGAGGGACCTTAGACATATATTTTCATCTCTAATATTTTTCTTGGTAAGATAAATAATCAGATAATACTACTCATCAAACATCTCGCTTTTATTCAGCTTTTCCCTTTATTTATTTATTTATTTTGGTAAATATTCGAAACTTTAACTTTAAAAAAATGTGTATTTGACGATAACTTTAATTTACAGTCAAAATGTCATTTTTTTTCTTTCTTATATTCTGAAAAAAAGAAATATGGAAGTTTTTATGGGGAGAAATGTTATAGTTCTGTTTAATGTTGTAAATGGTTGCATAATTTTAAATTCTTTATAGTACTGGTATTAATAGCATCTCAAAAAATCTTGACTTATAAGTTATTACACCAAAGAAATATTCAAAAGATAATTTATCTGATTTTCAAGAACAATCGAAGTCGAAGAATTCATTTCTGTTTCGCATAATGTTATAAAATATTCTCATGAGTATAAAATGAGAAGAATGCAGTAGAACACCCCCCCCCATAATACGGGCTCATGTAAAACGGATTCATTTAACAAGGGGGAAATTTTGCTATCATTTTCCTGACACGCTAAAACAGGCTCGTATAACACCGTAAATAAATGCGACAGATGTCTCTGTATTGCCTTCTAGCACTACTGATGATGCTCATGTGTTTGCATAATGTAAGTAAATCCTACAGCACAGATTCACATAACGCGGAACCTATCTACCGTGTTATGGCGGGGGGGGGTGTCTACTGTATTTAATTTTTGTTTTATCCAATATAGTTTCGGTAATATACACGTGCTCGCCCTTTTAAATTTAATAATGGTGATTTCCTTGAATTGATCAGTGTTTGTAGGGGGGGGGGGCGGGGACGACACAACTACTTTGGAATAATTTCACGCGTACTTGAAGCTTCTTAAATAAAGTTAATTTTAAAAGTGCAATTTATATTCTTCCTTAAGTCTACCTTTCTTTTCCTGTCGAGGTTCAGGTAGTTTCGAGAACCAGCACGTGTAATATGTCAACGAGTTGATTGACTGAGTATCGTTCGATTTTTATCTCTTCAAAGCTTGCCATGTAATCTTGCATGAGAAAATAGTTCTAAATAATAATTCGGTTACTGAGATAACTCGCCGCTCTTCTCTTATCTGGTGCTAATGTGAAATGTGAAACCGTTGACTGAAGATGATCTTCAAAATGACAAAATTGATCTCTGCTCACTCTATGGAGTATTCAGTCGCTAGTTCCAAACACTTCAGTAGTCACGACTAAATTAAAGGAACAAAATCATACGAATAGTGTTTATTTGTGTGGTTTTAATTTTGGAATGTAGTAATTACTTCTTTCGCTAATATATTTTTCTGAAATGGAAATAAAGTATATTCATTAGTGATGGTATGTTCATTAGAATGTGCGGTCAGTCAACTTTTTGCAATACCCATGTACGGGGTAAACCGAATACAACTATTGTTGATTAAAGTAAACAGCTATGCTTAGAGAATAAATAAAGATCGAAACAGCTATATTAAATGTAAAGTGATCACTTTAAAAGAGTACCCATTGGTACAAGGTTACTTACTTAATCCAGCGATAATTCTATTTTTTAAAAACATAATTTAATTCAAATTTTTCACTTTCGTCTTTTTTACAGCAAATGTTGAATATGTTCGCCACCATTTTGATGCAAAACTAACACTTCGAACCAAGTTTTTTGACACACTTCGCAACATTGCTGCTGTTATTCACGAGATCAGTTATGGCTTGTTTTAATTCATCAGTGTTTGCAAGACTTCTCTGAAAAGCACTATCTTTAAGATAACTCCACGCAAAAAAAACAATTCTAACGGCGTGAGAAATAATTAATAATAGAATGTCAATGTAAAAAATTTGGATTAAATCATGTTTCTATAAAATAAAATTATCACAGGATTAAGTAACCTTGTGCGTCTCCGATTCTTTTTCACCTCACAGATAAACTTGTAAAAGTCCAACAATGTTGTAAATTGTCTCCCACACTTAAATAAGTTTCAAACAATAAAATTTCAGTGTTAGAATATTTGTCACATCCGTCAGATTTAAGAGTAATAAGAAAAAACACTGGGTGCTCTTTTTTAAGTTAATCATTTTGTACTGGGTTTCCGGAAAGTCCTATTACATAAAATTCAAACAAATAAATTTTCAACAAGTATTGAACTACAAGCAAGCTGTGCCTAAGCATAGGGCACATATTTGTTAAATTTTCAACCTTGTTGGTAAGTGTACAAAAAAAAAAAAAGAAAGAAATACGGTTAACTCTTCAAACTCCTTAAACTTCACTTCTTACAAATTTAAATAGTAATTGTGAAGTGGAAATGCAGTCTCTTTGTCATGACCTCAAAATGCCTTCGAAAGTAAACAGCACGTGGCCGCACTCTTGAATATGCTATTTACTGAGTACCGCAGAGATTTCACTTTGCCGGCAGGAGTACAGAGAAAACGGAACAAAATTAAACCTTCTTTTCTCTGAACTGTTAAATATGAATCCTGACCTCTACTAGTCAAAATAAAATTTTATTTTTTCTTGCTATTATTTCAGATTAAGACTAAATTCCAATGTTTAGTGCGTGTATTTACATATCTTGTTCGCCGTAGGATATTTAACTTATAAATAAATCCTATTCTACTAATCTCAAAAACAAAACTCGTCTTTATACACTAATTTATCCCTCATTTTTCAACAAATAAATTCTGTACTCTATTTAAATGTTATAGTTCTGTGAATTTTTCTTCTCAAAATCTGAAGAAGGGAGGGGCAATTCGTTGAATTTGATTGACGTTAAGTTTCTTCAAAAGTTTCTTCAATTGACAGGAGAAAAAGAAACAGATATTCGTCAAATAACGGAGATATTCCGGCAGCGTTGTATATAGTAAATTTTCTATGAATTGAAGAAATAATTTCAGAAGAATGTAGACTGAGATAAATTAGTATATCATTGCTATAACTTACAACAATTAAAAAACTATATTTATTTCTTCAAAAAATTGTGTAGTAATTTAACTTGAATAAACTAGTGGAAGTTTAAAAATATAGTAAATAGCACTCTCACAAACTTCATAACTTCTTCTGGAGAAAATTCTGAAACCCGTGTGCCTCTTACGGCCATTTTTTTTTCGATATATGTTTCTTTTTTATTCTCACGTAGCATAGCAGATATTATGCATAGATGATGTTTTATGCATAGCCGGCGAATAAAAGCTGTTTGATCGCTTATTACATTAGAAGTGAACTAACAAAATGAAACAGCAAATATTTGTTTCCTATAAATAAGGATCACAATTGATTAATGTCCACTTATCCATGTAATTTATTCATAATAAGTAAACATATATTCGAATTTTCAACTATTTTATTTTTTATATATTGATTCCAGATAATTGCTGAGTTCAAAGTATTGCGAACTTCTGGCAAATTTTATTCAATTCAATTACTTCTGACAAAGTATTACGAACTTCTGCTATTTACAGTAAGTTGCCTGATTGAAGACATTGCTACTTTAATGACTGGAAAAAAAAACTATAAAATCGGTCATAGTAAATTTTTAGAAAAGAGTAAAATAAAAGAATACTGGTTAATATTTTTTTATTTTACTATGAAAATATTATTTTGATTGGTAAAGAGATATGCGCCTTATTTCTTTCAACCAACAAACCAAAGTTTTCCTCATTTCGAAATTTTTTTCAAAGTAAAGCATTTTTATAAATAAATAATGTGTAATTTACTATTAACTACTTTCATTTGCGTTTTGTTGAATATTTTAAATAATTTTTAACTTTATACTCGAGTTCAGCCTTTATTTTGTACGTCCAGTTAAAAAAGAAAGAAAATATTATTATTACTTGTGTTTGAGAATTATTCTTACTTTCTTTTGTATACAACGTGTTTTGGAACACTAAAATAGTTCTATAGAACGCCCGTAAAAAATCACAGTATACGATATCAAATATTTTAAAAAATAAGATAGCGGCACATTCATTTATAGTTCATTTTTACAAAGTCATGAGTGCATTATTTTAAAAGTAATGATGAAGCACCTAAATTTTAATTTTTATAGTGTAGTTTAACTTGATGTTATTTGGTTTTTCTTTCAACAGCAGCATGTTTATTATTCAAACTTTCTATAATTTATGTTAAATTTACAAATAAAAGTATTGCCTTTGTATAGATTGTTGGCTTACTGTATAAAAATGAATATTTATATAAACTTAGTTCCTAGAATATAATGATTAAATGATAAAAAAATATGAACTCTCACCAATTAAATTAAACCAGTAAAATTGTAATTTTGCATTAATAAAGTTTGGTTTAATGGAACTGAACAAACTTTGTTTTTAATTTCAGATTCAGTCAATTTTCGGAATTTATCCGAAAATAAGGTAAGTGTACCACTAATTTCTCATTAGTGGTACACGTTTGTATTGGTGGTACACCATGTATACGTTTTGGGACCATTTACTTTTACAAACAAAAAAAATCATAATGTACCCTTGGATACAACAAATTAAAAGAGTTTTTGTCTTTTCATATTTACTTGACATCTTTTACTTTTATTGACTCTAGATGTCACTATTGAACATTTTTTTAATTTTTAAAAGTAAGTGGTCCATTAGTTAATGGAGCTCTTAGCAATAAATGGAGTCTAGCACATTTATAATATATTTAATCAGGGAAAACGTATAATTATAAATGTTATGCTAAGAAAATGAAAACAAAAATCGAAGTTAAAGGGGTTATGCAACTTATGAAATTACTATCTCAATAGTTTGTAAAAAAACAGGGAATCACAACAGCGAAATAATAAAAAGTTCATTTGTGAAAATTTAACAGCTTGCAAAATGTAAAATTCCCCTTTAAAGATTATCAACTTTCTAAATAATCTGCGTAACTAATATCCAAGTAAGAATACTAATCATTTCATTCAGTTTTGGCATTTTAAAAATTATCAAGTTAATGATCCAAAAACAAATTATCGACAGTAATGTTTTCAGTTTTAAGATTATTTTTCAGTTTTATTTCTGAAATTTCGTTACATTAGTGCAGATATTTGCTCAGAAATATAATCCTGGTTTTGTGTTTTAAAAATGTTAAATTTCTAAAGCAAGTGAGAGCGTTAAAATTCTAAGGCAGATAGAAAAGTTCCCTTTCTGGGATTTTCACTACTAAAATTGAATCTTATTTTGCTTCTGCTTTAATGCAGGCTGCCAGAGATTTCATCGCTTAATTCTTGCTGGAAGACAAACGATTCATCAACGTGAAAAATGAGGTTTCACAAACAACTTAGTGTCTGAGCAGTAGGAAATTAAAACAGTTGACTTAAAGTCTTAGTATCAACCATCCTAGTACTGTGCCGGGACAAGGCATCCGCTGGTGTGAAAGCAGAATAAAATTAATTTGCAGAAAACGTCACGTGAAGACACCATTATTCTACCAAATGGACGAATCGCCAGCTTATTCACACTGAAGAAGAAAAACTCAATTTAGATGAAAAAAGTTTTACATTTTAAGCTGATTAGTAGTAAAATGTTAGTCGATCAATTAGATTTTCGTTCAGTAATTTGAAAGAACGGAAATGTTTTGGTTAAATACATTGGTTATCATGAATTAAGGAAAAATGATAAAAATGAAGATTACCCAAAATGTCCCATATTTAATTTGATGAAACTGACACACAGTGTACAACAGTAATCTATAAAATAACAGAAATTAACAGATTAAGTAAAAGAAAAAGAAATTAACAGACACATATGGTGTATAAAAATCAGCGAATTGGATGTGTCACTTTGGTATAGGAAAAAGTTTCCTGAATGTGCAATATGATCCACACTAGAAGCAATACAGCACTTACATCGATATGTAATGCTGTGAAATATGCGGTTTATCAATTCCGTTGAAAGTGAGAGCCATTGGTCTTGCAAAGCAGTTGCAATTTTGGCAAGGATCTGAGAAGTAGGTAGAGCAAGTCTTTCTAAATCACTACCGACATGCTCGATAGGATTTAGGTCAGGTGATCGTGCTGGTCACTTCATGCGCTGAATTGCTTGCTGCTCAACATAGTCCACGATGCTGCAAACCCTGTCGGTCTAACATTGACGTCCTGAAGCAGAAAATCATCACTTATTGCACAGGGATTAAGGCGCACATATGCATCAAAGATGCCATCTCTATAGGTCCAAGCAATCACTTCTAGATGGAAAGACATAGAGAGCAGTGCATCCGTGGAGGGCAGTGATAGCCGTCTAGTAGACATGTTGATGACTTCACATAAACACTGAGAGTAGCTATATGTATGTCTTCCTGAACCACTCCAGACATGCTTGATAGGGTTAAGTAGCTAGGATTTAGCGGCTAGTTCAACCACCAGATGGGTAGTCGAGCTGACCACTACACGTGCGGAATTGTGTTGAAAATAATCATCCACTATGCAAGCCCAGTGCGTTTTATCATTTCGCTGGAAGCAAAAAATTATCACCTATAGCCCCGTCATAAGGGCACACTTAAGAATCGAGGATGCTACCTCTATAGTTTTAAGCATTCACGGTTCCGCGTGGGAAGACATGGACGTCTGTGCGTCCACCCAAAGAAATTCCACCTTAAACACAGGCACTGGCTCCTACGTATGCATCTCTTTCACGGATGTTTGATGGATGGTAGCAAGCACCAGTTTCTCTCCAAATCAAGCAACTACTATTGTTTTGTAGGCTAATCTAGGACTCAACAGTAAAGAGAACAGCCCTTCCACTGAATAGCCGTCTAGTAGACATGTTGGTGTGTTCACATCAAACATCCCCTCCTTTGGCGTGATGTGATTGGCACTCAAGTGGCTAATCGCCTCGCGTACAGATTACCTTCGTTCCTTCTACGCTCGGTTGACGTTGTTGACATTAACCTTCCAGTTGAATCGGAGTTGCGGTTCTATTCTTTCGTATGCATAAGGAAAAATATCGGTTATCATCATTAGCCGTACTAATTGGCCGCCCTTGGCCAAACCTCCAAGATTCCGAATGTGTACTTAGAAATTGCTCTCCAAGTCTATGAACAACAGAAGGACTGACATTTGATCATCTGGTCGTTTGTTCTTGACTTCTTCCTGCCTCTAGTTTCCCAATAACTCTCTCTCGCAGTTTTTTGGAAAAGCGATGTCTGGAGGTCATTGTTACAAATTGGTTCTCCCTTATTTCTTACCTTAGAATCACAGCAGAAATTCGAGGCTTGATTTAAAAAAATGCAATTTTATGCTTCTAACAAATTATTCATTCTGGCTGTGACGCCACTCATTTGCATATTGCAGATTTAATCAGCAACATTTATTTGACAACTTATTCCAATTTCATACGGATTGACTTATTTTTGGGCGAGTTATCGCTGTTGTTGTGATTTTTTCTCTTATTTTTGGAAATCAGTATAAAAAATCTCACTTTATATTTTTTTAGATCATCGTTCGCAACGTTTTCACATCTGCAGGCCAGCAAAAATAGTTAAAATATTTCGCAAACCAGCGTCATGCGAAAATAACAAACATTACATAAAAAAAATTTTATTTATTAAATCAAACATACATATGTATTTGATTTATAAATAAAAATGTGTGGGTGTGCGTGTGTGTGTATACAAGATGTTCCCAAAACACTGACCTCTACTTTTATTTTTTAAATATTGATCATAGATACATACAATAAATTACAAAGTTACCTAAAAAAAGCTATAGAATCTTATGGTATCGATTAAACTTTTCAGAAGATTAAATCTAAACAAATGCAACATTTAAATTTTTAAACATTCTCCAATCAAAAAATTCCTAATTAGTAAAGTGCGCCTCATACATTAGTTATGTGATGTATAAAGCTAAAGCATTTCATCATGAAAAACCTCAAACAAGGTTAAACAAAATTTGTAAGGGGCTATACAATACCAATAATAGCAAATGTATTATGTATTTATACAATCATTGTATTCTTTCGTAATTCTTGAACCCTTACAGAAACACTATCACCCGACGTGATTTTTTTTTCCTTTCGAAAGACATTGAAAAAAGTTTTAATCAGCTTACACATAATTTTGCATCTCATACACTTTTCTGCATCAAATGATAAAATTTTGTTCATCACCTAATTAAGGTATGGGGTACATTTTACTAATTGGGTTTTTTATTTCGTATTTATTTAGGTTTAATCTAAAAATTATTTTAATGGATACAAAAAAAATCCTGAACCTTTAATTAATTAGCTTTGTAATTTACTGTACATGTCTAAGATAAATATTTAAGGAATAAAAACCTTTGTTAATGATTTTGGGACATCCTGTGTGTGTGTGTATATATATATATATATATACATAATGTAAAATAACTAAACTTACAAGGATATTAAATTACATTTAAATATTAAAATGAAGAATTATCGAAAAAGGAATACATATACGTAATAGCCATTTATTATAGATGCAAATATCGAAATAAGACACTGATATGCATAAAATGTGATGTAAATCACAAAGTTAAAACGTACAATTGGAGCTAAATTTAGACTTTCAAATAAAGTAAGAAATTCAATTATTTATATATATATATATATATACACGATGCTTCAAAAACGTGAATTTGGAACACCACAAACTTTTAAGGGAAGTAGAGCACATAGCAAAGGTTCAGAATCATATAAAAATCAATGTGCTGTCAAAACCTTTGTTTTCATACACCGATTGCATTATCGTGAACAAAAACAACGTTTTTGACCCCACATGGCTATGAGATTCTGAATCCTTTTTTTCTCTTTTCTTTTCTTTGTGTGTGTGTGTGTGTGTGTGTGTGTGTGTGTGTGTGTGTGTGTGTGTGTGTGTGTGTGTGTGTGTGCGCGCGTGCGTATGTGGTGTCTGCCTCTCCTAAAAGTTTACAGCTATATTTATGAGATACGCTTTTATGTATTTTATGTCTTGTGATACGCTATTTAGAAAAATTATATGCATGCTTCAGCTTGCCTGTAAAAGTAGTTTTCCTTTCTTAATGATATTACTGCTGAAAAACAAATACTAAGTTCAAATATTATTGTTCAAGACTGTAAACAATTATCAAACATTTATTATTATTCTTTAACAGTTTTTAGGTTTTATAAGCTACTTGTCTTCCTGAAAGGGTTTTGCATCAAAAACTATGACAACCCCTTAATAAAACCTACGGAATGATGAATTTTTAATAAATACTGAAAATCCTTCCTCATTCTACCTTTTACTGAGATGAGCCATTCCGTTAGAAATGTAGATGCTTTAGTTTACCTGTAAAACTGTTTTCCCTTTCTCAACAATACTAATGCTGCAAAGCAAATGCTATGTTTTAGTAAGAATACGAAACCATTCGGCTACCATAGCAGCTAGTTTTCCAAAATAGCATCTGTAAATATTTTGTCATGCATTAAATCTTACGAATTAACGAAATTATACGAGATATTAGCGTCTAATGATAAACTTAAATGAACCGATTTTTAATCAATAGCTATCTACAAATATTTTGGTACTCATTAAATTTTACGAATTAAAAAAATTGAACGAGATATTAGTGTCTAATGGCAAAATTAATCCTTAAATGTCCCGAGTTTCACGTTTGATACCGGACTTACACCGCCTGATTAGAGTACAATGCAAATTTCTTATGTCAACTTCACAGATAAAATATAGTTTTTAATAATAAATGATTCACATCGTAAATAAAAAAAATCATCACTTTCAGACTGCGTGTTTTTTGAAAAATTAATTAATTATTCACATAACTGATTTAGGAAATTTAGCTTGCACTCATGGATCGGCAGCGAACTTGTTTAAAATTCAGGCCTTTAAAGGTTAAATAAACTACGCTCTTTTTTTTTCTTCCTTTGTTTGTTGTTGTTGTTCTTCTTGTGTGGCTGAATGTCAAGCTACATGAATGATAGAGTTCTCAAACTGTTTATTAGGATACTGATCGACGATTTTGTAAGTAATTCCCATTGTTACAAAAATCTCCTTTTTTAACGCATAAAGGGCATTTGGAGGGGGTTGTCAACAAGTAACGGCTTTCTGTAGAGCATTCTTCAAGTACTCAATGGATTGAGGTCTGGAGACTCACTGGCCACACCATATGGTGAATACCCTGTTCTTCCAGATAATCGTCGACTTTGAAACTTAAACTTTGGACACCAGTGTATTTTTAAAGCAAATCAATTCATATTCAATAATTTAACAAAGTAAGTACGAATAAAACACTGATACTTGTATTATAAATTACAAAACTTCGAATCCATTGTACAATTTAAAAGGACTTTCGTGTTTTGCAGCAGTCTCACAAGAAACTGTTTTCTACGCAGTTTTTCGACATTAAATGTAATCATGCTGGTGGCATAGATCACGCACTTTGTAAAGCAAATGCTTTTATGAATTCTAAATAAAATATTTCTGATATACATTTGAGTTAACGTATGTTAAAAAATAATTTTAAAACTATTTATTTACCATAAATGCAAACTCATTATTCTTAACGACAGCAAAACTTTAACTGTTTGGGACAGCTCTTAAAACTATTTTGACACATTTAACATTTTACATTTTTAATATATTTACATCTAAAGCACTCTGTAAATCTGTATGCAAGGAAGAGTTAAATGCTGAAGATTATGTAGATATAAATAAACATTTCCTGTACTTGCATGCGGAGTACTAATTAAAATGGCTCAAAAACGATAAATTAGAATATGATGATAAAATGCCAAAGTGCTAAAGCACTCGTAAACTTGGGGAAGTGCGTTTTTAAATGTTTTGCAATGTTGCATGATATAACACGTTCATTGCCGGCTTGCACAGTAGTATTGCCGAACCAAAAAGTATTTCAATACAAGCCAAATTTTTTATGTCAATTTCACATACAGGGTGAATTTGACATAATCTGCCGAATGGAAATGGGTTAAAGAGCAGCCCTTGTGGAACATAAAACACCCTAGAAACCCTGTCCTATCTCTAACCGTTTCCGAGTTATGGTGGATAGAAGGAAATTCTGTTTTTTGTTATATCGTCTGAAAAAAAACAAATTTCTGAGGTTTCTGAAAAACCTACGTTGAAAGTAAGCACATATTTACAAAGAGCAGAAAAAAATCCTATGAGGGGGCACCATTTACATCAGGATATCTCTAATTTAAGAGGAGCTACAAGCGCTGAAACATTGGCGAAGTAAAAATTCGAAGTGTAGCCAAAAACTGTAACCGGCGATTCCACAAACACGCTTTTAGCTACAAGCGATCAAATTCCCTTCCCTCTAGCACATATAATACAATAAGAAAAAGTAGTAAGATATATTAACTACTTTTTTACAATTGAATGAAACTGAAAAACAATATGTTCTCGCAGGTTATCACAAACGTTTTTTTCTGAATTACGCGCACTAAAATGAAAATGCTTCTGAACTACGCTGCATATTTATTTTCGCTCGTATTATAATACTTTCTGCCAACAGATTTCCCTCATTTACTGTATATGAAATCCATTATTTGGCTCGTGAAATAATCGTGAACATGCGATCTAAGCCACACATTTTTCTGTCATTTCCGCCCGTTTCTTAGCTTGTGATCGATTGACAGTCATAATGTAAGTACCTACGTGACAACTTTATCGGGATTGGTGCCTGTTGATCACATTGAGTAAAAGCTGATCACAATTAACGATTGAAAACAAACGATTAATATTTAATCACAACTGACGATTGACATTTTTAGTCAGTAATCACGATTAATCCCATCAAATAATATAACCAAGAAAAGGTGAGTAGTTATTTTCTAGCGATTCCTCATGGCGTTTCCCGTGAATCGCTGTGGCATGCATTAGGTATTAAAACAAAATTTGCCGAAAAAAAATTTCTTTTGATATTCGCTCATCTAGTCCCATGAGTTATTAAAAATTTCAACCAATTAATCAAATTTTCTTGTAAAAGCCTCAATTTTTATGGAAATCTCTGAAAATTTGGAAATTTTAAATCATTGGAGACATTTTAAACACTACGTCCAGTTCGAAAAGTTTCGTACGAAAATTTTCATGAAAGAAACTCGGAGTTATTTAATTTTTAAGACAAGCCACGACCAGGGAAATTCATTTCGGTACGAAACTGCGAATAGTAATAGTACTCCTATAGGGTAAAGGGCCTTTAGGGCCTTTAAAATACTAGTGTCCAGTGGGCGGTAGTGTGTAATTCAGAGAGAAAAGCCTTTGAAAATTCATATTTAGCTCATATACTATTAATTTTTCTTATTTGACAGTGGCGAAGTAGACTTGTCGGTTACTGTACTAATGAGATGCTACGGATTAGAGTCTCGTGCTTGGATTACATTCCTCCTCCCCCCCCCCCAATTCGTTGAATTAATTATTTTTACAGGTAAATGATTCTATTATTTGCAAACATTATTAATTTTACTTTGTTTAGAAAAATAGCTTATTAATTATTAAATGATTTTACATTATAGTGACTTATAAAAATACAAAAAAACCAAATATTATGTTAACAATACTTATAAACATTAACTACAATTCCTTCTATCATTAAAATCTAATTAAAAATAAAAACTATTCCATAAAGTCATAAAATTTTCTATCAGATTTTACCACACCGGTTCTGACCATTCAATTTTAGCGAACTCGTTCGAAAATTAAAAAGAATTTCTCAAATCCCCTGTGTAGTTGTTGTGTATACTGGTATCTTATTTTCGTGAACTCCCTTTGTACACTTCGCGAACCCCAATAAGACCAAGGGTTCACGAACCATCGTTTGTGCATCATTGTTCTAAACCAGTGATTCCCAACCTTTTAGCATTGCCCCTCCCCCGAACAATGGGTAACTTACGATGCTCTCCCCTCACATTCCTCATCATAAATACAGTTTTTTACTTTTGAAAAATGAACATTTAGTTGCCTTTTCTACAAAATAATGTTATCGGTAACGTTTGAATAAACATTTCAAGCGAAAATAGCTATGAAGTAAAAATAAGAATAAATACGATGGCCTTTTTTTTTTTTAACCATGCATTATTTTTTGCTTTTTGTTTGTTTTTCCCCCCCGCCCCACTGGATGGGAATCACTGTTCTATACTATAAATAGCTCTACAACTCAAACTAATCCTTTTCTTATTTTTTTTTTTCGATTTAAAAAATCTGGGCAAAAACTTGTGCATTTTCTCCCATTATTATTACTTCTACTATTAAAACAACAAAAACGAAGCGATCGTCCAGAGTTTCAGATTAAAAACTACAAAAAAGATTCGGTAATCGCCTCCGATAAATAAGTAAGATAAACATTTGTCGTAGAAAGTAAATTTTTGCGCTTCATTTTAAAGACAAGGCAGGAACTTAAGCTGCTTATCTCAACTTTTCAATTACGATTTTTAAAGAGCTTTTCATTTTGATTACGGATAGAAGGGAAAGCGACTTTAGCTGAAAACTTCCCCCTCCTGAAACTGCCGTTATGTACGGCTTCTCTTACTGATTTCGCTTTTGGGGCCGAAACGAGAAAACTTCGAAGTTATATGTTGTAAGGATTCGGGGAGAGAGAGAATTGTGTTTTTGTCGGCAAGAAATTACAGCGTTAGGAGAATAAACGACTTTTCTTTGCTTTACAATAAAAATTGTAAAGCGTAGTTCGTAAAAATTGAGTTCTATTTTATTCTGTTTGTTTGTTCTTGAAACTAAAAAATAAAATAAATAAAATAAAAGAATTAGTCGAGAAAGAAGGCGGCCTACGTTATGGGGCTATATTAAAGTAGTAGAATGACAGCAATGTAATGCTTTTTCTTTTATTCAAATGAATAAAATTATTCAAATGAAGAGAATGGCCATCTTGAAAATTATTCAAGAATCTTTTATTCAAATGAATGCTATTCAAACAAATAAATGTTCAACAACTTTTTATTTGCAAAGAGCTGTGCCTAAACATAGGATTCATATTTGTTACATTTTGTAGTAAGAACTTTAAGATGGTATTTTTTTTCTTTCGAGAAAGATCAAGTCAAACGTTGGCACAAAAGCCCCTCTGCGAGGCAGCATAGGCTGCCTAACCGAGCCTTCCCGATCCTGGGCTCTGGGGTGCGGATGCATATGCCTCGGCCAGGTGGTCAGCCTCACTCGAACCGGGGCCACGCGAGATAGCAATAGCAAGTTTCCTCTTCTTGTCAAGTTTCCTCAAGCTTGGTTCTCATTTTATCGACCCACTCAAGGGATGAAAGGCTGATTCAAGAAGGATTAGAGAAAAAAAAAATAGACTAGAGAGAGCATCGCCATTCAAAACCCGTTGGAAATGTGAGGCAAGGTTGAACCGGGGCCACGCGAGATCAAGCAAGTTTCCTTTACGTGTGGTAGAGGAAACTTGCTATGGCTATCTCGCGTGGCCCCGGTTGAAACATGTGACTTGTGGCACAGAGGGGCTAGACTTGTGCTTTATCGCCACATTTGGCAAGTGGTACGTGTAAACTACGAAGGAAATTTGCTATCAGCATATACATTACAAACTCACTTGGCGTAAAAAAAAATCAAATTGCCAAGGCTTAGGGAGATGTAGATACATTGAAATATTCTTAATTTATGAAAAGGGTACTTACGTATTATCCCGGCGGTCATTCTCGTCAAACTATTTTTCATCGAATGTGCTGGCAAACTCTTGCCAATAGTATTCCAAACCATCAATAATGTCATGAGTTGGGGATTTATCTTGGCGGACAATCGCTCGTCTTGGCTGATCGCCACGATAATACGGAAGTACCATAAAATGTATGTTTAAAAAAAATGAAAAAAACACTTTTTCTAAAAATATAACGATAAAAACAGAAATTAACGCGCTAGCCAGAAATGCTCCACAGAAAACTAAGGAGAGGTAGATGCACAAGAATTATGCACATAAAATCTTGCCACAAGTCAAGTGAGGGGACAAGTACCTCAAGTTGAGGTTGCCAGAGCGCTCTCTTTCCTATTTCTTCTCTATGCGAAGTATGGCCATCCTCTTCCTTTTTACACTTTCTACCCTCCTTGGAGGACAAATTTTAAAAGGTCCTGAAATTAATTTTTAATTATTCGTGAATGTTGTATTTTACAGCAAGAGTTTTATGGATATTTCTTTTTTTTCATTGGGATAACTCGGGATAGGTTAAAAGAAAGTATTTTGCCCCCTTACCCCCTCATCAGTTTTAATTTTGTAAAGGAAGTCCAATCTAGCCGGTACGTTAAAAAACTCAGGCCAAATTTCTTATTTTTAGTTTCACTAGTTTTGGCTAGGCGAAATATTGACACAGGAAAAAACATTACTTTCCGGTCCTCCTAATAAAATATAAAACTGCTGACATAAAAATGCACGACAAGTTGGCTAATAGAATTGAACTAATTAAAATTAATTTTGTTGTTGTTGTTGAAAATGTATGTAAGATAAGATCTTATCAATTGAGATCTTATAATCTACGCTACACAACGAACGACTCAAAAGTCAAATTAATTTCAAAAATGTTTTATTCTGAATATATATGATTTCTTCTTGTCGCCTTATTTAAGTAACTTTAAACATGTTTTGCTTAATGTTTTTTTAAATTAAAATTTATTAAAATTAAAAATAAATTTAGCACTAATGACTAAAAGAGAGAAAAGAGATATGTTAAATGTTTAAATGAAAAATAATCTAAAAGCCTGATAAAAATCTAAAAAAAAACAGATATATTAAAAATAAAACTTTGAAGTTTCAAGTTGATATGTAAAAATTGTACAGCTATTGAGTTGATGAAAAAGCAATATTTTGTCAATTTTCGGGTCGTTTGCTCTTTCTACTTATTTTTTAAAACTGAAAATGTATGTACTGGGGATTGAAATAACAAGCAACTACTTTTGCAGCTGAGAAGTTCTGCGCAAAACACTTAATGGATAACAGGTAATTGAGAAGGAAGGTCAAGTCAGAAGAAACAAGAATTTTAATTATGGAATTAAGAGTTTGGTGTATAAAAAACAGTCGTAACCCATTCAACTAAATTCGGGTGAGATTTGCGTCATTTCCGACATTCCTGCCGAAACCTGCGACCTTCCGACATTCCTGCGTGTCGCTCCATCGTGCTGGAATCACGCATTTAGATCATTATCTGTGCACCCAATATCTCTTACCGAATAAACTTATTTTGCTTTCCATTTACTTTTCGAGACATTTTTAGGAACATTCTTTATGTATTTTTTAATCTCAAAGAATATTTTTAAAATAAAAAATTCTTTTTAAAAAAAGCCTTTTTTTCTATTAAGGGAAATTTATAGCTGATTTAAAACATGACAAACGAAAAAATAACATTATTTATTTCTAAAAAAACATGTTTAAGTATCTATCTATTTCATTTTATTTTTATTCAAATTATGAATCAATCCCATTTGGTTATTTATAAATTGTTTAATCTCTCTTAATAAATTAATCTCATCTTCCAAAGTAAAATTGTTGCTGTTTTGACAAAAATAAAACTTCAAACTATTTGCGATTATCGAACAATTAGAACAAACTGTATTTTCTCAAAAAAGTATTTTTCTTTTAGTTTCTAATTATTCTTTTAATTATATGTGTCATAAAACTTCTACATTATTAGTAAAAGTTTCATCGTTACGATGCTAAGCAAACTAATTTTTTCCTCAAATATCGTGTCTCACATTTTTGCTCTTTAATTATTGAAACAAGCAACTTTAATTACTGAAGAGAAGTCTTAATAAAAGGGTGGTAATTTAATTCGATAATTAATTTTAATAATTACTTTAGCCATTAACAGACAAGGGGATTAAAAGCACGTTGTACTATCTTTTAGGGTTGGTGGAATTTCTGGTCTTTTGTAACTATTTATTATGTCAAAAACAAAGCTGCAGATTAAGGGACAGAGACAATGAATGTCTCTGTATTAGTAATATGAGACAAGCTTCGACTTCTTTTTAACTTAATTATTACTAAGAAAGAAAAAAAATTGATAAAATAAACTCTGTAAATTTTTGTATAGCATTTTTCTTTTTACATATAAATTTTTGTATAGCATTTTTCTTTTTCTGATTAATTATTATATAATTAATCAAATTAAAACTCATCATTTGATCTCGCTTTAACTTTTGAAAGTCTGATTAAAATTAAACACAAAAGCAGATTTATTTTATGCTAAGAGATAGATAGTTATTTTTTTTCATTATGACATGACAATTTTTATGTTCTTTTGACAGTAAATAATTGTCATGAAAATTCAGAATATCATTAAACGAGTAAAACCACACTCTTTCCAAAGCCCCCTCCCCTCAAAAAATATCGAAACAGGGTTATTTTCTAAGAATTTTACTTGGAGCGCGAAAGAAAAGAAAGCGCTTCCATTTGGTAAGCAGTACAGTAATTACTATTAATAATAAATTCTAATTTTATAAATTCAAACATTAGATGCACTGCAAGTGAAAAGTGTAGGGAAGTAAATGATTTTAACACTTTACCTTATTTGTCCAGAGGTATAAAAGTGTTACGTCTTGTAACACTGAACAATATTAAGAGTTAAAGGCCTCTAGTTCTGAATTGTGATATCAAAATATTACACCTTTACAGATCTCTGGTAACCTGAATTTTTTTATGGGGTTACATTATTTCGACCTCTGCATCGTACCACATTTCGAAAGCAGCAGTTTAGGTAGAACTACAAAATTTAACATTTCATATTATTTTGGATTAAAAAAAATATTTTTTACAGTTATTTTGGATACTAATCCCTAATTTACTCTATAATATTTATTTAAGACTGGTCTATTAATAAATACAAGATTTTCAAGTTTAATGTTATGTTAGAGACTCGAAAAAGAAAATCAGAGTGCCTTTTCACAAGATGTTCTATGCCTTTAAACAAACTGTGAAATTATCAGAACTATGAAACATCCAGGAAAATTGTTAAATTGATAGCAATTTGAAATGTTTCTGTAAATAAAGGGAGTATTTTTGACAAATCTCCCTTTCTTTGCGAAAAAAAAAAACCTACTGAATTACTTAGACATTATTGGATTATTTTTTACATTTTCAAGGAGTGATTTGTCATTTTTTTCCTCTTAAATACTAGAATACTCTTAAAAGTACGCAATAACTGCTGTTTTATTAAAATCTAAAACTACCATAAAATGAAAAGAATCTGAAATTAACAATCCTACAAACACACATACGCGAGAAAGTTTGTACGTGCTCGAACTGTTCTAAACATTCAGGCATTGCTATCAGATTTATAAATGTTATTATTTTGCACTATATTATGTAACTTACTGAAAAGAGTGTGTATAGCAATATTTTATAGGGGAACTTAAAAAAATTTTAATACATTAAAGTATACAGTAGTCATTGCTTAAAGTACATTTTAGAGAAGCTAACCTAATACTGGCATTAAACGAAACAAAGCTAATATCAATGATAGAATAGATTAAATTAAACGATATTAATATCTATAATAGTATAATGCTCTTGGTCCAAAATAGTGCTTGGGCTCTTTTACAGGGACTTACAAAAAATTTCCGGACAATGATTAAAAATAAATATTCTCTTATTTGTCTTTTCCATTGTTGAAAAGACAAATATTCTCTTATATGTCTTTTCCATCGTTGAAAAGACACAGCGACAGCTATTATTTTTCTGCATCCATCGTTGATTGCCGACACAGGTTTTTGAATGTCCACAGCGTTAGCAAGTGCAACGCTACCAGCGTTGCCAGTAAATCTTGGCAAGAAAGACGATCTTCCCTGTTTTGTTTTTCCAATGATGGAAGTGAACTGCTTAAACCTGGGTGAAGGAGGGGGTCACATTTGGAAGCAGCCCCTTATAGTATATGCAACTTCCTGATCTTAAGGTACACTCACATTAACCACTAGAAAAAAGAGACCTAACACAACAGAGATTGAACGAAAAGTGGGCTTTTTCAAAGGCTGGGGTCAGTTTTATTTTTTTTTAATGGCCTATAAAATTGTTGTATCGAGACTTTAAGTATGCAGTGAAAACCATTTATTTGCTCTTTATCCAAAGAGTCAACAAGTCAAAGAGTCCAGTAACTTATCACACGACTGTTATTCCTAAATTCATGTAAACTACAAATGTGCCCAATGTGTGAATTTTTAAATAGGAATTTGGAGGTCACTCGGACTAAATTGGATGCCGGAAATATACAGGGTGTCCCATAAATACAGCCCAAACTCTGCACAGTCAGATTTCTCGTTGGGAGTACATAAAAAGTGCCCAAAGAACTATAACTGTACGGCCCGTAGTTTTCAAGAAAAGTGCGAGAAAAAAGCAGAAACGTCATTTCCGGAGCACAAAAAAAAACCTTTATTGGAGTCATGAACATAGTTTTCTTTGCATATGCTTTCATAAAATGATTTTCAAAATGTCCACCGTGCATATCGAGGCTTGCATGCGTGCACAGTGTAATGGCCAACTGCTTACGTTCCATCAATCTGTTACCCACATAAATACATCAGCAAGAAGGGGAGGGACTGAATCACTATTTGTTGTAATTAGGACTCGATAGTTCAATTCTTTCAATCGTTTTCAATGAAAGCAATCCATAGCTGCCAGATTGTAGCGGCCATAACACCGAGTCACCATATGCAATCCAGTATCCAATTTAATGTTTCTTGTTATTTTTCCTCGCACCGGATGTGACGTCATATTTTGTTTTTCCTATTTTTCTCGAGAACTATGGATCGTACAGGTACAGTTCTCTGGGCATTTTTTATGTACTCCAAGAGCGGAATTTGGCTCTGCAGAGTTTGGGTGGTATTTATGGGACACCCTGTGTATATATTATGGTCAATTGTTTTTCGATATTCATACTGTTTGGCCCTTTGATTCTGCGGATATATATATATTTCCAACGGAGTATGTCATTTTTGCAGTGATATTCCTTGTGCTATTAATTATATATATATAACTTTTAATACTCGTTTAATTTACAATTAACGATAAAACTGCACATCTACAGACGCGCATTAGATAAGTTTCTTCAAAGTATTATTCGGTACAGGTTAAACACTGTAAATTAAGATTTTTTCCCTCGAAATCCTGCATTGCTTTCGGCATATTTATAACATTGCACTGAAATATTTAAGAACAAATCTGAAGATAGTATGCACGCTTAATACTATTGGAGGTAGAAAAGCAATTGGAGGAAGGCATAAAAATGAATAAATTATGATAAGAGAGTCAAAGAATATCTAAATAATACAGATTTTAGAGCAAGCAAATGTGCTTTAATTCCATCTATTTTTAAATAGGCTGCGCGATAACTTTTTCCTTATTAACCGTCTGTGAACGCATTTTATTACTTATTTACATTTCATGCTATGATTGCGTTAGATTATTTATAATATTATTATATATTTTTTTATTTTTTAGAAGTCTTGTGATGATAGTTTTTCTTTTCGCCCCTAGAGAAATATTATATTGTCATGGTTAGATTTATCCCACTATTATTACTAATTTTGACCTTAGTTGCAAAACAATGTTGGATCGCAATATCGCGCCATTATAAGGTTTTGATGGTTTGTGATATATTTTCTCAATAAAAGGAAATATCAGAAATCGATATCTTTAATATTGGTAAATGTTTGTTTTAAATTATATCCTTAATGCATGACCGGAATTTGCGATATATTGGAATTGAGTTAGATATATTTCCAGCACTCCCAGTATTGGATTAATATCCGGTTTTGAGTTAGAAATATTTTCAATTCCTTCCCAGTACTGCGTAATTATTCCTTTTGAATCTAATTTATTTTCAATGTATTGTCACTATCAGATAGCTATTGGTCTTGAATTAGAAATGCTTTCCATGCATATGCCTTCCCCAACATTGGGAAACATCGGTTTTGAAATAGAAATATTTTCTATTTTGTTTTTAATATTTCAGAAATATCACTACTCGAACACTGTGACCCACAATTCTGTTTTCTATCCGGAAACATATTCTAAAATGCAAATGTCGAATAGTAATAATAATAATAATTCTAGATTATTTTCAACTAATACAAATTAACTACGATTTAGGAGATTGATGCGAGTTTCAAAATTCATAATATGAAAAAAAAGTCGCTCGTTTAGATCAGTCTACAGATCTTGATGTCTAAAAAGTACTAATAAAACTTATGCAAGAAAAAAACTTATTTAATAATGAAATACTTTTTAATATCATGAATAGAGTTTTATAGGAAAAGGTAAATGCAATAATAGTATATGACAGCTTCACAAATTCTTTTGAGCTCCACGCATATATTAGAGAAATCGCGATGAAAAGTTAGTAATCTTAAATTTCAAAGTTTTATCCTGTACAGGCGTGACAATTCTAATGATTTTTCCAGAACAACATACGATTTGTATTATTGTACAACTGAACATTTGTGTTCAGTCGTACAGTAATTCAATTAAGTTGTACAATAATAATAATAATTGCAATTTCTCGAGCTAATTAAGTAAAAGAAAAAGTATATACAATTTCTCATAAGTCAATTTTACCAAAGCTCAAAGGGGTACTGTTACAGAACATTTAAAGAATAACAAATAAAAAAATATATATAATATTGAAAAAATTCATTCAAAAAGTTTTAATCTCTAGAAAAATTTCACAAATTTTAAGAACTATGTTTTATTCTATTCATCTGTAAAAAAAGCACTCAATATCTGCAGCTCAGTTCTACATCTGCACGTAGATAATGTTCACCTCATGCTCAGTTCTACATCTTAAAACGTTATAAGATGCATAAAAGGCTAAGATTCTATTTATAACCATAATAAATTTTAAAGTTGTTTTGTTTGTTTATGGAATCAATTTATTTTGTAATTGAAAGTTTGCTGTAACCGGCTTTGTAGTAAACATACAAATGTGAGGTTCAAGTTTATCATTTTAATTTGTCTATTTTCATTATTTCAGACAAATATGCAATTTTGATTTTAATTTTATATTGCTTTAAAACCTATTTATTTGCAAGGAGGAGGAAAATAAAAATAAATAATTTATATAAGAGATAATATAAATATATTTTATTATTTTTAATGCAAATTTATATTTAAGACCAAAATAATAAGTATAATTTATTTAAATATCGAGATTCATCATTTAAACTTTTTAAATTACTTAGTTACTATTTTTATTGGATTCCCTTCTCTGCTTAAAATACTTTAAAGTGTAATTAATGAACTTCCACGGAAGTTTTTTTAAATTTTTAGGTCGCAAAATGAAGAATGAAAAAAAAAAAAAAAAAAAAAAAGCTTATGTTAGTTCAGTGTTTCTTTATGTCAAACTAATAATTTATTAATGTACTAACATAACAAGTTAGGTTTACATTCATAGAAAAATGCTCTGAAAGATTTTTGATCAATATAGTCTATCACTATGATAATAAAGTTTAATATTTGTTATAGTTGTATCATTATTTCATTACTTATTATTTTATTTTACTTTTTATATGTTTTAGATATTTTGGATAGATGAAAGATCTGCTTAAAGGGATTTTTTCCCCCAAAATTTTCAAAACAATTATCATAGGCTTTTAACATTTGACTTCTTTAGAAAGCCTGGTAAAAAAAAAAATCACATAATTCAGAGAAAAATGCTTTTAAATTTATTTGTTTATTATTTTATGAATACAGAAAGAACTTTTTTTTAAAGAAAAAAATCGTAAAGAAAGTCTATGCTTTAACTGCATTAAATTTTGAATTGGTGATTAATTGAAAAGACAGCTGAAATATCTGAAGTTATAGAATATTGACAACTCACAAAACTTTTGAAAGTTTTAATAATGTGTTTGAGTCCCCTGATAAACCAGTTTTTCGAGATCAAAATTTTCATGCGTATAAAGACTATCTTTACGTTATTCCATAAATCTATATGAAGTTTTTTCAAGTAAGTTATGCCCGTGAAAAAAATGAAGAAAAAAAAACTGTGAGATAAGATAAATATTCAAGATCGGTTGAATGATGACATGTGTTTAACTGACAGCTAGAAATTTTTTATCGGCGGCGGAGAATAAAACTTTTCTCAATTCTTGTAAAAATATTTTTTTCTAACTCACCGTTATTGACGTTCGGAACAACGGGTCTTTTCAAAACTTCGGCAGCAGAATGACTGACGTTCATGTCTACAGTCATTATTTTTTCCCTTTTATTATATTTCTTATAGCCGTCTTCTCACAGAATAAAAATGTCCAGAGAATAAAAAATAATGTCATGGTGCCGAAGCCTTTCAGTCACTTCCGTGGTATATTTCTTTCTTTCCCATTCGCTTTTACAGAAATGCTTTTATTTTTGGAAAACACCGCTTTGAAATACGGCGGTCTTACGGCAAACCGCCCGCAAGTTGATTAGAACAGTGGGCATGGAAAATGTCGCTCTCCGTACACCACGGAAAAAAAGGGGTTGCCGAAACCTGAGGGAAATCGCCAAGTACGCCAAAAGATGAAGATGTGGTTACAGATGATCGTGAATTCGCTTAAACAGCTACTTTTCTCCTACGGGTGTTACACTATTATATTTCGAACTGGAAATTCGACGTGTAACTTTCGGAAGAGGTATTGAATAGAATTAATGAAGTCGTGTGCAGGCATTGAGAAAAATGGCTATAACTGGAAAGATGCAAAAAAGCGGTAGTTCTACAAAAACCCTTTGCAATTCTTACTTGAATATCTTAATGTTTTGTTTAAAATGTTTCTAATGAACATTTTAGACGAATTCAACTGGTTTTTTATGTTCGAAAGTAGTTAAGTTTATTAATTTTTAATTAATTGTTTTAATTAGTTTATTATTATTATTATTTAGTCGTTATTCACATGTTTAGTACAGTGTTTTTAACCAGCTGTTTTGATCAGAATAAATATTACAGTAAAACCTGTGTTGAACGACCCCTGTATTTAACGACCACCTGGTCTTTTCGACCATGTCTAAGCGGTCCCGAGTACCATATTATTATAAATAATGGTTTATTTTCCTTATTGAACGACCACCTGCCTGACGCGACCAACGACCGCTATGTATAAGAAACATATTTATTTAAAATCCTATTTTAACGACCGCGAATTCTTAAAAAAAATTCTTATTTTCCCTATTTGAGTAAGTTCGTTGTTTGGATGATCAGCAATCACGTGGTAGGCTGAAAACGAAAGTTGACGCGCTTTTAGTTGAGTTGTAACACAGCTTCCAGTCACTAAATAATCCATGGAGTCACTGAACGCAATAGCGGCATGCACGCAGTTACTTGTGTTACTGCTTCTTGGAGAATATAATTATTGAATTTTATGCATTTAGACATTACAGTGAATCGTTCAGTACAATTTCTTCTTTTAAAACCTTTCTTCGAAAAATAATACCATCACAAAATCTGCTCCCCGTAGGAAAATACTACCGAGAATGACGTCATTGTTTCGATCAATGAGCGATGCCGATACTGGCGAGAGCGCAGCCCGCAAAATTCAACGAAGGCCCCGATTCAACACAGAACCTGTTTTTATGTTTACAGCGTGATTTGTTCTCGGAAACGAAATTACAATAGCTATCGCAAGGATATTATTTCATATTAATTGCTTTCTTCGTTTTTTATTTTCATTTTTAATAACAATGGAAACCAGTAAACGTTCTCGAAAATTCCTGACATTGAAAGAAAAAATTGAGGTTATTAGTATTTTAGAAAATAATAAAGTACCTACCATGTAAAGCAAAATTTTATTGCATTTTTCATTTTTTTTTAAATTTAAACATATTCTAATTTTATTTATTAAAATATATATAAATCTCACTATCTTTCTCTACATATTGTAAAAAAGTAAGTACATACATGCTTTTTATTATATTATATCTATGTATATTATTTATTATATTATATCTATAAAAGCCTTTTCAGTGTGATAATCAAGTAATTACCAATAAATTCCAATTCTATTGATAAAATTCAGAACACTTAAAATATTGTTAAAATGTATCGTATTACCTGAATTCAAAGACCGACCCTCCTTAAAGACCACATTTTCTTGGTCCCAGTGGTGGTCTTTAAAAACAGGTTTCACTGTATTTGCTAACCTTTTAAAAAGAAAAGCAAACTAAAATACTGATCCTTGATACAAGTATTAAAAAGTAGAAATAGCTGCTTCAGTTACAAGAGTCACTTCTAGGGAGAAGTTTTTAGAACACGATTATTGAATAGAGATCAAATCAGCATGTAAAATATGAAGAAAATTTCCTTTTTCATAATGATCGTTTACATGAATCTGAAATGTCTGTCTAAAATGTTTTACGGCTTTTATAGCTTCCTTTTCGTTATATCCCATTTACCAGTAAATGACGTTTTAACTAGCAACTGAAAATTTAATGCCAAATGCAATGAGAAAAGAAGAATATATTATGCAAAATCACAATGAAAGAAGTTATTCTATCAGTAATAATGTTATTTTGATAGAATAAAGAGTGTAAAAAGTATTAAACTTTTGTCAGGAAAATATCAGTAGTTTAAAAGTAGTATTATAAGTAGTTTAAAATGTAATGAATTTTGACTTAAAAAAAAAAGTGTGTGCGTGTAATCTTTACGCGCGATTGAAGTAAAACTTCTTTGACGTTTACGACACATATCACTGAAATGATTAAACTTTAGCTTAAAATTAATATATATTCATATTATTCATTGGAAATAGGTACTTGAATGTCATCATAATTTTTAGGTATGAAATTATAGGTTTGTGGTAACTATAATGTGAAACGTAAATTTTACTCTCTAAATTTGCTAATTTTCTTGAAAGTACAGCATCTATCGTTGTGCCTAAACGCATTGTTGATTGAAGTCGAGAAGTATTCATAGTTAGATCAATTTTTTCTTTTAAAAAATCAACAAACGGCGGAGATTCTTGAAAGCGAAAATTAACATTAAAACCTCCAGTAAGAATCATCGGTCATTCATGATAATTACTTAGAATCCAGGAAGTGTCCATGTTGTAGTATTATTCTTTAACTGTTTTCTTATACCATTGTACATCTGAAGGTTGGGTATGAATGGGGGGAATGTCCGTAGTCTAGTATTATACTTTAACTATGTTCTTTAACTGATGTTTTCCTCTGTTTGTTGGGTTCGAATGCAGATAGTGTACTTTTTTTGTGTTTTTCTATCACAGTGTTCTTAAGCGTTGATTGTGTCTGCTGGTAGGTTTCGAATTATTATTCTGTATCCGTGTTTTTAAACTGCATGTTCTATCTATTGTTTGGGATTGATTGCAGCCAGGGTTCATTTCTTTGTGGTGTTCCATTCCCGTGTTAAACCGTTGCTTGCTCCGTCTTGAGGTTGGGTTAGAATCCACGGAGTGTCCATTTGTTATTCTTTTGTTTTGTTCTTAAACCGTTGTTCCTGTGAGGTTGGGATTACATGTAAAATATTATGTTGAATGTACCTTTAAAACGCTTATTGATATATAAAATAAAGATTGGTGTCTCAAAGATACGCTCTCGACTGTTTTTCTCGCCGTTCCTCTCCCTAACTCTAACAGGTTCCGCGTATTTTTACAGGACTAGTGATCGCCCAGTGGTCGAAATTCGACCGAAATACATTAAACCTCTAAATAAGCATTGCGTATACCTCTGTAATCATTGCTTATAACGTTTTTTATTTTGTTCTATTACGGCAGCTGCGAGCGTATACCAATACGTCATTATGCATTAATTTTCCAGTTATTTGAAAAATGCGAACGATAGGGAAAATGAGGTTTAACTTGGCTAAGCCATATTTAAAAAGCGGCCATACGTTTTTTGGCATTTCCCGGTTTATTTTACTTATTTTATTATTTATTTAATTATTTTATTTCCTATACTGCCCAGGTTTCGTCAAGGCTACACAGTTATTTCGTGTATCTTTTTAAAAGTATATAAAATTTAAGTAGAAAATTAATATAACATCTCAAACCATGGAATGATCGAACACTACTTTTCTGCGACGTACAATTGAAAAACTGGCGGCTTCAATACTATTCATTTTTTTTTTTCAAATGTTTGTCCTTGAGACTTACTAATTGTCATCGCAAATGCAGGTATAATTGGAAATTGGTTTCTTTTGAGAGATAAGTGAATGATAAAATAGCTCCAGAATATATCGTACATGGGACATTTCGAATTGTCCGTTTATTTGGAATCCAAATTTTCCTACTGCATGGGATTCTAGTTAAAACTTCACAATTGATAGCATAACGGTGCATAAACTTGATGCGCATTCGTGCTCCATTGATTAATGCTTCCTTTGTACGGGGATGGATTAGTTGCAACGGTCGAAAGGAGAAAAGGGCGAGTTGCACTGTTGACGATGATGAATTTAATCCACGGCCGCGAAATGGAAGGGACAATCACAGAGGAACACTGTGGTCTCGCAACGGGACAGGGGTAGCATTTTTTGAAGACGCCCTACAGCAACGGCCGGACCCAGTGAGGTTTTTGGGGTCTTGCAAAGCTCCAGCAGTAGCATATTTTCGAGGTACCCCTTACAGCGATAGCCGGACCAAGTGATCTTTTTAGGGGTGTCGCAAAGACCAGCGATTGCATGTATTTTCGAGGGGGCGCAAGATATGGATTTCGGTGCAATTCGCCACTCGATTTGATTGATAGCTGTTGGCGCGGTTACAATTGACCCCCGTCCCTTTGTATTACTTAAGTTTCTAATCAGTAAAACTATGCTATTAACTTTCAACACTAACATATGTGGTGGCAAAGGTACTTTTCGATTAGCCGGCGTAAATCCCACCAACATTTTTTTCTTGGCGACATTAAAAGACTAAAACATCGTTGTTTCCCAAAACAAAGCCAAAAGTATTAATGGTACTTACGTATTATCCTGGCGGTCATTACCGCCAAACAATTTTTTCGTCAAATCTGCTGGTAAACTGTTGCCAATTGTATTCCAAACCATCAATAATTTCTTGTGTCCGGCATTTATCTTGGCGAAAAATTGCTCGTCTTGGCGGACCGCCGGGATAGTATGTAAGTACCGTATTATAATCAATATACAAAAAAAAAATGTACTTATATACAAATTACAATGTTTAAACGTATCAGTATACTAAAAAGAAATTTGTATGTTTATTGGACGGATCGTTCGTTAAAATTATGGAAATGGAAAAAACATATGGAATTAAATTAAAATTCCAAAGTATAGAAATGCGGATGCAAGAACTTTGTACTGGAAATGATGCTCAGTGATTCTCGTTAGGTTTCTTTGCAATTGGCGCAGGTTTCAATTACTTAGCTTTTCATCGGCTGACTGAAAGTTATCCAAACTATTAACAGTGAAATAACTCAAAAAATCCAATTAATAATTTTACTGTCATAATAGCAAACTATTTTATCGTGACTATGATACGTTCTCAGTTCACCGTGTATTTGATTAAGTATATCAGTAACAAAAGTACTATCATCATTTTTAAGGGCTAAAATAACTGACTTCTACATATCTGTTACCCGAGAGTATGTTTTGTCGGAAATATTTCCATGCACCTCATTAACAATGTAATATTATTTTCATCCCCTATTGATTGCTGATGTATTTCGATAATATTTTCACTAAACTAGCGATTAATTTAATTTTTTGGAGAATTTTGTTGGAATATTATAGCCCTATTGTAACTTAATGCTGTTATTTCAAAATGGACACAGCAATGGAACCATTACGAGCGCACGTCACTTCCTTTACTCAGCGTTACTTCCGTCAGAAAAAAAAATTGAGTTACTCTCTAGTTGCGCCCACGGACTAAGAGGCTTTAGGACGATCATCGGGAAGCGGCAGACGGGCGAAACTGCGTCAGTCTCTGAAAGGAAAATATGCGACCCCCTTTTAATGATTAACGGCATGGGCGCCCTCTGACGACACACGGCGTAAGCATCTCCCGCGGGGTGCTTCCGTTGATATTTGTTTACGTTTTAGCTACTAGCACACGACGCATGCGCCAAAAAATTAATGGGTACGACTCCCAGCGCCACCTTTTAGGCAAATTTCATTTAGTTCTTTCACAATGCTTGGATGATTGTCCTGTACCCTCTTAGTCCGTGTTCGCCGTTTTGGACCGTTGGCTGTCCGCGCGGCGAGCTTGCGGTGCCGCAAGTAAATACACCAATGCTCTTCTGTAATTGGCTGTAGCTGTAAAAGCTCTTCTGTAATTGGCTGTAGCTTTGCGGTCGCTGCGGAATATCTGTTCTCGCCAGATAATGCGCAAACCCTCGGCGCTCGCCGCGCGGGCGCCGTGTTGCTCCGCCACGTGACGTCATTGATTTTTGATGTGTGTTTGATGTGTGTGATTGTGAACGTCACTGATTTTTGAGTTACAGAATTATATGTATCAGAATTCAACTCTAAAACTTTTAAACAGATTAATATTATGTTTGTTATTCGTCTTATTAATTAAACTCTTTTTCGTTAATGTTGAAATTTCAAAAATGATACTTTCACTATGAATTATTAATAAATGAGCTTGCTTTATAAAATTATTCATCACGTTTGTGGAAACCTCGTTCAAAACTATCTTGGAGTATTACAAAAAAGTAAATTTTTATCAAGGTTAGTTTCGCTAAAAATAATTATTTTTTGGTGTGTCTTGGCAAATTATAAGCTGTCCGATTATATTTTTCTGACGATATTTTTTATTTTATTTTATTTTACATTTTAAAAGAAAATGGTTAATTTTCTTCATGAGTGCTTGACTTTATAAAAAAATTTAATAGCGCATATATTTACGTTCTCTTTCGGAGATTTTTATAATTTATTATTATTATAATTAACTGAAGCTCCCAGGGGTACACTTCACAACAATTCTTTTCGAAATTGAGATACGGTGCCATCTTTTAGCTTTCAATAAGTACTATCACCACATGAATTATAATTGAAGTAGAATCATTTTAAAGCCCTAGAAACAAGCGATAAAGTTTCGGTATACCACTTTACTGCGCGCCTTCAAAATCGTTTTTCTCAAAAGAAAATTTTTGTTGTAAAGTGGTTCTACCTATAAACATTTCAATTGCATTTTTCTCACTTTATTGTGATTTAAAATATTAATATTACATAAATTAACAATTCGATTAATATTTTTACAGTAAAACATGTTGGCCAGAAACACTAGACTTTTTGAGATAACGAGTTGAAATTAAAGGGAATCAGTTTGTAAATGGAAATGTAGATTATGGCCAATTATCTACGCTAGGGATCTTGGCCGGTGGTGCGTTTGCCCTCCGTGGGGGACTTTCTAAGAGGTCCTAACCCGTATTTATGCAAAGTTTTGGAAAAAAAAACACTGAAAACACTGAACGGTTAGGTCGGCGGACGCGACCTAGTGCCGAACCAGGCACCTTCCGTCTCCCAGTTCAAAGCGCTAGCGCAATGCCACTGGTGGGGTGGGATTCAATTTGTAAGGGAAAACGCATTTAATGCGATATCAAGAATTTCGATGTTCGAGATATCGAAGTTAAACTGTAATTAAATTTACATATATCTCTTAATTTTATAAAAATAACTGCAATTTGTGTAAAAGCGTGCAAATTTAGTCATGCTTAATTTATAAAATAAATTTTCAGTGAATTTACAGCAATATTCTTGCACAAAAAACTTTTGTTTCTGATATTTTTTTCTGCGGGGGGAAAAAAATGCGTAGAACTTTCTTCGCTGAACTTTTTTCAAAGAATTTCATTCATATGAAATATTTTAAGCGTTAACCTGAAGAACTCTTAAAAGTAGCTTTCGAGATTTTACAGAAACGTGCAAGGCCGTTACCAGGGGGGAGGATCATGTGGGTTTGACCCCCCCCCCCTCCAAAATTTCAGTAAATGCATTATCAGTTTATTTGCGTTGATTCTAGATATCAGTTAATTTAATTTTAGCACTACAGATCCCCTCCACCCACCGAAATTTTTTGCTTGCTGAGGCCTTGGGGAAATATTTGTGTAATGTAAAGGGATTTTGAGATACGTTAATTGGGGTCAGTTTAAATAATAATCTACCAGGAAAGATTGTGCAGTGGTTTTTGAAAATATCCGGGGCCTGGGTGTCCGATAATGTATGTCGATCCGATTCCTGGAAATATTTCACAAAACAAAACATTATATTGTCCTCCATCTCCTCTAAACTTATCTGGATCCTAGATATTTTAGTTTAGAAAATGATTTATCGTGAAAAAATCACTTTCTAAAGTAAAATATTTTCAAGTGGCGCAAATAGTTGCAAATTTCCATATCATACTTGGTGACAAAAATGTCATAAAAGAGGGAGGTCAAAGCCCCATCTTGGATACGCCACTTAGCATATGTACAAGTATATTTGTGCCCCCTCGTCGGGGAGTTATGACCCCCCGTCGGGGAAAGTCTAGCGCCACCACTGCTCACACGTGCACAACACGAAAAGTTAATTGCATACTGAGTGGTGTTTATTGGTTAATCTAAAAAACAATTACATAAAACCGAATTTTTATACATAGAGAATTGACAGAGCATTACTGTTGACAATAACGATTTACAAATCAAACCGTAATCATGCGATCATAGTGCAAAACTTAAATACTTACCTTCTCGAGAAATGGTCTTGATCCATTTTTCTCTTATATAACTATATCGCTGAGAAACTCATGGAACGAAACTTTTACGCCATCTGATCTTTTACGTCTGCTATCTGACTTGCAAAAGAGAACACAACAATATGGCATCTTTGAAAAAAAAATAATAATCGTGAAAATTAAAGCTAAGTAATTCTACCACACTGAAAGGCTTACACGTGAGGAATTGAATGTTAACTCCTATATTTTTATTAGCTACTAGCGCCCTCTATCGGTGGTTTTATTTTTCCAAGCGGACAAGCCTTTGCTTGGCGTGAAACGGTCTGTTTCAGTATATAGGAGGTCTTGTTAAGGTGGATTCATATCTGCCGCGCCACACCGCAACCATGCCGTACTGTTTCGCCGTCACGGACTAAAGCCGGATTCATACTGGCCGTAACGCACCGCTAAGACGCCGCAATGACGTCACGTGGCGGAGCAACACGGCGCCGCGCGCGAGCGGAGGGTTTGCGCATTATCTGGCGAGAACAGATATTCCGCAGCGACCACAAAGCTACAGCCAATTACAGAAGAGCTTTTACAGCTACAGCTAATTACTTAAGAGCATTGGTGTATTTACTTGCGGCAAGGCAAGCTCGCCGCGAGGACAGCGAACGGTCCAAAACGGCGAAACAGTACGGCATGGTTGCGATGCGGCGCGGCAGATATGAATCCACCTTAAGAGGCTTTAGGACGATCATCGGGAAGCGGCAGACGGGCGAAACTGCGTCAGCCTCTGAAAGGAAAATATGCGACCCCCTTTTAATGATTAACGGCATGGTCGCCCTCTGACGACACACGGCGTAAGCATCTCCCGCGGGGTGCTTCCGTTGATATTTGTTTACGTTTTAGCTACTAGCACACGACGCATGCGCCAAAAAATTAATGGGTACGACTCCCAGCGCCACCTTCGTGTAGTCTTCATTTCGCCGAATAGACCTTTTGACCCTACTTTTTGACAGTCCCCACTTCGCTCTCCTCCGAAGTGAGGGATCCTGTAAAAATTACTTCTCTGTTATCAGTCTTTCGAAATATCTAAAAACGGATCGGATGGGGACAGAGTCCCCTCTCGTTCGAAGCAGAACTTTCCTCTCCCCCCCCCCCTTGCAATGAAAAACTCCTCTCGGGAAGTTCTTGTCTGTCGTGCCCCCATGCACGTGTTGGGAAATCTTGACCTGTGACCTCCAGCTACATCCTACATGGTCAGAGGGAAAAGTCCAGTGGTAAAAAAATAGTTCTCAATCCAGTGAATGAGAGTACTATTATAATACTAAAATCAGTGACGTATATAGATTCGCTTAAACGTTCCAAAGTTACGGTTTATTTAAAATCTCATTGTTAATGGCGTAAATATAAAATTTTTGAACTGGCCATTTTTTAATGATTGTTTTAAAATTTCGGGAGGTGCCCGGCCGCCCTCGGCCCGTGACTTGATTCGCTTATAACGCTCCAAATTAGCGGTTTTTAAAAAAATCTCATTGTTAATGGCGTTAATATTAATTTTTTAAACTGGCAGTTTTTTAATGATTGTTTCACAGTTTCGGGAGGGGTCCGCCCCCCCTGGGAACACTCGTTAAGTACGCCACTGACACTAATTATGGATTTACTTGTCAAATTAATTCAAATTTAAATAAATATCAGAATACTGTGATAAATTATAGATGGAATAAATTTTCATTTTTAAGGACAATTACATTTTATAAAGTGTTATTAAAAATAAAAATTTTACAATAAAACTTTGAAGAGCATAAAAGAAATGTCACTTTGTAATTATTTGAAGGTTGTGTGTGTGTGATTAAGGCAAACCTGCGCGAGGGGTATCTGCCTAAGATGAGAGGTGCCTTGGTTAGGAGGACTTTCTAAGGGGTTCTAACGCGTATTCACGTTACATCTGGAGAAAACCTGCCAAAACTCCAGACCGTTAGATCGACGACCGCGCGATGGGACCGGAACCCAGAACCTTCACACTTCGGCCGTCTACCTCAACCATTTTCAGTGATATAGCCATTGTGCCATGGTGAGGCTAATTATTTGAAGGAGTGGCGTAAAAATGATAACTTTCTGAAACTTTCATAAATAATTGTTTTAAAGTCTAAGCTTTGAAAAACAAACTTGGCCAGAAAAAAATGTGATTTTAAGTTCAAAATACATTTATTTTAATATTAGTAAAATTGAAAGAAAAAAATTTACTAAATTAAAAATAATAGATCCCCCTACCTCAATTTAACTCCCAATTTCCGAAAGAAAATTTTTATTTTGTGCTTGACAAAGGCAAAACTTGAAATTTTTGCACTTCTACCTCATCAGGGAGCTTAGCTGGAGGTTTTAAACAGATATTTATACGGAAGAGGAGGTATAGCTGCCTAAAGATCTCCATTTATCATTGTAGCAATAGATAATCTACCTTATTTAGAAGATACAAAAATCTTTTTAGGGAAGCCCTCCCAATAAAATTAAGTCTAATCCTTACAATACAACGCAAAAAAAAAAAGCGCCCAATATCCAGTTATATACCATCTTCACATGCATTACAAAACAAATTTATGTCTATCTATAATAATAAAAATCTGGAGTGACTCCACTCGACTTTCCGAACACTTGATACCAAGCGTTTAAATAAATTTCATTCAATTCAATCAGATCTAGTGTTCAGGCACTAGAGCACTTAAAATGATTTGAGTGTAAAGGCCGCAATCTATAAGAATACTTTTTTGTAGCTCTGCAAAAAACTGTACTGCGTGAACTCGCTAAAATTTAAGCAATATGTAAGACAGTGACCTATAACATGCGTACCTAATTGGATGTCAATCGAATAAACCATTTGGACACTAGCTCACTTTAAATGATTGCTTCCTTAAGCCGTAATATATAAAATTTACCTCTTGCAAGTCTGTGAGCAAACTATTAGCTCCAAACATACAAAAATCTATGCAGATCATGAGACCGTCGTACTATACATACCCAATTTGAGCTCAACCGAATGCAGCCTAGACACTAGCGCACTTTCAGGAATTTATGTACATGGGCCGTAATGTAAAAGAACACCAATTTGTTGCCCTGTCAAAAAACTATAAGTCCTATACACAGCAAAATCTATACATGCTGTGTGACGATGACCTACAATATACATACCCAATTTGAACTTCTTCGAATGCTCCCTTTTAGACACTAGCTCATTTTAAACGATTTGCTTCTATAGGCCGTAATGTATAAGAATTATTTTTTGCAATCACGTGAACAAACTATAGTGTTGCAGAAAACTCTGCTACATTCTTGGGTTCGTTGCTCTAAAATCCAGTATGTGTAGAAAGTTCTAATAAAAAGTCCGTTTGACAGGATGGAACTCTTAACTTCATTGCTTCTAGAACTTGGTCGAACAGTCAGCTGTACAAAATTCACGGGCAGTGAGGGCCAGTAACGCAGTGGCGGATTTCCCAATAGGCGCCTGAGGCGGTAGGAAAATAATGATAACTCTTTCACTCAGGGGCCGTGGTAGCCCAGTGGTTAAGGCGTTGGACTCGTAACCGGAAGGTTGCGGGTTCGATACCGGCGCACAACTAAAGACCACCGTGTACATGCGGTGTACGTGCACGTTAAATCCGTGGTTCCGGAAGTCCTCTCGGCGGTCGCTAGCAGTTTCCGAGGGGTGCCAATTAGGGATGGACGCGAGACGAAAAATTGGCGTCTCGCAAAACAGCCGAAAAGCTTGTCTCGTCTCGCAAAAATCCCTATATCATAATGTTAAAAATGTTTGTCTCGTCTCGCAAAAAAGCTGTAAATCTCTGTCTCGTCTCGCAAAAAGTCGTCTCGCGTCCATCCCTAGTGCCAATATTCAGAAGTCCCACACCTTCTGATGAGGTTCCAAATTGTGGCGGGAAAATCCGGGAAGGATGTACATGTAGCTCAAAGCGACACATTCAGTGACGCGAGCTGTAATCTCCTGGCAAACAAACAAACAAACTCTTTAACTCGTGAGCGCTGCTCTGAATTTTCTCCTCAGTTGTACGTGAAAATAAACAGCAATTCACAAATCCTGTCACACAGATGTACTTTTCTCCGTCGTTGTCCTCCAAGACACGGTGTTTAAAAAATGTGAATGTTGGGAATGTTGATGAAAATATAATGTCAACTAAGACATTAAAACTGTTTTTGATGAGTTGCGGGTGAAGATGGTGATAAATAAGATAATAATGATGAAACTGATCTTTCTGTTCCATCTTATGCTACTGCTTTAGGGGCCCTACAAAAACTGAGACGTTATCTGTAACATTAAGACTTAATTTACAATAGAATAACATATTTTAATGAGTTAGAAAATATTGTATTGCAAACGATGCCTAAAAAAATAAACTACAGTACTGATGACATTCTGATAAAGGAATGGTAGTACAATTAAAGTTTCTCCTATGTAAACTGAAATTATACGTACGTACACTCTATTTTTGAATTAAAAGTTAAACTAAATTGTATAGTTAAATATTTTAAAGTATAATATTACTCTTTTTAATTGAAAAAATATTAAGCATTTTTTTTTCAAATGTTTTGTCTCTCATAATTTAGAATAGTTAGAAAATAAGACCCTTTCAGTTATACGCGATTTTAAACCGCTCCCTTAAAACGCGTAAAAGTGAGAGGTCACAGTATATTATTTAATATTCAATCGTTTATTTCATTCCGCATTTTTCAAGTAACACGTTCCATAATATTTTTGAATTTAATTTTTCTAATTCATATATCAGGGCATTTATTGTCAGCGGGATAGATTTTCACTTTACTCTACTTAGGAAGTCATTTCCTTTTATATATTCCGATTGAAATCAGCTCTATGGTTTCCTCGCCATCAGCATATATCTCTACATAGGCCACGCCTGAACGATAAGTTTGCGCTGAATTATTACCCGAGACTATAACATTTAGCTAAAAAAAAGGAGTGTGGATATAATGCTAAGGGCAATGAAATAGTTACAGATTCATAAAACAAATATTATTTTTCATAAAATTAGTTTCTCTCTTATTTTAAATTAAAATCAAAGCTTACAAATTTTTAAATTAAAAAACCATTTTGGGGGCCGGGGCGCTGGCCCGGAATGCCCAGCCGGAAATCAGACTCTGCCTGTGTCCCGTTGCTTGCTCCCACTGAGACCCACAGCATACACAAAGACCTGTTCTGGGAAGCAACGATGGACTCAGAAGGAAATTGCTCAGTTCACCAAATTTACTCCGTATCCGACGAACAGTGTAGGCGCCTCTTGCGAATAAACATGCATACAAACTGATAGACAGGAAAATTCTCATTCTTTTATATATTTAGATTATTGCTGTATTTGGATGGCTTCATTAATACTGATTTTACTTAATATTATTTTGAGGTAGAATCAGGCCATTGATAGGGAATAGAATTAAGGATTTAAGAAAAATATATACACACGACGAATGTACACGTTAAATCTGCAGGGCCGATTCAGGATTATCAATTATGGTTGTTCAAAAGAATAACCTAATTAAAGAATAAACAAATTCTAATGAATTAAGTTATGAAAAGTATTTAATTATTTCTTTAATTTATTATTTTCAAGAGGAAGTACTTGTTTATGTAAAAATCCAAAAGAAATTATTTTAATAACTAATCTACAACAGAACATGTATTATTTGTATGAATTATTTTACACTGTAAAATTTTGTTGTATGTTGATACCAATAGAAATAATTGTGACAAAACTATAGTTCAGAAAAGTTTTTTTTAAACTTTAATTATTTATTTATTTGTGTGTGTGTGTGTGTTGGGGGGGGGGGGGTCATGCAGAAACGGAAAAGCATGATGATTTATCTGAAAGCTCTTAAAATGTAGAAAGATAAAATAAAAAAGAAGCATAGGATATTTAAAAAACATTTAAAATGATACACAACACTTCAAAATAATTTTCACATTTAATTTTACAGCTGAGCCGAAGTACTTTTTAGAAAAATAAAAATATCTAAAAGATTAGTTTTCTTTAATCAAAAATTTTTTGAGCTTGTAATGTTACTATGAAAGTGAATAATGTGAATGTGACGAAATTTATATAAGGTGATGTAAGTCATTAAGAACTGACCGGGGACAAACTAAAAGAAGTACTTTTACACTTCCAATAACATTTGTTTTTTATGTTTTGTCATGGGGAATAAAAAATCATTCAAAGTATTATAGGTGGTACTTTGAATGATTTTTTAATTAAGTAGATTTAATTAAGAATGATTTTTTAATTAAGTAGACATTTTTGTTTTGTTTTGATAAAACTGATTTCATCCATTCTGTAGTTACAGAGAAACAACCATCGACAAAAAGTATATTTCCTGAATGCAGACTACGGTTGTGGAGTGTCTTTTACAGAAAAAACAGGGGGGGGGGGAACCCTCCACTCGCAAAAAGAGAAGGGACAACTTAATGACGTTTTCTCACCCTCAAAACACCCAAGGTTATACGAAAACGATCCCATTGACCTCTGTAATGCAGCAGTCACCGTACGTGGTACGTACAAGCCAGAAACCAGACCCCCGGATCAGACCACAAGGCACACCTTGATATTTTATAGACAACCCCCGTTTTAACCCCGATTTTTAGTGACCGGGTCCCTAATAAATCATTCTCTAGCCCACCTTCTACTTCCGGGTTTTCGGCAAAATAATACCTAAACCGCCACCTTTTAGGCAAATTTCATTTAGTTCTTTCACAATGCTTGGATCATTGTCCTGTACCCTCTTAGTCCGTGGTTGCGCCTAAAGAAGTTCTACTTCAAAAAACTAAACTGAACTCAGCGACACAACAGCCCAGGAGTGTCCAAGGCCTGTGCTTCCTATTCAGGCCTTCGTTACCATGGTCCCTGGGGTGAGGGGGCGTATGCTCCTCCAGATGGTCAACCTGATGCTGGGCTTCCAGTGTTTAATCATCAAGAGAGCTTGGTCCTCTTTTTATCAACCCATTCAAAATTTGAGAGGCTGTGTCAACCTTGCCAAGGCCGGGAATCGAACCCCCGGACTTGCGGAATGACAGTCAATGCTCTGTTACTACGTCACCGGGCATTTTGGCGAAAAAGGAAATTTAAATGTCAAAATATACTTTCATCTCTGTCACAGACACAATCCAATCAGACTTCAGGTTCGAACTGCGTTTGTTGTAAAGGAACCTTGACCTTTGCCGCAGCATTTTTTCTGACTACCATTTAACGGAGAGTAAAATAGCATCGAGCAGTGACGTGATTATAAAATTTATTATTCGACTTTTGCTGACCATTGCAATATAGGGTCATTCCTTGTCACGTGTGAGACAGAAATGTAAACTTTCTTTGTACATTATCATTTGCTACACATTCTATAGTTTCTTTTAGCTAAATCTAATATGCTGAATTGTGAAAATATAGAGATTTACCTTAATTTTAATGTATAGTACATATTTTAAAGATTCGCGAGATTGTAACTAGAAGGATTTATACAAGTGGCATGAGACGGACAGAAATATTGTCCCGTACGTGACCCTTATATAAATGCTCCTACTTTTGAACTCACGAGCCATAAAATTTTAAACTATATATTTAAGTATGGAGAACTCTTATACTCTTCACTCAGTACATTAGATTTAGCACAAAAAAAATTATAACATATGTTGAAAAAGATTAAAATGTATCATCAAGCAAAGTTATGGGGACGGTGGACGTTATAAAAGTTTTTTTTTTTTTAATTTTTGACCAAAAATTATGAATTTTTGTATATATACATATATGCTTTGAAATATGACAAAATTAAATACTTTAAAAAAACTTTTTTTACTTTAAATTTTAAAAATTTGAATTCCTAAAAATTGTCTCTTGTGCACCAGTTCTCAATTTTTTCCTTCAATTTTACCTTGCTATTATTCAAAAATGTATTCCAAATGAATTTTCTTATTAATTTAGAGATTCGTTGAAAAGTAAAATTTTAGGAAGTATTTTTATACGTTAACACAAAATTTTCATGCTTTTATAAACTTATATTGAATTTTTATTATCTTAATGACCACCAAAATTAAAACGGATTAGAAAATTAATTTTTATATGTATCTTGAGTCTCTGTTATGAATTTTATAAGATTTCTTGAAAAATTATGTCGCAAGGGACATTTTAGACACGGAACTGCGAAAAATATTCATTTTATTCAAAAACCATTTTTTCGGACATTTAAATGGCCATTTATAAGCGATACTTACATTTTTTAAACACTTATAACTTTTTTACTAATTAAGTTAGGGACATATTTTGTTTCAGATACAGTAAAAATAGAATATTAATACATTAAAGGAAACATTGCATTTTTTGATGGATTTTTGGTAATGCCATAGCCCGCCATCCCCTTAAAATCTACGTCCCACACATAGGTGCACCCACGAAAGGGGCTATGGAGGCTAAACCCCCCCTAAAGCTGGAAAGTTATAAGTGAAAAGTTTTAAAAATTGAAAATTGTCACTAAATTAAATATTTTATTTTCAAAAACCGTCTTCAATTTTTTTTAACAAAAAAGGACATTAATTTTTAAATAAGTACTTACAGTTAGTGTATGAAACACAGTTAATCTCGGTTACAACATCACTGAAAAGATCCGATAATCATTTACGGTCAACGAGTTACACTGATAGTGGGCTTGTGTTCTATGAGCAAGTCAAATGGTACCGTATATTTCGACGTTATAAGAGAGTTGTAAACTATATAATCGATGTCACTATAAGCGAATTCAGCAGTACTTGCAGCCCACCCCCACCTCCTAAACTAAAATCCTACGAAACTGGTCCCATACGGGACATGAAATGGTCCTCTAATTATTTCAGTGTTAGAAACTTTACATAACTAATTGTGAACTTCAAACAAAAATGTTTCTGACGCATGATTTTTTAGGGGGGGGGGGGGGGAGGGGGGTTGGACACAGTTGTGCTTTCCACTTTTAAAAATAGCATAGGGATCCAGTTTTTAGCAAGGAATGTCAATAAAAGGCTCACGTATAAGTCAATAATTAGAATACTACAAACCAATTATTCGTAGCTTAAATATTTAGCTATTGACACTTTAAAATTTTAGGTTAGTTTAAAATATACTTAACTGTAAATTTCAGTTGTGATGTTAACACATTTTGTTCATTTTAAAATTGTTTAAAATTTCATTGCAGTGTCAATAATTTGGACCCTTTCATTTTCAATAATTAAATACGAATATCAATAACTGGTTCTTATCCATGTCAAACCTCACTATGACACAGTGGTTATGTCACTGAAAACGGTAGACGACCGACGTGTGAAGGTCCCGGGTTCGGGTCCCGTCGCGCGGTTGTAGCGAGTCTAAGTACGTTTATAGTCCGTTTCTGCACAGTTTAGTAAAAAATTTGAATTGTTTAGGTATAAAGCATAGGTTCCCAACCTTTTTTGAGCTGGTGCCCCCTTTTCTAGTGAATATTTCAATACCGCCCCCCTCCCACTCCAGAGAAATAAGAGCGTACATAATGCATGGTGAAAACAAGAATTAAATTTAAAAAAATTACTAATAGATAGAATATTGTTGGAATTGAAACTCTACTGAATTTCTTCTTCATTTAAAAAAGAGGAATAAAAGTTTTAGAGAGGTATCTCTTTCTCTCAACTGCGAAGTCATATCGAAATATGTGAATTTTCGCACACGTGATAGAAATGAATTATCAGAGTGATTTTTAAAGTGTTTTTTAGACTATATTTGTTTAATCTTAACACGCATTTCCGTGCCATATCAATGCCCTTTACCGCCCCCTTAAAAGCCTCAAACGCCCACAAGGGGGCGTTATAGCCCACGTTGGGAACCTATGGTATAAAGGATTAAAGCTCTAAACGATACTTCACATTTGTCGTTCATGTTCCTGTCATAGAATTTTAAACCAAGTTGCAGCCTAATTTGGTCAAATGAACATGATTTTCCATCCCTCCTCAGCATCCCTCCTCATAAAGCTCATCTTCCCAGATATTTTTCCTTAAAGTACTAATTAACAAAGCAAATTTCGTTGGAAAGACTTATTCTAAAATAATCCGGAATCAACAACAGCAATTCTTAATCAAACTCAGATCGCATTCATTGAAATTGAAGATTTAACAAATACCAAGGGACTGTGGATGACATTCGTTCAGATTCGATCGTTGATTAAGGTTTTAAATTCTGAAAACTGAAATTCATGCAGTAACACAAATAGCTGAAAAATATTTACGATGCATGCATTATGCAATGGATCTGCTTTGAGCAATGTACTAAATAATTAATAATGCTGTTGTACCTAATAATATTATAAATTGCAGTAGTTATAGATTTTCTTATAAAAACTTTTTAGGTAACTTTTGCTTTCTGTGCGAGTCCTAACCACAATAAATTCATGCAATATTTAGAATTGAAAACAGAATGTACACTGCAAATAAAAAGTCTGTTAAACTGACAGAAAAAAACTGTCAGCCAGGACGCCAGTTTATTTCCGTATATTTTATAGAAATCTTCCGTATTTTTTTCCTTATACGGAAGATTTCTGTAAAATAAACTGAGAATCTGTAAAATTTATGGAAGACTTCTGTAAAAAAACGGAAATAAACTGGTGTCCTGGATGATAGTTTTTTTCTGTAAATTTGACAGACTCTTTTTGCAGTGTATGAATCTCTGCGAAAATAAATTAAAACAACGTCTTCTTCTTCTTTCTAATGGCCGGGTCAGCGGCCTACTTGGAGGCTTGACCGCTACGAGAGCCGGAGATGTTGGTCATTTCATTATGGGGTATACTAGTAGGCAGACCAACGTTGCCCTCTATTAGTGGTTTACGAATTTTGAACTAATTCAGACCTAGCACCTGAAATCGGCACCCCCATTGGTATCATTTGGTAACATGGAAGACATTGGAGCCATGAACAGATTTTACGTGCACCAGCTCCCATTGGCATACTCGGTCCCACAGTAGTCCACCCCCCCCCCCCCAAGCACTGGCCAAGCCGGTGCTGCTTCATTTTCCGTGTTCTTATGGGAACGAAGTTTAGCAACCACTACTTGTCTGCCACTGCAAGATATTAAAGAACATTTTAAATTGACAAATTTTGAAATATCAAAAAAGAGTATCCCGCCCTCCTCCGAAGGCAGGCAGGAACCTTTAAGGCCCGAACACCCTGCTCTGGAACTTGCTACATTTAAGTTAACAGTAAATGGAACTGATGAATTTCCTTATATGCATCGTAAAAAATCATTTACCACGTACCTAAAACCAAGCAATAAAAAAAAAAAATTCTGCACATGTTTTATCGCATAGGCCAAAAAAAAAAACTGAACCCTCATCGTTAAATACATACATTTGTCTCATTGAACGCATTTTACTACATATCTAATAATTAAGTTTTTTTTTTCTTTCACCGTTATAAAGAAGCAATGGCGAAAATTTCTTCCTCCCCCCCCCTTTCTCTGCTATCCTTTATTTCCCAAATGGGTCTTTGAACGCCCCGCAAGGCGTTGAAAACGAGTAAATGATAACTAATTGCATTAACGTTATAATTAATGTAATTAATGTATTTAAAGTAAGTAAAAGAAAAAAATTCCCAACAGAAGTTTTCTTATTTTCACAACGCTAAGCGGTTTTTTTTTTTCAGTTTAATATCCAACAAAAAATGGTCTTTAGCATTTACACGTACGTGCCTTACATTCGGCCTGTAGTATTGTAAAATGCTTGTGAAAAGTTTTTCAGCTTCTATAACTCGAAGAAGGATTTATGAAATATGATGCAGTATATCATCATCAGCGCAGTTTTATTTCGCTCTCTCACAGCTGCTCAAAAAACTTATTCAGCGGAATGAAAGATATGGATGATACAGACACTGACATTTGACGTAATGCATGTCCCGAAAGCCGAGATGGAGAAACTGAGTTTGATCCTCCACTCCTCTTACCTCTCCACACTTTTCAAACCAACTCGAAAACTGTTCACGGCTTTGATTGGTCTGTCTGTCTGCCCTCTGACCGACATAAATACGTTATTTTGCAGATTTTTACTACGAACAGTGGCGGACTCAGAAAAGTATAGAAGGGCGCTTAGTTTGATGAAATCTTTTATCAGAGATGGATCTTGCGCCCAGATATAGTCGAACAAGAACACACAGCGCAGTTTCGCACAATATCAGAGAACATGTGTGCTAAAACATGTGTGCTGTCTGAGATGTGGGTGGTAGAAGTTTTGAACATTCATTGTAAGGTAAAATGTTCCAGCAACTTAAGCATATTTCCTCAATTATCATTTTAATTGTAGAAAAGTTTTGTTACTCTGTATCTTTTTCTGGTTGTTCAAACTCATACCTAAAGTAATAATCATCTAAAATATCAAAATAATCTTATCTTATCTTATCTTATCTTATCTTCTTATCTTATCTTATATATAATAAAATACGAGAGTAAACATTGTATGTAGCTTATGTAGGTAGGTAAGTTTGTGACCACCGATGTTCTTGCGCGCGTCTCTCGATCGCATTGCGCCGAGACGGTTGGTCGCAGACCTACCGAATTTTGCATACGGTTTCGCTAGGACAGATCCTAACACGTCTCGGAGCGGTTTTTTCGAAATTCGAATTAGAAAATGTTTTATGTTTCTTCCGATTTTTAGCGATTTCTCTTGCATAATACGTAATAACGCCGGTAATTGCACTCGCAGTAAAACGATGTTTGAATCATCGGATAGAGGAAAAAATTTTCTTTCGAAAACAGTTTGTTTCGACTATGTAACATATTTTGCCGATTTTTGGGAATTTTTAAAAAGAATTTCTCTTTTGACGACGTTTGCGTAAAATAATTTTAAAACTGTTGCATCTTAAATTCTATCTGTCATAACTTTTTTATATTTCACACAAAAGACGGAGCATACATTTCGCCCACTTTTAAAAGAAGAACGGAAGAAAAATATAAATTAGGAGTTTTTTTACGAATTTTTATGTAAAGAAGGATTTTGAATTCAATAACAGCTGCTTCAAGATTTCGTTTGATATTAAGCTTGCAAATTTAGCTGTCATGGTAATTAAAACTGAATAGCTGCCAGTTGGAAAAAAAATAAAATTTCTTTAAAATAATTGAATTTTGCATGCGAAATCTACGTCATTTTGATGTAACGAGTTTAAAACCCCTTTCGAAACTCAATCAGAATAACGGAGTCACAAGCAAAACATATGGCACGTACGAAATAATTCCATGTTTTATTTTACGTTGCCAGAGAAAGAATTAAATGCTGTTTTTTCAACAATAAATTACCCAGCATTATTTCCGATTGAGTTTTTAAACGGGACACGTTTTCGAATCGCAAGAAATATTTTGCGGTGCTAAATATGTCAATCTGACAAGAATTATGCATAAAAATGTATGGAGAGCTCTTTTAATGACAACGATAAAGTGAAAGGATTATCGTTTTTGCTAATGCCTAAATTGTAAAGAATCGCCGAACAGTAAAAGACTACATTCGTAGCAAATATCTTAACCGTTTCTTTAAATTAAGCATTAAAGAGGAAAAAACGAAAATATATAGTATTGGTATCAGTAAAAGATAGTATAAGTAATAGTAGATATACTAGGCTGTCATAGTTAGTAGACGTACTGATCAAAGCACAATATACCGCATTAATAAATATCTCGTGAAACTAAAAGTGTTATATTCGTTTTTCAACAGCCGTCTTACAGCACAACTAACTAAGCGTTAAATAATTCTACGTCGCGTTAATATATCCCGCGGTAGTTTCAACAAAAAAGACTGTACCTGAACATTTTTTTTTCTTTCTTGGAGAATCTGTTCCGTCACAAGTAGTTATGATCACATTTTAGGAAAATGTTCTTTCTTGCCTTGAAAAGAGCGGGTACACAGCTATTTAATTATAAAATAAAACGATTCTCTACATCATGTTGTATCTAAGGTATTAATGGTATAACTTAAACCTAAAAGAGAATGTGATGTAGAAATGTGACATTTTCAAAGTTAGAAATTTTTGCTGTAAACCGTCAAGCTTTTCTTTTTCTAATCGCGAATGACGCCAACATAGTTTTTTTGTGTCATAATATTACAATGGTCTCAGGTCAGTACTTATACTAACTTAACGAATAACTAACGAGTAACTTTACGCCAAGAGTCTAATTATCTTGCTTATTTTTAGATTCCACAACACTGGAACCAATTCGAATTATACATGCAAGAAAAATTTTCGTTCCCTACCGTGCGGAGAACGGGTACGCAGCTAGTCTTCTTATATATAATAAAATCCGAGAGTAAACATTGTATGTAACTATGTAGGTAGGTTTGTGACCTCCGATCTTCTTGCGCGCGTCTCTCGATCGCATTGCGCCGAGACGGTTTGTCGCAGACCTACCGAATTTTGCATACAGCTTCACTAGGACAGTTCCTAACACGCCTCGGAGCGATTTTTTCTAAATTCGAATTAGAAAATGTTTTATTTTATGTTTTGTCTGATTTTTAGCGATTTTTCTCGCATAATACGTAATAACGCCGGTAATTACACTCGCAAGAAAACGAAATTTACATCATCGGATAGAGGAGAAAATTTTCTTTTAAAAACTGTTTGTTCGGACTGTGTAACATAATTTGCAGATTTTTGGGAATTTTTCAAATAAAATTAAATTTGACGCTGACTTTCGTAAAATATTTTTAAAACTGCTGCATCTAGAATTCTATCCGTCATAACTTTTTTTATAATTTGTCAAATGACGGAGCATACATTTCGCCCTCTTTTAAAAGGAAAACCAGAGGAAAATATAAATTAGGAGATTTTTTTACGAATTTTTAAGTAAAGAAGGATTTTCATTTCAATAACAGCTGCTTAAAATTTTCGGTATGATATCTTGCGGTTTGGTTGTCTTGGAGATAGTAACAATGATTAAAATTGCCAGTTGCAAAAAAATAAATAAAATTACTTTAAAATAACTGAGTTTTCGCATGCGTCATTTTGATGTCACGAGTTTAAAACCCCTTTCGAAACTCAAGTAACTCAAGTAACTCATCATAGTACGGAGTCACAAGCAAAACATACGCCACGCACGAAGTAATTCCATGTTTTATATTACGTTGCCAGAAAAATAATTGAATGCTGTTTTTTCAACAATCAATTATCCAGCATTATTTTCGATTGAGTTTTTAAACGGGACACGTATTCGAATCGCAAGAAATATTTTGCAGTGGCTAAATACGTCAGGATCCTGACAAAGAATTGATGCATTAAAAATTGTTATTTGCAGAAGCTGTTTTGAAATGGCAACGATAAAGTGAAACGGCATTGATCCGTTTTTGCTAATAGCGAAATTGCAAAGAATCGCCAAAATAGCATACAATTGACTGACAGTTCGTAGGCAACATAAGTGACTGAAACCGTTTTGCTATGTAAATTGCAAAGACCATTAAAGTATCGGGCAAAATCAAACGTCAAATAATCATTAGGTATGCAATAAAAATATAGTATGTATCAGTAAAGATAGTATAGTAGATATGCTAGGGCAATACTTATCAAATCACAATATACTGCATTAATAAATACTTCGTAAAACTATTCGTTTCTATTCGTTTTTCAACAGCCGTCTTACATCACAGCTAACAAACATTAAGTAATTCTACGTCGCGTTAATATATCCCGCGGTAGTTTCAACAGAAAAGACTGTACCTGAACTTTTTTTTTCTTGGAGATTCTGTTTAGTCACAAGTAGTTATGGTCACATTTTAGGAAAATATTCTCTTCTTGCCTTGCGAAGAGCGGGTACAGAACTATTTAATTATAAAATAAAAGCGGTTCTCCACATCATGTAGTATCTAAGGTATTAATGGCATAACTTAAATCTAAAAAAGAGTATGATGTAGAAATGAGACATTTTGAAAGTTAGAAATTTTCACTGCGAACCGTCACGCTTTCCTTTTCTGATCGCGAATGACACGGACATAGTTTTTTGTGTCATAATATCGCAATGGTCTCAGGTCAGTACTTATGCTAACTTTACGAATAACTTGTGAGCAACTTTACGCCAAGAGTCAAATCATTTTGCTTATTTTTAGATTCCAAATCCCTGGAATCAATTCGAACTAAACATATAAGAAAAAGTTTCGTTCCCTACCGTGCGGAGTAAACATTGTATGTAGTTATGTAGGTAGGTTTGTGACCTCCGATCTTCTTGCGCGCACATTGCGCCGAGACGGTTGGTCGCAGACCTACCGAATTTTGCATATGGCTTCACTAGGACAGATCCTAACACGCCTTGGAGCGATTTTTTCGAAATTCGAATTAGAAAATGTTTTATTTTATGTTTTGTCCGATTTTTAGCGATTTTTTTGGCATAATACGTAATAACGCCGGTAATTGCACTCGCAGTAAAACGATGTTTGCATCATCGGACAGAGGAGAAAATTTTCTTTCGAAAACAGTTTTTTCGGACTGTGTAACATAATTTGCAGATTTTGGGGAAATTTTCAAATAAAATTAAATTTGACGCTGACTGTCGTAAAATATTTTTAAAACTGCTGCATGTTGAATTCTATCCGTCATAATTTTTTTATATTTTGTCAAATAACGGAGCATACATTTCGCCCTCTTTTAAAAGGAAAACCAGAGGAAAATATAAATTAGGAGATTTTTTACGAATTTTTAAGTAAAGAAGGCTTTTCATTTCAATAACAGCTGTTAAAAAATTTCGGTCTTTCGGTCGTAAAAAATCTTGCGGTTTGGTTGTCTTGGAGATAGTAACAATGATTAAAATTGCCAGTTGAAAAAAATAAATAAAATTACTTTAAAATAACTGAGTTTTCACATCTGAAATGTGCGCCAATTTGATGTCACGAGTTTAAAACCCCTTTCGAAACTCAATCAGAATAACGGACTCACACGCAAAACATACGCCACGCATGAAATAATTCCATATTTTATTTTACGTTGCCAGAAAAAGAATTGAATGCTGTTTTTTCACCAGTGAATTATCTAGCATTATTTGCATTTGAGATTTTAAACGGGACACGTTTTCGAATCGCAAGAAAGATTTTGCGGTGCTAAACAGGGCCTGATTATGGCAAACAGGGACCCCGGGCATTAATGAATTTGGGGGCCTCCATCTATGAAATTTGTTTTATTTTTCATAAAATATATGTTTATAAAAAAGAATATTTCAGAACAACATTTGAAATTGGCGAACATTGGCAACTTAAATCTAAAAAAGAGTATGATGGAGAAATGAGACATTTTGAATATTAGGAATTTTCACTGCGAACCGTCACGCTTTTCTTTTCTAATTGCGAATGACACCGACATAGTTTTTTGCGTCATAATATTACCAATGGTCTCAGGTCAGTACTTATACTAACTTTACAAATAACTAATGAGTAACTTTACGCCAAGAGTCAAATCATTTTGCTTATTTTTAGATCCCAAATCACTGGAATCAATTGGAACTATACATGTAAGAAAAAGTTTCGTTCCCTACCGTGCGGAGAACGGGTACGCAGCTAATTGTTATATTATTTTTGAAGCAATTAAAACTTAAATCAGTTCTATGCACTGTATGGAATGAATTTAGAATTGGATTCATAATCTGTAGAATATTTAGTATAATATCGAATATAAGTAGGATATCATGCACAATTATAGAATATGATTATCTTCATTATTTAGCTTAGAACTTTGTGAATATAGAATAAGGTAATTGCTTACCTTTCCTTGATTCTGTATACTTCTGGAATCCAACAGGATGAATATTTGAGACAATGAGTTAAAGTTGAATGAAATACGCATATGAATCAGTGAATATTGAATTTAATTATAACATATTAGGAACAGACTATTACTGCCAGTGAGTTGACATCTTTGTTACAATGCAGCATCTGAATGTCGCCTCAAAGGGCTAGAATTAGAACTTAAACACGAATCAAAACTTACACAAATCAAAAACATGAAGCGAAACTAAAAGGATGAACCCGAAGTAACCCATCAGGTGGCCTCCCATCCCCTCGTTAGTGGGTCAAGTTCTTAAGATTAGTTCAAGGGTCTGAATGGTGCTCCCATCTGTCTATTACTTTCGGATTTCATTTCTGTTGTATCTGACATGCACCATAAGCAAAATTTTGACGGACCCTGTAAGTGGACATAGCAAAAGTGGGACACCTAAATTTGTCAAATTTGTAAAATAGGATGAAGTTGTTATATGTACACCGAAGATCCTTTACGTTATGGACACCTACTCAATAACGCGTTGCTCCTCCTTTGGCCTTCAAAACAGCTGCATTTCGCCTGGGCATGGATGCCACGAGTTCTTGGTAGATACTGGAGACAGATTATAACAAATATTTAAGCAGAGGCCACACAAAGTCGAGAAATTGGAACACGGTAGTGCTTGAGCTCTGAACTGTCGGTGAGAGGGAAGCAGCTGTTCTCCTGGAAGACGGCGTACCATGACACGACCATCGAATTGAGGAAGAAGAAACCGGGATTCATCCTACCAGGCAACTCTCTTCTACATAACCGTTGTCCAGTCTCGATGTTCCCGTGCACACTGTAGGCGTATTTGACAATCGCGCTTGGTAAGCAGAGGCACACGAGTGGGACGTCTGCTCCGCAGTCCGATATCCAACAGTATCCGCTGAATTGTGTGTTCCGAAACACTTGTACTTGGACATGCAATGTATTGGGCTGTCAGCTGAGCCGCTGCCTGCCGCCGATTTTGCTGTACTAGGTGGGACAGTTTCCGGCGTCCTCTTTGATGATGCGTGGACGCCCAACATCTTAACGTAATTAATCATATTTTTATAAATACTAAAAACGGCAAATCGTGAATAACCGACGAATCATGCATTTTCGGAGACACTCGTTCCAAGGCTTCGAGCCATTACAATCTGCCCTCTATCAAATTCACTTAGATCAACAGCCTATCATTCACAAACGTTAAGGGCAGGAATGATTCCTTACCTTCTCCAGCAACAGTTAAATACCATCCCCACTTAATTACTTGCTTTCCATGTCATCCAGGTGTGTTCATTGAAAAAGGGCGTGGTCATAATGTAATGGATCTTCGGTGTAGTAACAATAACAATACATTAGTATCATACACTGTAAAAAATATTTTTAAAATGGCAGATGAAATGTTATATCTATAGATTCTAGTCACATGACATTGTTAGATTTTTCCTCAATCTGCCAATCTTTTATTAAAGATTAATTCGCGGTCTTCTTCGATGTAAGTTCTTGTTTGAGCATTAAAGATATTAAATCTTGATATTTTATGTTGAATAAAATATAAAGATGTAATATCTTAATAATCGTTTTAAACTATTACAAAGTCCTTTTTTTTCTAAATTTGTGTCCCTAAATTTAAAATTCTTCATCCTTTATTTCCTATATTATGCAAAAATACACATGTTTTGGAGCATTTCTTTTACCTCTCATGAGGGACTTAAGAACAAATTGACTCTTTTTCAGCTCTAATTTGTCAGAGATAGGCAATCATTTTTCTTCGCTCTCATCAAAGCCACTTAATTCATTCATGATAGAATCATCAAATGAAATTGAAGACTCTCATGAAGATTTTCTGTTTCTCTTTGTGTGCATGATATTTTTCTGTTCATTTTCCATTTCCCTCTTTTCTTTTTTAGCAGCATTTACATTTTTAGAAGCTTCTTTCTTCTACACATACATAATCATTAGTGGTGATGTAACCACAGCAGGAAGTTTTTCATGTTTTATCTCTTTTATCTTCTGCCTTCTATGGCGAGAAAAGAGCCCTCTTAAATGGCGATGAACTGTTTTTTAATGGCCCAACAATGGGATAGTCATCATTTGTTTGCCTTGTTACAGAGACCAACTGATTCACCGATTGTTGCCTAACCAACCAACCAGTAGCGGCTCGCCATTAAGGGCCAGAGGGGCCTGGCCCCACCGTCTAAACCAAAGTATCTTCCTATTATGTCAGACAGTTCTTTCAATAATTTACCTTCATTAAAAAAATGCACGCATTTTACTCTATTTTAATACCATCCATTAAAAAAAGCATTTAAAAAACCGATAGTTATACAATTTCCCCCCTATCTAAGCCATGCATGGGCCATGGGCTGGCTTGCCCTGAATTTGGTGTCTTTTCTCCGTTCACCGGGTTGACATATTTGGCATTGAGCACAAAAGCCATATTGACGCGGAATTAACTTGGCTTCCAAGCGGTTTAATTGGCGCTGTCTTCTGGGCCCAGATCTTCGTGCCCTCGCATGGTTATCTGCACGACTGTACGGGGACATTTCGGCAATCGGTAGCTATTGGCGAAATTTTCCGCTTAGGAGGAAATCATTTTTTATGTGCGTGATCTATTTTTGCAGTGCAGTCAGATATTTTTCTGTTTGGTTTTCGGATTTACGAAAAGCGATGTACAAATTTCTTTTTTATATAGGTTGATATTGATTTTAAAATAAATAAATCATCTAAAAATTATGAATAAGCAGCTATAAACATAAACATAAATATTAAATAATTAAATGTGGCTTTTTGTTTAGTAATAAAGTAAACTTTTTAATTTAACATAATTAGGTAAAAAATAGCAAAAGTTGTATAGTAATTTTGATAATCATTTGTCATTTGAGAAATTTTAAATACTTACGCTGTGTGCACTTGGGGATAGGTTTTTCTATATGTATATATTTTTTCGCGATTTTAATGGGCACTATTTTTTTTTCGGGCCCCACCACTGAAACAGGTCACAAGCCGCCACTGCAACCAACTGTTCACTAACTGTTGCCTGGACACCAAAATTAACATTTGATAATTGTCCAATGATTTTTATGCCTATTTTCGTTATAAACTTTTTTTTTTGGTATTTTCACTGCGACAGAAATCCTGTTTTTAAAACAAGAATTTATGCAGTAAAAAATTGCGAACACAGTTTTATATTGAAGCTCTCTCTGTTTCACTTTCAAACTAAACTAGAGGTGTGGTCCAGTCCCTTCTGTGAGTAGCTGTTCTCTTACAAAGGTTGTGCAACCCTATAACCTGAGTGTACCACTAGTGAGCTATTTGTAAAGCAGAAGTAGGCCATGTGGCCCGCTACTAGAGCACATGAGAAAAAACATATGCATAAACCAGAATTGGGCCCCCTCATCCCACTTCTGGAGCATTTAGTAAACCACTGGTCTAAAAGTGGGTCACTCATCATTATCAATAACTTAGTGTTATAATTTCGATGATAGTTTATAATACGTTCAGTATATAATCAAATAATATCAATAACAATTGATTTTAAAAACAAGTAGAATGTGTAAAAAACACTCAAAATACTGGTGTTAAACAATAAAATAAGTAAATGTGAAAAAACACACATAAAATGTTACTTATAACACGTTGCAAAAAAAGGTATAGAATTGTTGCAGTCCTCTTCTAGAGCAAACTGGATACACGGATCAACAGAATTAACAATCAAAAGTAAATCAGAAATATCACAATTGGGATCCACTAACGAAAGTACCGTCAACATACTTGACCCAGCACGGAAAATTAAAGACCTTGAAGAGTTTCTCTTCAAAACAATGCATATAAATATCACATAAGAGAGGTGAGGTGAGACATTTCGAGATCGAGTTATATTCGGGCTAATACAGCACTTTCTTGTATCTAACTAAACAAAAAATGAAGGCGCTGCACATTTGGTGTTTAGCTGATAAGGGTTTCAGCTAGTCAGAGGTTGATCTCTTATCTTAATAGGTAGTCGGAATTTCTTGTTTTTCAAAATTTCAAATTTCCCATTACTGGAGCACTTACCTTAAATGTTCCTGGAAAAAAGCATCCTTCAGTGATTAGAAAATAATTTTTCCAGGTGTCTCGCTTTTTTTTTTTTTTTTTTTTTTGTTGTTGTTGTTGTTCCCGTCTCAATGCGTCAATTCTGACCACACATTATTATCCAAAAAATGTTTGTTACAGTAAGTTGTACCACTCCTCAAATGTTTTCCCACGCAGAATCACTTTATACATTAATTGGGAAGCGGGAAAAAAAAAAGACTAATGTGAATGAATTCTTGCAAATGTACTGTCAAAACTAGATAGGCATTTTAAAAAGGGTTAACAACTAAAATACTTTAATCATAGAATTAAAAATGAAATCTATGTAATTTTAATTAATAAAAAAAGTTTTGAAAACGGTATTTACTTTTTATCAATCATCGCATCTCGTGGTAACTTTTGCTACATAAAGGAGAAACGGATTTACAGTCAATTAACATTGCCAATGGTTATTTTTTTAAACAGCTCTAAAATATTAAAATAATCAAATGAAATTTGAGTAATATGTATGAATAATTTAACGTATTAAAAAGTCATCCAATTATATATCGTTCTTTAAACAACAACTAATTAATTGTTTAAAGAAATTACGAATATTTATAAATTAATAATTTGAACCTAAGATAAGTATTAATTAACAGATAATATTAAAAAAGAAGCGTATTTTTTTAGCTTACTTTGCTACAATTTTTGAGCGTCCAACGCATACATCTATTGTTCTTTAAACAAAGCTAAAATTTTACTATGAGCGCATCAAACCTGATATGTACTTACCGACAACGAATCCAAAGTACTAAAAAATGTGATAGCATATTCTTCATCGTGGTGCGGAATCCTTTCTGTCTGCATGAAGGAGAAACAGATTTACAGTCATTCTACGTGCTGACATGCCGATAATTAATTTCTCTTACAGAATGAGTCCATTTTCTGTTTCTTGCGGTAGATGTTTTGTTTCAAATATAATTGTTCCCAGTCCTGGGTTTACCGGAGCTTCTGAGCTTACTGCTTGAATTTACAGGGCGTATAGAAAGTGATGAGACTAATACAATATACGAGTCATTTTCAGTTTAGCAGATATAGGCTATATATTTACTATTTTTGTAAATGTGATAGGGGGGGAAAATGTGAAAGAATCCCGGATTTTAAGTAGAACTACACTATTATTAGCACTTGAGTGCTATTTCGCTCGATCACGGTTTTTGGTGTAGACACGATTTGTCTACGCGCCGTATCACTTTTCAATTTCTATAAATACTAGGGGCCAAGGCCCCCAGACTCGCTACGCTCGCTTTCGTATGAGGCATTTGGCCCCTAATAAGGCTTATTCGTAAAAAAGACATAATTTCAACAGACAAAACCCGAAGATTGGATCAGATAGAATGTTACTGAGCTACACATTGCTTGGTTCTTGCATGTTCATTGGTACATAAAAATTTAAACTTCACACTACAGTAGACCCCCTCCCCTTCATAACACGGAAGATATTTTGTTATGGGAATCCGTGTTGTACGGGTCCTCAGCTATACTCCACCTGGAGTGCGGACTCCGCTTATAATCGCTGGAAAAATTATTTGCACTCCTCAGAAACACAATGATATTTAATGTTGCCATTCAAAAGTTATATTAATTAGGAGCTAAAGCGTAATAAAATCAGAACATCTGTTTCAGCTGTATTTTTAATAATGTAAAACCTATTGGACACCTTGTGAATTTGCCACCCAATGCGATTTTTCATTATTTGGCGATTGACACATGCCTATTCTACAGCTTACGAAACATTGTAACAATAGATTAAAGCTGTTGCGAACTAATAGTATTTAAATATATGTAAAGCATATTCTATAGCTTACGAAATATTGTAACAATAGATTAAAGCTGTTGTGAACTAATAGTATTTAAATGTATGTAAAATTATGTGGCACACTTTTATGTCGCATTTTTGGGACACGTTTTTCATACAATTTTCAATAAAGGGGGTGAGAGATAAAATGACATAGTCATTAATTGATGGAGAAAAGCTGCACAGAAAAATGCACAATGCCAAATGAATGAAAATTTCAAAAACTTGTTCTCGGGTGTATTCAGCAGACGATAAATTACGATAAATTGCGCCAAGCATTAGAATCATCTCCTCAAAATCGCACAAAACCGTTTAATTTTTCGCCATATTAAAAAGTTGCACATTTTAGTCTCAGAAAATTTCTAAATATGTTTCTTTTGAGTATAAAACATTTCATTCCTGCTCTGATTTCCCATGCACACGATATTTTAATTTAAAAACAGCCTTAAAATAATCTAGACAAAGAAAAATCGTTATTCTTTTATTTTTACTTCAAAAGTCTGAATCATTTAATAAACTTGCCGAATGTGGCAACCTAGATAAACTTAAACGTCGCTTTTTCCACTGTGGAGTTGCAATTACGAAATGGCGGAAAGCAAAAATTAGCCTTTTGCGATGCGTTTTTTATCGATATCTCCTAAAATAATTCGAATTTTGAAAAAATCGCTTCGAGGTGTGTCGGGAACTGTCATGCAAAATTTCCGTACAAAATTTGGTAGGTCTACGATCACCCGTCTGCGAGCTACGCGAGACATATTCAAACAAACTCACTAACAGTTTACACATTGTTTTATTAATATAGAAGAAAGATAGTTTTTATTTTGGCGTAAAATGGGCGTAATTCTAACTCATGTTTGTAAATTTCACGCGATTCTAGATACTTGGAAACGCTTTGTTGCAAAGGAATGAATGATTTTATGCCAAATCTGGCAGCCATTATGTTTATAATTTTTCAGTTTTTTATTGATATCTTCTACAATAATTCGATTTTCGAAATTTAAGTCAGCTTAGCATGTTTCTCGGAATTTTTCAAATCTGTGGGCACCTTAGTCGAAACTCAAATCCCCTCGGTTTAGGAGGAGATAGGTCAACAAGCTTTGACAGCGCCAGCTGCAGCGTCATTTACTTATTTTTAGAATAGAGAGATACTAGCACACATGTTCTTTCTTTATTTATTAATAGTTTTCTAAAGCCCTATAATTATAACTTGGCTTGTTTTCCCTGCATTGAATATTATATATTGTTCATGAAAATGCAAAATTGTATGGGAACACACAATTGTGAAAAGTATAATAAGTTCAAATCGAAGCAAATCTTGACTTTCAGATTCAAAGGTATATACAGGATATCCCAAAAATGTGGTAACGGTCTTTAATTCTGTATCTGTTCGAGATAAGTGGGCAATGTGAAGTGATAAAAATGTTCAAAATAACATCGGAAATAACACTTTGTTAAAACATAATTCCTGTAGTTAATTTTCAGAAAGTTACAGATTTTAAATTCTTATACGATCCCCGTACAAAAAAATCCTAATTAGTAAAATGTGTCCCATACACTAAAGATATGATGTACAAAATTTAAGAGTTTCATCATAAAACGTCTCAGAGATATCTTTAAACAAAAATGATCGGGGACTATACATGAATTTGAATGTAAACGATTATTGCTAGGGGGGAAAAAATATTTTCTTTGGTAAATTCTGTACGATAACTGAAATGCGATCATCCGACGTGATCTTTTTACTTTCGAGAGTCATTGAAAAGTGGTTTAAGTCAGTACATATTTATCTTCATACTTTTGACAGTTTTTAGGATATGATTCTAAAATTTAATGTATAACCTCATTAGTGTATTGGACACATTTTACTAACTGGGATTTATTTTTTATGGGGAGTCGTATAGAAATTTAAAAGTGTAATTTTTGTAAATGAGCGAGAAATGTTCTTTCTCAACAAAGTATTTTATCTACCTTATTTTGAAAAAAAAAATTTAAAATTACATTGTCCACTTACCAGATAAAGAATTAAAGCCCATTACCACCTTTTTGGGACACCCTGTATAGTAGTGTAATTCAATGGAAATATATATTTTGTTACAATAACATTTTGTTTTTTGTAAATACATAACCACATTTTTCAATTTACGTAACAATATTGCCCAGTTTTAAGATAAAAATGTAGGGGAAGATGGCCCAAAATGACCCCCTAAAGAGGAAAATTTTCGTAAAATACCATAAATGGTAAATATAAATTTGGCCCTTTGTCACTTGCCACTATATTTTGCACCATAAACATATTTTAATAATATTTTAAACTCACAATAAGTTATGAAAAAAATGGAATTTTAAAAATGTGTCAAAAGGATCATTTTATCCGCACCCAAGGGCAAAATGATTCTTTATTCAAAAATATTATAAATTGTTTTTATCGGCAAAATAAAAGATGTAAAAATAATTATGATTGTACATAGTGAAATAAAATAAGTTTTACAATCATATATTATGCATAATTTATTTTATAAAAATTTTAAAATAAAAAAGCGTCCGAACAGTAAAACAGAATATTTCAAAATTATAATTTAAAAAATATAGCTTACAATAAATGCGAAAATAAACTAAATAGTATAATGGGGAGTCACGCATTTTGAGAATGTCTGAAGGGCTACCACGATGACTAGGACCCGGTACTAGAGTTTCAGTCGATGGATCATTTTACCTGTCAGTATGACTGACCACTTTAGGTCATATTGCTCTGGAACACGCCGAGAAACATAACAAAATAAACAAGTGTCATTCACATCTAAAAACATACTCTATATGTAGTAAGTCATATTTATGTGCATTAAAGACTGTACTCCTAAATAAATAGAAAAGTTTGTACATAAGAAGTAATAGGAAAGTAGAGACATGATAAAACACAGTCTTTTGAAAAATTCTAACCAGACACGTAATACACCGTTCGCTTAAATATCGCCATTGCTTCTTCTTGACTTGGCTCAACTAGTTTATGTGTTATCTAGTAAATAGCACAGCCTGTGTGGAAGAAAACATAGGTGGATCGTTTTGCCCCCGATCATTTTGGTCCCCCTTCCCCTATAAATTTGTTCTTATGAAAACAAGATTACATCTATATAAATAAAATTAGACTATTGTCTGTACATTTCTTGGAATTCAAAAATTTTGCGATTTCTATCCGTTTCAAGCACCCGGGAATCCGATGCGACCCTCAAAAAAAAGTTTGTCTGTCTGTCGTTCTGTCATTCTGTCCGTGACGCTTTTTTTGTTTAAGCATCACGTAAAAACGACTGAAGCGATTGAAATGAATTTGGGTGTCATGATAGGTGGTAAGTCAACTTAAAACATAGGCGTCGAATTTTTAAAAAATCTTGATTCGATTTTCAGATTTTGCGAAAATCGTTTCAAACTGCGTAAATTCGTGTTCGAGCATCACGTAAAAACGACTGAAGCGATTGAAATGAAATTTGGTTTCATGATTGGTGGTCACGGTCACTCAACTTAAAACATAGGCGTCGAATTTTTAAAAATGCTTGATTAGATTTTGAGATTTTGTGAAAATCCTTTCAAACTGCGTAAATTTGTGTTCGAGCATCACGTAAAAACTACTAAGCGATTGAAATGAAATTTGGTATCATCATTCGTGGTCACTTAACTTAAACATTAGGCAGCGTATTTTTAAAAAATCTTGATTCGATTTTCGGATTTTGCGAAAATCGTTCCAAACTCCTTAAAATTGTGTTCGAGCATCATGTAAAAGTGACAAAAGTGAATGAAATGAAATTTGGTATCATGATAGGTGGTCATTCAACTTAAAACATTCTCGTCGAATTTTTTAAAAATCTTGATTGGATTGTGAGATTTTGCGAAAATTGTTTCAAACTGGGGTAATTTCTGTTCGCACATCACGTAATAACTGCAAAGGTGAAAAAATGGTATTTGGTGAAATGATAGGTGGTCACCTTAAACTATAAGCATCTGAAAAAAGAAAAAATCGATCAGATTTTGGGATTTTGCGAAAATCGTTTCAAACTGAGTGAATTTTTGTTCACGCTTTAAGTAATAACGACTAAAAAGAATGATATGAAATTTGGTCACATGATAGATGGTTGCTCAACATAAAGTATAGGTGTCCAATTTTTTAAACATTTTTATTAGATTTTGAGATTTCGTGAAAATTCTCCCAATATGCGGTTATATTTCTTCAAGCATCGCGTAATAACGACTAATACGAAATTTGGTGATATGATAGGTAGTTGCTAATCTTAATTTATAAGCGTTGAATTTTTAAAATATTTTGATTACATTTTGAGATTTTGTGAAAATTGTTTTAAAATGCTGAAATTTTTGTTCCAGCATCACGAAATAAAGACTGCAGGGAATGAAACGAAATTGGGTGAATATGATAGGTTGTCACTCAACATAAATTCTAGGCTTCCAATTTTTCAAAAATGTTGATTAGATTTTGAGATTTTGCGAAAATTATTTCAATATGCGTAAAGATTCGTTCGCGCATCACATAATCATGACTAAAACGAATGAAATGATATCACTTAGTTATTCCCTAACCTGTAATATTTTAACAATACATAAAAATTATAACTTCGCTTTCTTTACTTTGGCAACATACAACTAGGGAATGCAATCCCGATCCCGCGGGAACGGGATCCTGTGGGATCCCGCACAAATATTTGCGGGACTAGTCCCTCGGGATTACGATCCTAATCCCGCGGGATTGATACCGAGAAATAAATTATTTTTTATTAAAATTTCATGCCGCTTTCCCAACCAATAGACCGAAAATTTTTGAATATTCATGTCTTTCATCTAACAATAAACGAATAGATAATTACAAATTTTAATTTAAAGTTTTATTTTTTCTAATTATCTTCCAATGGGTGTCAGGATCAAACATCTAAATTTAAACACCGTAATCTAAATTTTTCGAAACCTTCCCAATCCCAAATGAACTGAAATATTTCATACTAATTTATCTCTATAGTATCTTAATAGTATTATCATACTATTTTAATCTGTTTTTATTAGCGAACAATCATGAATTAATTATAAAAAGTTTCATATTAATTATTAATTTTTTTAATTCACACTTTTAATTATTTTACTAAAATTAAATCTAGACTAGGAAATGATTCACTGGATTTGTTCGATTTTGTACGTTCTTTTTTGTGATTGTATTTTTCTGTAAATTCCTCAAATTTAGAAACTAACATAACTAATACTAATATATTAAGACATAATTTACTGTATTATTCTGAAAATCATCATTATAATTTTCATATTTCTGTAAGTTAATGTATAAATTATCTCATAAGACTAATTATTATTATTAAAGTTAAGCTTCATAGTGCTTAAAATCTTACTTTTTTACATTCTCTGTTGAAATGAAGCCCTAGCTAAATGAAATGCCAATCCCGCGGGACTGCGGGATCAATAAATCTCAATCCCGAAATCCCGCAAGACGAAAAACAGTGCGGGATTGCATTCCCTAATGTCAAGTCCTTTTTTCGAGAACGATGTCTGTTCCGGAGTGCGGCTCATGATTGTTTTGGGGTCTGTATTTTGTCTTGTTCCGTGCCTAAGCATTCGTTTCTCCTAGTAATTTCTGAATCAGCAAAAATAACCCATTCCACGTTTTGATCCACCACAGGCGTGTAGTATCGTGCGATAAATCTTTAATGCAGAGAAAAACCGTACTTTTTTGGATAGCTTCAGCCAAGAGATGAAAAAGAACTCGACTAGGGAATGCAATACCGATCCCGCGGGAACGGGATCCTGCGGGATCCCGCACAAATATTTGCGGGACTAGTCCCGCGGGATTGATAGTGAAAAATAAATTATTTTTTATTAAAATTTCACGCCGCTTTCCCAATCAATAGACCGAAGATTTTTGAATAATCATGTCTCTTATCTAATAATAAACGAATCGATAATTAAAAATTTTAATTTAAAGTTTTATTTTTTTTTAATTATCTTCTAATAAGAGTCTGGATCAAACATCGTAATCTAAATTTTTCGCAAACTTCCCAGTCCCAAATGAACTGAAATATTTCATACTAATTTATCTCTTAGCCAACAGTCAAGAATTAATTATAAAAGTTTTCATTTTTGTTTTTAATTGTTTTTAATTCACACATTTAATTATTTTACTAAAATTAAATATAGACTAGGATATGATTCACTGGATTGGTTCGATTTTGTACGTTCTTTTTTCAGCAACTAAGAAAATAACGTAAGTAGGTGAATGTATTTATAAATTGTATTTTTCTTTAAATTCCTGATTTTTAGCAACTAACATAACTAATCTATATAAATAAAATTAGACTTTTGTCTGTACATTTCTTGGAATTCAAAAATTTTGCGATTTCTATCCGTTTCAAGCACCCGGGAATCCGATGCGACCCTCAAAAAAAAGTTTGTCTGTCTGTCATTCTGTCATTCTGTCCGTGACGCTTTTTTTGTTTAAGCATCACGTAAAAACGACTGAAGCGAATGATATGAAATTGGGTGTCATGATAGGTGGTCACTCAACTTAAAACATAGGCGTCCAATTTTTAAAAAATCTTGTTTAGATTTTGAGATTTTGCGAAAATCGTTTCAAACTGCGTAAATTTGTGTTCAAGCATCACGCAAAAACGACTGAAGCGAATGATATGAAATTGGGTGTCATGATAGGTGGCCACTAAACTTAAAACATAGGCGTCCAATTTTTAAAAAATTCTGATTGGATTTTGAGATTTTGCGAAAATCCTTTCAAACTGCGTAAATTTGTGTTCAAGCATCACGTAAAAACGACTGAAGCGAATGATATGAAATTGAGTGACATGATAGGTGGTCACTCAACTTAAAACATAGGCGTCGAATTAAAAAAAAATCTTGATTAGATTTTGAAATTTTGCGAAAATCATTTCAAACTGCGTAAATTTGTGTTCGCACATCACGTAATAACTGCAAAGGTGAAGAAATGATATTTGGTGAAATGATAGGTGGTCACTCACCTTAAAATATAAGCATCTAATTAAAAAAAATCCGTCAGATTTAGAGATTTTGTGAAAATCGTTTAAAACTGAGTGAATCTTTGTTCCCGTATTACGTAATAACGACTAAAGCGAATGATATGAAATTTGGTCACACGATAGATGGTTGCTCAACATTAACTATAGGATACCACTTTTTTAAACATTTTTATTAGATTTTGAGATTTTGTGAAAATTCTCTCAAAATACGTTTATATTTCTTCAAACATCACGTAATAACGACTAATACGAATGATACGAAATTGAGTGATATGATAGGTAGTTGCTAATCCTAATTTATAGGCGTTGAATTTTAAAAATATTTTGCTTACATTTTGAGATTTTTCGAAAATCGTTTTAAAATGCTGAAAATTTGTTCCAGCATCACGAAATAAAGACTGCAGGGAATGAAACGAATTTGGGTGACAGGATAGGTTGTCACTCAACTTAAATTCTGGGCTTCAAATTTTTCAAAAATGTTGATTAAATTTTGAGGTTTTTCGAAAATTATTTCAATATTCGTAAATATTCGTTCGCGCATCACATAATTACGACTAAAGCGAATGAAATGATATTACTTAGTTACTCTCTAACCTGTAATATTTTAACAATAGATGAAAATTATAAATTCGCTTTCTTTACTTTGGCAACATACTACATCCATTCTGTGTACTCCTACAATGCTGACGAAAGTTCTTGCTTTTTGGAAATTTCCATTCACTAACCCGTCGAGGACGGGTACTTCAGCTAGTACTAATATATTAAGACATAACTTAGTATATCATTCTGAAAATCGTTATTATAATTTACATATTTCTGTAAGTTATTGTATAAATTATCTCATAATATTAATTATCATTATTAAAGTTAGCTTCATAGTGCTTAAAATCTTACTTTTTTAAAACTTTTCTCTGTTGAAATCAAGCCCTAGCTAAATGAAATGTCAATCCCGCGGGATTGCGGGATTGCGGGATCCCGCGGGATCAATAAATCTCAATCCCGATATCCCGCAAGACGAAAAACAGTGCGGGATTGCATTCCCTACATACTTAACGTGACCATTTATATTTTTCTTCAAAACGGGACATCTACTACTTTTAAGGTAATAGTGCAGGGAGACTGTATTGACAGCTGTGGGTACTTTTAGTTGTTAAGAAAACGCGCAAACAAGCTTGTGTTAATGTTTATCTCAAAATAAAATGAAAAAACACTTTCCTAAATCACACATATACTATAAAGAATAGTAAAGGAGGTACGTTTCGGGTGACAGATGGGGTAGGCCCTTCTTCGACTTCAAAAACGCCATCCGACACAAGGCAGGAAGGTAGGAAAGCGAGAAATGTAAAGAAAAGGACACACAGAAAAAAGGAAGTCGTCATTCGGAATTGAAAAATTTCTTAGAAAACCAGAGTTAAAAGGGAAAATAAAGTAGAGAAGTGGAGATCGAGGGGGGGGGGAATAAGCAAAAGAGGAACGTGACTTTAAAAAAAAAATTGAAATACTTGATAAAAAAGAACATTAAAAGAACAAACCGAAAAACAATACTCCTCCCCCCCCACGTCATTTTCTTTGTGTCTCGAAAGGGGAGGTAGGGAGGTCAGGTTTTTTTTTTTTTTTTTTTTTTTAACAGACACTGCCGTTGAATGAATTTAGATTTTTAGCGGCCTTTATAGTAATCTTTACCGTGGACTGCTCTCTCTTTCTAAAAACGGGACATTGAAGGGGACATTTTCTAAACACGGGACATTACGGTGTCCAGAAGCTGTGCTTGGGGACAACGGGACAAACCACCTAAAAACGGGACTGTCCCGTTCAAAACGGGACGTATGGTCACCTTATACATACTACATCCACTCTGCGTTCTCCTACAATGCTGACGAAAGTTCTTGTTTTTTAGAAATTTGCATTCAGTACTAACCCGTGAACGACGGGTACTACAGCTAGTAAACTATATATGCGCAGTTACATAAATTATGTATGTGTTCTAAATAATAACTAGGTCGACAGGCACGACCGGGATTTTGAACGTGGCACCTCGCGCCTTCCTGTTTCGAGAGCAGAACCTCTCGGCCACTGCAGTTGTTTGCAATTGTTGCAGTGTTACATTTCACAGCTCGGGAGTGTCTGCACGGTGATTGTTGTAGGTTGTGTATCGTTGCTACAATGCAAACTTTAAGTAGCTCGTTGAGGTACGATATGTTACGGCAAAGACGGAGCAGCCGTATTGGAGGGTGGAACCTCCCGGTGTAAAGTCTTGTCGTTGAACATGGCGTGTGTAAATGGACGGTACCTGTCTCTAGGTCGTTTGTGTCTGGCAACTTTGCTTGCCTTCGTTCACATGGTCGGCGCATACGTGCGTCTGAGATCGATCCGATCTGAGACTGCAACTAGGTATCGAACATCACTGCATGTTCTTTTGCAGTGTGCTTTTCGTGCAATGTGTTCTTTTGAGGGATCGCTCGAGGTGAGTTCGGGCTCTTTTTTTTTGCGATCCCACCCGAGCCCGAGCGATATCATTTATCCAGTCAGCAGCACTCGAACCTACGTAACCCTTTGACGCGCAACCCTTTCCAATGCTGAAAAAAGGAGCCGTTGCCATCGCTCGACTTAACTACCAGCAAGATGACGGACGATCGAAACGTTTATCGCGTGCTACAAATCTAGAGACCCTTTTTTGACGACAGCTGGCTGTGCGGCGAAGTCGATTGGCAATTGACACGATTAACAACTATTTGTTTCTACGCTCCCTTTTTAAAAACCAAACTTGATATTTTATAATCGTTATACACAAAATAAATATTTAAAGTAAGAGTTTATTGAAAAATACTCGAGATTATGATAACCAGACCGCGGATTATATGCAATTGCATATTTCAGCTGTTTTTGATGATTCTGCGTAAATTGTCGCATTTTCTCTGTTGGATGCACATTTGAATCTCTTTAGCTTTGAATTTGTAACTTTTTTTGCCTTTCTTTCAGTATTTTTTTTTCTTTAACTTCCACGCTTTAAAAAATTTATAAAACCTCAGGTTCCCAGCAAAAGATCATATACGCTTTCAATTATTTTCTTGTGTATTTGCAACAATTTAAATTCGAAGTCAGCCTATATATTATAATTTCAGAAATGGCTAGAAAGAAAGAAAGCATGCCAACCCTGATGAAGACGTGGATTTCGGATTATCGACAAGACCTAACACCGTAAAAGATGTAGTTAATGCTTTGGACAGCGTCGATTCTTCTTTCTTCATTGCAGAAGAAATGCTTAGCGATATGTCTATTCGAAAAGGTCTATCAATAATCGTGCCCACAGATTCGAAAGGTGCCCACAGGTAACTAAGGGGCCCACAGATTCGAAAAATTCCGAGGAACCTGCTAAGCTGACTTAAATTTCGAAAATCGAATTATTTTAGAAGATATTAATAAAAAACTGAAAAAATAAACATAATGGTTGCCAGATTTGGCATAAAATCATTCATTCCTTTGCAACAAAGCGTTTCCAAGTATCTACAATCACGTGAAATTTACAAACATAAGTTAGAATTACACCCATTCTACGCCAAAATAAAAACTATATGATATAAGTAACTCAAAATGTGTTACTCAAAGTTGACAATTTTCAAATAGTAAGTTCACTTAGACAACAGGAGTTTAGAATGAGCGATTATTCGTTTTTCCAAAACAGAATAACTAATATCTTGAAAATGAAAAATAATTAAAATGCAGATTATTTTAAAGCCGGTTCGGTACAGCTGGATTATTTGCTACCTGTAGAAATATTTGGCGGCGTTAACTATGCCATTATAGCAGTTATAGTACACTTTGGATATTTGCTAGCGCGACGAGATGGTATAATTCGTGGTGCTAAGTACGCCAATCTGCAAACGATTATGTAAATGAAAATATGGATAACGGTTTTCCGGTAACCTTAAATGAACAGTAATTATAGGTTGTGAGCATGTATAAATCGCTAAATAATGAAAAGTCGCCATTCGTGGCAAGCTATCCTATCTGTTCCGTAGCTTTTATTAACTTTACATGTACGCAAGTCGCCAAATAATGAAAAATCGCCATGGGTGGCAAATTCGCAAGGTGTCCAATAGGTTTTACATTATTAAAAATACAGCTGAAACAGATGTTCTGATTTTATTACGCTTTAGCTCCTAATTAATATAACTTTTGAATGGCAACATTAAATATCATTGCGTTTCTGAGGAGTGCAAATAATTTTTCGAGCGATTATAAGCGGAGTCCGCACTCCAGGTGGAGTATAGCTCAGGACCCGTACAACACGGATTCCCATAACAAAATATCTTCCGTGTTATGAGGGGGAGGGTGTCTACTGTAGTGTGAAGTTTAAATTTTTATGTACCAATGAACATGCAAGAACCAAGCAATGTGTAGCTCAGTAACATTCTATCTGATCCAATCTTCGGGTTTTGTCTGTTGAAATTATGTCTTTTTTACGAATAAACCTTATTAGGGGGCCGAATGCCTCATACGAAAAGCGAGCGTAGCGAGTCTGGGGGCCTTGGCCCCTCGTATTTTAAATAAAAATTCAGGATTTTGGGCAGTGAATAAATAAACAATTTTATTAATGGTGAGGGGAGTGAATTTCCGGAAAAAGAAGAACCATCTAAAGTGAATTATTACAAGTACTGTCCAGTGACATTCGTTGATGTTGAAAGAGCATTTTCAGTATATAAAATGATTTTAGATGATAAAAGACAAAGCCTTACTATTGAAAATTTAGAAAAACACTTAGCTGTGTATTGAAAGAAAAATTACTGAAAGCAGTTTTAATTCATATTTCATATCACTAAGATTGTGAATAAAAATTTCTCATTCTGTCTTTCATGATGTTTTGAAGTTTCAAAGAGAAAAAAATGTGTCATAACTGCAAGGTAAGTGATAGAAAATACTTTTACAAGTAAATACGTTTTTATTTTCTGTTAATATGTGAATATTTTTTTCAGTTATTTGGTGCTTATTTTTAGATTTTTAGTGTATATTTTTAGATTTTTGGTGCATATTTTTAGATTTTTTGATGAATATTTGTATGCATATTTTGTCACTTTTTAAGTGCATATAATCCGCGGTCTAGTCATAACGAACTATTTGTAATTTAATAAAGATGCAAAAGGCTGCTACTGTCAAAAAAGGGGGCTGGGGTTTCTTCTGAATTCTTATTTCCATTTTTGTTAACAAATAGGTTAGTGAAAAGACACTTACCTTCTCTGAGGGTGCCGGAGATATCCTGTCTTCATAGCCTGTAAACGGATTGTGTGAAGATTCTTTGCATTTTATTTTCTATTTTATTGAATCTTGACTACTAAATAAAGAAAAAGAATATTTACAAATTATTATTTAAAAATTTGACAATTAACGTAGTTTCTTTTTCAATTTCTATTACGCTGAAGAACTGTACACACACTCGTTAGCTCGTTCAGCGTTCTACTTCTTCTCTGCTGTAGTCCGACTGTTAGTGAGAGACGAGAAAAAAGGTTTTGGTTGGGGTTGTGTCGTATGCAAAAAGTTTTGGTTTGGGTTGGCACAGGGAGCGCCAGCCAGGGAGTGCCAATGGTGATGTTGCCATTCCGGACATTCTCTCACTTTTGAGTTTCGGGACATGTCCCGGAACTCAAACTGCGAGTAGGAGAACGTCACAAGTTCAATTTGTCACAAGTTTTTCTGAGCACTTTCAGTATCTCGAATCTCGAGAGGGTAAAGTCTTTGAACAGGGCGTAATAAAATCCCGTTCTTTGTTTTCAATTCCACCGCGCGTGTTTTTCCATCTTTTCCAGGGACTGTCTTAACAACTTTCGCCAATGACTAGCTAATTCTCTTGGTATTGGTGTCACCGATCAAAACAATTTCTCCTTCTTTAAAGGTGCGCTCCTTTTTAACGTTTGAAAAATCTTTCAACTGGCCTAAATACTCACTTCTGAACCGAAGCCCCAAATCTTGGCGTAACTTTCGTTTATACGCCAATCTCTTATTAAGTTTCTTCTCATCAATTAGATCTAAAGCAGGAGTACTACCTATTTCTTTGATCTCCTGCAGGAACATGGACGGAGATAGAGCTACAAGGTCGTCTGAGAGGTACGTCAGAGGCCTGGAGTTAATGAGACTCTCTGCATCACAGAGGAGGGTGTACAGTTCCTCGTATTTCAGGCTCGCCTTGCCGATGACTTTCCGGAGTGTTCTCTTTAGTAGGCCAATTAATCGCTTCCAAAATCCCCCCCCCACCACCACCATGGAGAGGAAGGAGGATTTAGCTTCCAGCAGATCCTTTTCACATTGGCAAACTCTACAATTTGTGGAAAATCAATAGATCTTAATTCGTTGACCGCACCCACTAAGTTAGTTCCGCATTTTGAGTAGATTATGGAAGGTCTACCCCTTCTTGCGACAAATCGCCTCAAGGCCAATAAATAATTTTCTGTTGAAAGGGAACTTACAAGTTCAAAATGTATCGCACGGTAAACTGAACGTGTGAATGTGACAACCCATAGCATTTAGAGCGATCTTTTAAATGCAGGGGTCACACAAGTCTGTCCCCCCCCCTTTTTTTCAGTTTTCAGTTAATATTTTTTGAAATAATTCGAATTTTGAAATTTAAATTAGCTGATGGACACTTATGATTTTTTCCGATATTTTTTATGCTCATCACGTGTTTGCATTGGGTCTTGTTCTTGAATAATCTATTTCTTGATAAGGTAACACTTTGTAAGGAGTTGTGTAAAATCCTACTAATATATATAAATATCAATGTTTTTATGTGTGTTTGTTACTCTTTCACGCTGAAACGAGTTACCGGATTTGGATGAAATTTGAAATAAAGACAGTTAAAGTCATGGGTAAACATATAGGCCACATTTTACCGCGCGAAAAAAAAACACTGTTCCAAACCATCTTTTATCAAAAAGAAAAGAATACAATTGAGCTTTTATTTTACAAAGCCGTCTACAGATAGCGCAAACATCAAGTAGATCTGCAGCATTTAATATATTAGGTTGTAACGAAAGTTTCCCGCCACCGCAAACTTCGTCAGCACACAGTTCTCGTTGGCGTATTTGCTCATATTTTGTCAAACGATTTTTGGCGTTTGAAAGAAAGAGGTTTACTTTATAACACTGTGTTGTGAAATCTGTAAAAAATATAGTTATCATTAAGTATAAGGTGTCTCAAATAGAACTATCACTCTAGAGGATTAGAACCACCATTTACTTCCAGTTGTGTTGCAAAAAGTCAGCTACATAATATCAACGAATTATGAGTACAGCTTTAAGTACTATTGTTGTATCATGTGACACTGTGCAGGTTTGGTACCGAAAGTTCCAAAACAGTTATCTAAGGAGTTAGAAGTTAGTATTTCAGGCAGATATGGCGGAAAACTTTCGTTACAACCTGATACATTTGTAAGTATCACATGCATGATGCTCTGTCATCGCTAAATGATGCTAAAATGGGGACTGACCGTCATTTTATCGTCTGCTAGGACTGACTTGGATAAAGAATACACCTGAATAAATTTTTTAAACTTCCATTCAGTTCGAAATGTGCATTTTTCTGCGCAGCTTCTAACCAATCTATTTCTATTGTATTACATCCAGAAAAAGTATGTTAGAAATATCAATTCTAATTTTGTTAATCACACTCATGAATAATGATACGCTTTCCAACTTAATTGAATAAGGAAAGGAAATAGGGAAGACGGATTATAATACTCTTTTAATATATAGCACTTTAGTGCATACTTAAAATCTGAAAGTGTTTCTGATTTTCAATCTTTTTTTTTCCTTTCCGTTTTTTTTGATAACGGAAATATATCCAGAAGCTCTACAGAATTAATATAGGACGAAAATAATTAGTACCTTTTAATAGGTTTTTATCATTAAACCATCTTATTTTTGTTACCTGGGGCGGCCCGACACGGTAAGCAAAGTAAGCATCGCATCGGACGCCGGCTTCGAAAGGGCGTCATATCGAGCTCAGAAACTAAGTAGAGCACTTACCCGAGGGACGCCACTGTTTGTAACCATCTTAATTTTAAATTCCATTCAAAATCTGAGAGATTTTAGTGCCAGGGAAGCCGGTGAGAAATAGGATTCTCTCCGAACAAGATATATTAAGATGGCTAACCAATTGCTCGCCGGAGGCGGCTAGTATTACACTAAATGCGAAAGTTTGTATGTTTGGATGCTTGCAACTCAATCACACAAAAATGACAGAACGGATTTGATTAAAATTTGTTAAATAAATATAGATTATACCTTGCATTAACATATAGGCTACCTTTCATGCATACACCATAAATAGTTCTTTTGCAGAGACATTCAAAAGAATTCTTATGCATTAAGCTCTATGGGCATATCTGTAACTACTAAACTTGTTCTAAGACTTTTTCCACTGATAGAAAGCTAGACTATTCCTGAGTAATATAGGCTATATTTCATGCATATATCACAAATAGTTCTTTTACAGGAAAACTCTAATAATTACATTATGCTATATGGGCATCTCTGTAACCACTGAATTGATTCTCTGAAAGATTTTTTCAGAGATAAAAAGCTATACTATTCCTGAGTAACTTAAGCTAAAATTCCTGCATATAGCATAAATAGTTCTTTCACAGGAACACTCCAAAAAATTATAATACATTAAGCTATACGGACATCTATGTAACTACAGAACTGACTCTAAAAATCTTTTCACCGATATAAGTCTACACTATCCCTGAATAACATATAATATAAATAGTTCTTTTACGGGGACATTCAAAAGAATTCCAATGATATATGCTCTGAAGGCATTTCGGTAACTACTGAACCTAGTCAAGAACTTTTTTCGCTTTTAGAAAGCTACACTATTCCTGAATAATATGGGCTACCTTTGTTGCATATAGCACAAATAGTTCTTTTACAGGTGCACTCATAATAATTGCATTATTCTCTATGAGCATCTCTGTAACCACTGAATTGATGCTAAAGATTTTTCCACTGATAGTAAGTTACACTATTCCTGAGTAACATAAACTAAAATTCATGCACCTATCATAAATAGTTTTTTTACAGGAACACGCAAAGCAATTCTAATACAATAAATATGCTCTACGTCTACGGGCATCTCTTCTTGATCACATCACCCGATAAAATGGGTAACTACCGTTTTCCCTCCTGCACACATTAGTCCATTGTCGTAACTGTCTAAATTCGCCAAATGCCATTAAAAAAAATTTCTAAATTTTGTAACTCTACATATACCATGCATTATACTTAAGGTGACCATACGTCCCCGAAATTCGAGGACAGTCCCCAAATATAGATCTTTTTTTTCATTTTGGCCCCAAAAATACTTTGTCCCCAAATTTAAAGATTTATACATTTTCCCCTGAAAGTTTCCGTTTAGTTTATTTCTTTCAGAAAAAACTGAAGAAATAAGAAAAATAAACCAACTAAAAGTGCCATCTATAAAGTACAGCTGGCTGTGCGCGCACAGCCAACTGTCATCTAAAAAGGGTCTCTAGATCTGTGGCACGCGATGAACGTTTCGATCGTCTGCCATCTTGCTGGTAGTTAAGTCGAGTGATGGCAACAGCTGCCGTTTTTTCAGCATTGGGAAAGGGTTGCGCCTCAAAGGGTTAAGGCCAGTGCCGGATTAACAATATAGCAGAAGTAGCAAATGCTACGGGCCCCGCGCTTTTGGGGGCCCCGCGCCTTTACCTTGAAAGTTTTCGCTCTCTCACCCCCAAGATCCAGGTTTTTTAACACTTTCCAACGAGGTAGAAAACTGTTTAGGATTTCGGTTTGTCCGTCTGTCCATCCTTGCTCAAACTCGCGTAAATATGCATCGATTTCTACGAAATTTATATATGTTACTCTTATCTACTGTACCCTATTGAAAATGGTCTTTGTAGCATTTGTAGTTTTTCTATAGTAGCACTTAAAATATTACCAATACATTGCGCTCTATGGGAAGTTATTCTTTAAAGCGTATCATCCTACTACTATATAGTTGCGCTGATCCCTGACTTTAAGATAAAACGTTTTCCGCCAGGACCCGTAGCAAAAAGATTACAAAGTCAAGGACAAAAAGCCTAACTTCTTCACCGTTTGTACGATCCGCTTGAAATTTTTCTCAACTATGTAAAAAAATATAGAAAACAATCTGTTCTACCCTAAAAATCTGAAAATCCACCCGTTCCCTCATTTTTAAGCAATATTTCGCTATTTTCAGCACCATTTCATTTCGAGATTCAAAAAAGTGAATCATTTGCGTGACAAAATTACCTATTTCAAGTGAAAACTACGTCATACAATTGGGGATACCAATTTGATAAAAATAATTTTTCCAGATTACACCCAGGCAGCACAAGAACGTTCTCTGAACGTCTAGTAACGTTCAGAATAGTAAGAAAAGCGTTCATGTAAAGTTTGTACGTTCTGTATAACATTCTAAAAATGTTTTAAGCTATCTTTTGCAAAAACTGTGAATAAATAACGTGCTATTGGACGTGCAACAGGGGTTTTAATGATACCGTTCTAAAGCAATGCCTAATAACCCGTTCGTTCGACGTGCAGGATAAGTGCTGGTATTACCGTTCAAAAGCTATGCCTAATATCACGTTTTATTCGACGTATAACAGAAGTGCTGTCGATACCGTTCAAAAGTAAGCCTGATAACCCGTCCTACTTGACGTGCATCAAAAATGCTGGTGAAACCGTTCAAAAACAGTGCTCATAAATCGTCATACTCAACGCATAACAAAAGTGGTGGTACTAAGTTTAAAAGCAATGTTTAATAACACGTTCTACTAGACGCGTTGAATTTATTATTCCTGAAACATCGGAATGAGCCGTTCACTTGGCGTCTAATAAAGTTTTACAGACACCTGTTTGGCAACATCCTGGTCAGGGGCGGCCCTAGGGCCGGACAAACTGGACCCTTGTCCGGGGCGGCAAATTTTAGGGGCGATATTTTGGCTCGAATTTGAAAAATACATTTCGTATTAGTAAAAGAATTGTTAAAAAATATTCCGAAGAATATCATTCTATATAACTTTACCAGCTGATGTACCCATCCGTAATTGATGGGTTTTTACTAACCGCGGGAAATTTCGTTTGCATTGTAGTAGTACAAAAAATGGAATTAACATACTGGCGGAAATATAGAAAGCAAAGTTATAAATCTTGCGTATTGTTCAAAGATTATAGGTTAAAGGGTAACAAATTACTGAGACAAACTGTCAACAGAGAAAATATTTTGCATTCAAAATTAACGTTTTCTTTTAGTGGATGAGCTTCGTACATCAAGAAGTCATTTGAAGTTGCAAAAGAAGATGCTAGTAATGAATATTAAACTAAAAAAAGAATATCTTGAAAATTCTTTGTAATGGCAAGTAGCCGATATTTAAAACTGCAACGTCCGATTGAATTATATTTTGATGATTTTACTTGATGCGCCAAAAACTTTATCAAAGTTTACGTCATACCCCAAAAATAATTCAAATTTGTAGAAAATTAAAAAACCTGAAATTTTAATTTACTAACCGCCTACTATTTAACAAAATTTCATTTCATCCCCTTTTGTCTGACCACTAGTTGTTTTCACGAAGTGGTCACACAAAATTTTCTCAAAATAATATATATGTATATCAATGTTATTTAACTCAATCTCATCGATAGTAACTGAATTTTGTTCTATTAACTTTAGAAATTTTAATATTATGCCTGTAAAATTTTTGCACAATTTTCTCAAAATTTAAAAAAAAAAAAAATAATAATTAAAAAAAAAAGAAATCGACGTAATTTGTTTAAGTCGAACAGCCACCTAATATATTACCTCCAGTCGCCTTAAAGTGACGCCCTCCCCCTCTCTCCCCGCCCCCTAAAAAAGAAAGAAAAAATACAATATAACTTTTGCAAACCCTTTCAATTTATTCAAATATTTTAAAATTTTCGATGATGCTGTCTTTCCCATCATAAGGCCTAATTCCATTCTGTTCTCTTAATCCGTTTTTGATGGATGCCAGAACAAACTTTTAAAGCGATTTTTAGAAAATCTCAATGAATTATTTAAAACAATTTTGGTATCTATTGTTTCAATTAACTTGCCATTCAATATAATTCCAAATTTCATTTTATTCCATTGTGCCATTTTTTAACAATGGGCGGACATACATTTACACACAGTTTTCAAACAACAGTTTTAAATCTCAAAACTTTTAAAGGAATTAGAAATATTTTACCAACTGCAGTTTAAATTAAGTTGCCACTTTTGGTGTTGCTATAAATTTCATTTCATTCAAGTTGTATGGGCGTAGCCAATGGGGGCAGGGTGGCAGCTGCCCCCCCCCCCTAAAATGAAGTAGTCACAGGGTTTGATTATGACAAACCGGGTGGAGGAGCAGTTGGACTCCGTGGTCTCCTTGTCTTCCCCCCCCCCCTTAATGAAAATCTTGGCTACGCCCTGTTCAGTTGTTTATATGTGATGTGCAAACGAATATTTACACATTTTGCATAGATTTTTCACAAGATTTCCAGTTGGATTCAAATTACAGTTTGTTGATGAAATTCAACAAGCCAAATATTATCCCATATTTCTAGATTGCATTCCTGATGACAAAAAAATTGAACAGATCGCATTCTTGGTAAGGTATAAAGCTATTGACAAATCTAATTCCAATGAGGTTAGGATTATTTAACTCTCTCAAACAGTTCTTGTTCCTATGCTCTATTATTATTTGGTACAAAATCTTCAATTGCGTGAATCCATTAAGAAAGGTATTGCAGTCAAAAGACAACGATTTACCACCTGCTCTAGAACTCTTAAGAAACTGTAAAGATTTTTTGAAAGGATCTTCTATTGGATGTGATTTTATATGAAATGTTCTGTTATGCAAGAGAATTGACCGACGAGATAGTATTCTGGCTAACACTGAGTTTAAGCAGCCACGTAACGTATTAATTTTGATTGCGAATCACGAGATGATCTGGTGAAAGATCCTAAATTAAAATTCAAGATAGTTTTATTTTTTACAGTAAACAAAGCGATTAATATCTTAGATTTAATTTAATAAGTACACAATGTAATTATTTTAAATTTTTGCACGGCATAAATGAGTTAAAAGACACTCCTAAAAAGTGCTAATTAAACATTGTAACACAGTGTAACAGTGTTAACACTGTTTATAGTGTAAACAATTGGATGGGGAATCGGGGAATATAAACGCGCTTGATCTAGTAAATGAAATAGTGTCAGTTACGGCCTTATTAGGCAAAAAGGAAAGCCGGATTGAAATTTTAAAGCTAACTTCAGCTATAGATTTTACACCACATCTTGCTATTGCTTCGAGAATTTCGCTTTCTTTGCCGATAATTGTGGCAAGTGCAGAGAAGAGTTTCTCAAAATTAAAATTAACTAAAAATTTCTTATATTCCACAACTCTTTCAGATAGGCTAAATAATTTAACTACATTGGCTATCGCATGAATTAGTTGAAAAATTGATTTAAGAGAAAAAGTTAGGAATTTTGCAGAATTAAAAGTCAGAAAAAACTCTTTATTTTTCTCTCTTTCTTTTGGTTTTTACTGAATGTGTGGTTTTTAATAAATATGGTTTTTCTTATGCTATACTGGGTATGGTGTACTGGTGGGCGGTATTCCAGTTTTATAGGCAGGAAAACAGTATCTGTGAACAATTTATTTCTTTTAATAGTAATTTTACTGTTGGGGGCGGTATTTTTTATTTTTGTCCGGGGCGGCAAAACTGTTAGGGCCGGCACTGTCCTGGTGTTGAGTTGCGCAAGGCAAGCAAGCGGCCACGAAGGTAAATTTATAGGAGTGGACACTTCTCTTAGAAAGTTAGATAACGCCGTTGTTGCAAACAGATGGCGCTACGCACACTGGGTAACTGCGCATCTCCTGCTTCTGCGCATCTCAGGTTGTTTATATTTCTATCGATGCGAAGTAAATGGAGAACGTCGAATTAGCGAAAGTTTTAAAAAATTAAATATATAGACTTATGAACGTCGGATATAATAATTTCTGGCTTCAGGTGTGTTTTAATTACATAATTGTCTTAGAAAACTATTTGGTAATTAATATAGGCAATAACTTCGAAGCGAAGCGAATATTATGTATGTAATGCCGTGTTATTATTTTGCCCTAAAGCTCTATTTTAAGAAATAGTAGTAAATTTAGAAGAATGTAGTATGTGTGACCGCAATATTTAAAAAGTGTTTATTTATAATGACGATCACACTCAAACAACCAGTATTTATATTCATTTCATGCTGTAACAAATTTTAACACAGCTTTAAATTGCAGCTAAAAAACTGATATTAAAATATTAAATTCATGTTACATAAAGAACTCGGTAATGAATTCTAAGCCATTTTCTAATGTAAATATATATCGTGGCAGACGAAAACTTTTTTTCAGTGAGCCACGATATACGCACTCGTTAACAAATAAAAACTCAATATTTTAATAATCTTAAGATAGTAAGAAATGAATAAAAAAAAATGTTCTAAGGCAACCATGTAAGCAAAAGGGAAAAAAATAATTTAAATTGAGTGCTCGTGTTAATAATCTTGTTCACGTGCTAGGTAAGAAAATGAAAAACAAGTAAAATTAGTTATCAATCAGCACGGAAATGCTTTATTCTTTTGCCACTAGGATCGCTGCACGTCACTAGATTTCCAATGTTTACATAATTGAAACTTATTTGGGGTACTAAAAATCTAGCATAGGAGCTATTGAGAGTGTCCACTCCTATAATATATCTCCGTGCAAGCGGCAAAATCATTTTATGTACATTCCTCCTCGTGGTTTGCTGTTAGTCGCATTTTTTATTGCATAATTTACGGCTTGGAAAGTGTTTTATAATTTATGCGTTTGGTATGATTTATCTTTCTTGTTTTTTAAGGCAACAGATAAATCTTGTAATTCTTTCTTTCTTTCTTTTCTTTTCTTTTTGTTAACGCCCACGCTCAGCTTGGCGAATTTTCTCTGAATTATTGTAACCCTTTTAGCCAAGCTGTCCAATTTTACTGCGCAATTACTATCTCCAGAACTTCGCATCGCATCTACTAGAGATGGGCGGTTCGACTCATTTTACTGATTCGAATCTCGACTCACTCACTACTTCGATGATTCGAATCAGTGATTCGAATCAGTGATTCAAATCTTGAATCAATAAAACAACTAAAGAAATTTTCCCTCTCTCTGCGCCGAAAGCCGTACTATTTAAACACCCTTCACCCATTCATCGGATTTATTCTCCGCTCAGTTCTCGGACAGGTAGCATCTCTCTCTCCTTGCTCGAGTAAAACTAGTGTTTAAACTGCCCGAAATGAAAATACAGGGGAGCTTCGTATGACCCCCTGGGCCTGTAAGATTAAAAGGTTAAGTTTGGTGTCAAAGTATTCGAAATTTTATGTATCGATGGGGTGTTCGTCTAGGGGGGGTCGAGAATCAATAAAAACGCGCTCCGATGGATAGTTTCCGAGATATACGTTAATTAATAATGGTAATTAGACTAATTAACCATGATTGAGGCTTAAAAGGGCTGCAAACATGTAGAAATTGGCTCTGGGATGGTTTCCAGACTTTGGAGAAGCCGCCGGAGGAGGCTAGTGTTTAAAATGCCCAAATTGAAAATATAGGGGAGCTTCGTATGACCCCCTGGGCCTGTAAGATTAAAAGGTTAAGTTTGGTGTCAAAGTATTCGAAATTTTATGTATCGGTGGGGGTTATGTCTAGGGGGGTCGAGAATCAATAAAAACGCGCTCCGGTGGATAGGTTCCGAGATATACGATAATTAATTATGGTAATTAGACTAATAAACCATGGAGCTGTTTTTTCCGCGATCCGGCATCGTCATCAACGAGAGAAAGCAGTAGCAAAAGCATCACAAGCTGGTATTGATCTCAGGATTTTCTTATCGCCGGCCTCAGAGGCGTAGCCAAGGGGGGGGGGTTAGGGGGGTCATAACCCCCCATGAGGAATTTTTTGCCATACAAAATGTATATTCTTCACTACATTATCATACACACGTATACATATATATGAGTTGCAGTAGTCATAACCCCCCCCATGAAAAATTTCTGGCTACGCCCCTGGCAGGCCTGTATTTTTTACCTTTATCGAATTCGAGATTTCACTGAAATGAAAATGGGAATATCGGATATTTGATGTTGAAATAAAACCGATATGTCGATATTTATCGATTTTTGGCCCAGTCCTACTGAGGGGCTGCTGCCCCCCCCCAAAAAAAATGGGACCCTTTACTTAGCTTACAATTGAACTTTATCTTTAAATTTGATACCCAGCCCACCCCGAAATAAAATCCTGGCTACGCCACTGTCAATAACACTAACTACGCCACTGCTTTAGACCCTATTTTGTATTTCTCTGAATTACGAAAGAAAATAAAATAATTCCCCTTAAACGACAAACAAGGTAAAAAAAATATCTTAAACGAAATCTGCAGCAATAAAGCGAAATGTTATTTTGCTTACTACAAAGTCCTTTTGTGAGAGCGCTTAATACCGCCCCTGTATCCTTCATTAAAAGTGACAAGCACAATCCTAACTTTATTTCATTCTATTTCCCTTCACATGAAAACCCGCCACCATGTAAACTTAACGTTCCGTTTTTTTTTTTTTTTTTTTTTTTTTTTTTTGAGTGTGGGGGCAGGGGGCATGTAATATTTGGATGGGGTGACAAAATGTTTCCGATTGTAGAAAATATCGTTATTATAAATAGCTCTGATACTTGAATTTTCTTAATTTTTTTTCGGGGGGGGGGGATTGACCCCTCTTGCCCTTAGGAAGTAACGCCTATGCCCCCCGCCAAAAGCAAACGATGTTCGACCCACTCCACACCCACAGACAGATGAAACTTTAAATCCGACCACCAACCAAGAAATGAAACACCAAAGATTCGAAAAAAAAACTTCAATTAAATGAAACATCCTTTCAACTCTTTTCGACTCCTTTCGACTCTGAGTCGATAGAAGATTCGAAAAAAAACCCTCCAATTAAATGAAACATCCTTTCAACTCTTTTCGACTCCTTTCGACTCTGAGTCGATAGAAGATTCGAAAAACTAACAAATCTCAACGATCGTATACAATCACCGAAACAGAGCGAAACACTGAATCAGTAAAGATTCGTTGCTGCACCAACTCAGTGACCAACTCACCCACACCCACTCATTTGCTGTTTCAAATCATCTATCGACTCAGAGTCGAAAAGAGTCGTAAACAGTGCCGGATCAACAATATAGCAGATGTAGCAAATGCTACGGGCCCCGCGCTTTTGGGGGCCCCGCACCTTTACCTTGAAAGTTTTCGTCTTTCCCCCTCAAGATCTAGCTTTTTTGATACTTTCCAACAAGGTAGAAAAGTGTTTAAGATTTCGGTTTGTCTGTTTGTCCGTCTTTGACTCGCGTCAATAGGCAATTGATTTCTACGAAATTTATATATGTTATTCTTATCTGCAGTACCATGTACCCTATTGTAAAGGATCTATGTAGCATTTATTGATTTTTTTCTACAGGACTACTCAAAATAGTCCCACTACATTGCGCTCTATGGGAAGTTATTCTTTAAAGCGCACCACCCTACTAACTACAAGGGGTGATCCAATGAAAAGGTACGAAACGACACGGTGGGTACAAATGTAGACTTTATTCAAAATAGACACCATAGGCCTGAGCAC